>VXBC01005119.1:41455-51718 GCA_013399945.1 Ploceus nigricollis | reverse complement strand
ACTATGTGATGTAAGATACTTTTTGTAACTAGCTCAAGGAATGGATAAGATTACGAAGAAATTCTTCGCATAGAGGTAACAGCAACAAGACGTTAAAATCCCAAGAGAATTATTGCCTCCTTATCAGGAAGACCCAGACTTCAAGGGACCAACACGACTGATTTACAAGATGGGGGGGGGAGTTGAAACTAAGCAGAAGAAATCCTTTGTTTGAAAATAATTTTTGAATAATATATGAGATATATGAATATGCAACAGGCTATTACTTTTAAGGGTAAATCCTTTGTTAGCAAGGTATGCTTTTGTGGCTTAGTGCCCAAGAGCATCCGGATGTCCGTAATTCTTTGCTTTTTATTGTCCTTTATTGTCCTAAATCTGATTGTCCAAATTCTTATTGCTCTAATTTTTATTACAATTTTTATAACTATTTTATTACTATTAAACTTCTAAAATTTTAAAACAAGTGATTGTCATTTTTCACACATATATATATATGTATATGAAAATTAATATTCTCAGGTGTGCTACAATGCAGTTGGAGGTATAAACCTCACCTAAAGCCATCCCTTCAGGAGAGAAGAAAGAGGAGAGACCCTGTCTGTCGCAGCGTCCACCGAGCAGCCAGTCGGTGTCTCTGTGCCAGCTCTGATGCTGCAAACTGCAGGGGACACTCCTCTGCGCTCAGGAGTGCAGAGGGGCGGCTAAAGGTGTTAGCCCTTTCCTCGGGAGGACACGGCCAACGACAGTGAAGGGAGGGAATAGGCAATTTGGAGGGTACTTAGTCCAAAGCTTTTATTAGGAGCCACAAGGAGCTCCCAGCTACAGGGGGTACAACTCTGGAGAGCCCCCAACACAGTAGGAGATGTATCTTTTATTCAGGGGTGGTTACAAGGGAGGAGTTCAGCTATCCACCAGTAAGGGATCAAAGGGGAGTGAACTGGGAAATAATTCATAACTAGGACAACCTTTCAGGGAACTTGGTGGGAGGGATCCCTGTTCCTTGACCAATCATTTGATGCCATTTATGGAAGTTTCCGGAGAGGGGGATGGAAAGACGAGTGACAGACAAGGTACCAGGGAGGGGATTTGAGGACTGACAGGGAATTTTCCAGTGGAATGGGAGGAGCGGGGATAGGATTGACATTGGGAAAAGGGAGGTAGCACAGGGTGCAACCACAAACAGGGGAGGAAAGAGGAACAAACTAAATAACACAACACAATGTCTCCCCCTTTTGTTTTTAAAAGAAATTGAACTCTACTTGGGGCGAATATTCAAAATTAGGATAGGTGTCTCCAAACCAGGGTTTATGGGCTGGACCTGTGGAGGTCCAGGATTGTTCTTCAGGGGCTGTAGGGACCACTACATGGTTGATCTCTGGGGAGGAGACTAGACTGATAACGAACTTATATAACATCTGCCTAATGATGCCAAAGGCAATTAAAGCAATAACAATAATAAGATCCAAACTCCAGTCTTTAAAATAGACCCTGCCCAGCTCAAGAGTCCCCATCCTTCAAAAATGCTATTCATCCAATCTGCAGTCTCTTTTTTGATACTCTTTATCATGTCTTTCATCTTGTCAATGGACTTATGGACACCCTCAGCTTTTGAATATAGAATCAAGCAACAGAGTCCTTGAAATTCTTCACAGCGGTGGCCGTGCAAAAGAACGAGAAAGTCAATTGCGGCTCTGTTTTGTAAGGTTGCTTGCCTTGTTATTTCTTCATCTGATAGAAGGTTGGCAAGCGCGGCTGATGTAAGATCGGTTTGTTTCGTGACCCAGCACTCTAGGTGCGCCAATTTACCTAGAGCCTTTGCTGCAGACACCCATGGCAAAAAGACTGTGACTTCAATGCCTTTTGGTTTTGACCAATGAACAATTTCTGAGTCACAATTTGGGTCTAATTCTTTCAGGCTTCTCTTTTGAAGAGTCAGTTCTTGGGAACTGTTCTTTTTCTGCCAATCCATAATATTAGTTTTGTTGGGTACGAACAAGCTCAGCCAGCCTAGAGCTGAGCAGGTCAGAGGGGATGCCTGCCCAGGCTCTGTCTCCACAAATCAAAAACACACCCTTGGGGAGAGCCAGAGGCTTGTAATTTAAGGTACAGGCTATCTTCACATGGGCGACCCTGTCACACCACGATTTTGCCATGTAAACACCTTTAAATTGTTTAACAACTGTGAACAGTTCAATCTGAGAGCAGTTCAATCTCAAGCGCAAAATGAACACAGAAGGAAGCCTTGGAAGAACCTAAAATATCCAATTCTTTTGATTTTTTGATCATTTTTTGATACTGTTAATTTCTGGACCCAATCTCTCCAAAGGATCAGGGGGGTTAGCAACTGGGACTTTGACCTCACATACAATAAAGGAACGCATGGTTCTCTGGGGTGGTCGGGGTTTGTTAGTTTGGATTTGGGAACCAGTTAAGGAAGATGGAAGCTCATTTGGTTTAAATTGGATCCCCATGGTGGCCACCGCTGTGGACAGACAGATATGATCTCGATTCAAGGCTCTGGCAAGCGTGACCCACACATTACTGTGGGGCTGAGGAACAATCCATGGCTCGCTTAGCCAGCTGATGTAAAATAGCAGGATGAGCTGGGCTAGCTTCATGATTTCATGGAAGCTTTTCAAAGAGACTGGGCTCGGGCCAACATAACTGAAAGAAACTCAAGGAAAGGAAAGAACATTAGAAATGGATTTTAAAAGGTACAATTTAAAGGGAGTGAGTTTGGCACTGCTTCCTTCTCCACCCAGCATCTGCTACCTGTGGGACCACTTTTTTTGTTGATACCTTTGGGACATAGGGCTTAACCCATTTTGAAGGTACCCATTTCAAGCCGGAGGGGGGGGATAAACAAGTGTATCCATGCCCCCAGGTGATGAGATCGTAGGGTCCTTTAGTTTCCCATGTTTCCGGATCTTTAACAAGGACTGGTGGTCTTACTTTCAGCTGCAGTTGACAGTTTTCTTTGAAGTGACAAATGATTGGTGGGTTTAGGTTTTCCTATGTGCAATTTAAGAAATTGAGCGTAAACAAAGCTCTTGACAAACGGACCTGGGGTGGTTCTATCTTGAGGATTTGTTGTTGTTGTTGTAGGACCTATTTCAGGTTTTGGTGGGTCCTTTCCACAATGGCTTGGCCTGTCAGGGAACAGGGGATGCCTTTCTTACGTTCTACTCACCATTGCTGCAGGAAAGCCCGGAATTCCTTGTATTTATACGTGGGCCCGTTGTCTGTTTTGATTACCCTGGGGATGCCCAACGTGGAGAAGGCTTGCACAAGATATTTTCGTGCATCAGCAGCTTTCTCCCCTGCATGGGCTGAGGCGTAGACGGTGCCAGAGAAGGTGTCCACAGATAGATGTACATACTTTAGCCTGCCAAAGGATGCAACATGCGTTACACCTGTTTGCCACATCCNTTTCTGACTTGGAGTCTCTCACTCAAACCAGAACAGTGTGTTAGATGGAACTGGTGAACTAAGCCTGGTGCATTCTGATGGAAGAGCTGGTGGCTGATCTTTGCCTGTTCAAACACATTTGGGAGCGGGGCCATTTCTACTGGCGCAGCAAGGATGTCAGCTTTCCTGTTGCCCTCTGTGATAAACCCTGGCAGATGCGTGTACGATCTGATGTGCATCACATAAAAAGGTTGCTCTTGGTGGGAGACTAAAGTCACTAACTTGGAGAGCAAGTCAAAAAGAGGAATGTTAGACACCTCTTGCAGAACTACATTTTCTGCCCTGGATACCACACCTGCTACATATGCTGAATCAGTAACCAAATTAAATGGTTCAGAGAACCTCTCAAAGGTCCTCCTGACTGCGGCCAACTCAACTACTTGAGGTGATCCTTCTACCTCGGCCATATCTGCCTCCCAGATCCTCAGACTGAGTCTGAGGATCCTTCCAAGTCACTACTGACTTGTGGGATGCTCTGGATGCATCTGTAAAAATGGTCAGTGCCTTAAGAGGTGTTTTGCTCTGAATGCTCTTAAGAGATAGAGTAAATTCAACTTCTGAATCAAAGAATCTGTGGGCCAGCTGATGAATTGAAATTTGACCCATGTAGTTATCCAGTGCAAACTGCAAGGCTTCATTCTCTTGAAGCAGGTATTCTAACATTGCTTTTGTTAGTTGGCCCAATTGTAATCCAATTGGCATGTGAATGCAGTCAAAATCACACCCTGCCAACTCCCTGATCCGAGTTCTTGCTTTTCAGATCAGCTGCACCACCAGCTGTGGCTTCGTCATACTTTTGGACCTGTTGTGACGGAGGAATACCCACTCTATAATTAAGAGTGGGTCTCTCTGGTCCGGGTCCTTTTTTATTTTGTCCTTGGTTTCCCATTGGAAAATTACGCCGTGGAGGTGTGGCAATTTACCCAAAACAATAAATCTGAACGGCAGATCTGGCCTGCATCTGTGGGCCTGTCGTGTGGACATGATTTCCTGCACCTTCTCCAGTGCTGCCCTCATCTCTTGGGTAAGGGTCCTAGGAGAATTTAGCTCCTCTCCCCCTTTCAATAAATTGAAAAAGGGGGCCAGGTCTTCGGTGGAAATACCCAGCCAACGTGTTACCCAGTTCAAGGACCCACACAGTTGGTGGATATCCGCCAAGGTTTTGATGTTGTTTTTAATTACCAATTTTTGCGGCAAAATGGTCCGCTTGCCAATTTGCAGGCCCAGGTACTTCCAAGGTGGCATCTTTTGAATTTTCTCCTCTTGGAGCTCGAACCCTGCAGCAACCAATGAATCAATTGTCAGGTGAAGTGCGTGGACAAGCATGTCATCACTTGGGACACACACAAGCACATCATCCATATAATGCAGGATGATGGCCTCTCCCGCGGCTGCACACACTGGGGACAACAAGGAAGAGACGTACCACTGGCAGATCACAGGGCTATTTTTCATTCCTTGGGAGAGTTCTTTCCAGTGGTACCTCTTCCTTAGGGCTTCTTGGTTGATGGTAGGAACCGAGAAGGCGAAGTGTGGGGCATTGTCAGGATGCAGGGGAATTTGGAAGAAACAGTCTTCTATATCAATAACTGCCAGATTCCAATTTTGGGGGAGCATTGATGGGGATGGCATCCCAGGTGGGAGAGAGCCCATATCTTCAATAACATTGTTTATTTGGTGGAGGTCGTGAAGAAGTCACCATTTGTCTTTATTTGGTTTTTTAATCACAAAGACAGGGGAGTTCCATGGACTTGTGGTCTCCACAATGTTTCGTTTGGTGAGCTGGTCCTCCATGACCTCCTCAAGCGCCTTCAATTTTTCTTTACTGAGAAAAGAAAGTTCACTGTTCTACTCAGACTGGTGAATCTGTTTTCCCATTCAGTTTTTGGGTAGGGCGCTTTTCAGTGGCTGCCGCCTGAAAAACCTGGGGGGTTTCTGGAATGTCAATTGTGACCCCCCCCATACTGGGCCGTTAGGTGTCTCCCCCACAAGGGTTCTGTGTAATCTAAAACAAATGGACATAAGGATACCAGTTGTCCATTTGGCCCCTCAATTTGTACTATGCCCTTTGACTGTCTGGTCAATTGCATGCCCCCTATACCCTGTATGTGTCCTGCCACGCTTTGCAACTCCCAATGTGATGGCCACTCCCTGGAGGGAATGATCGTCAAATCTGCCCCCGTGTCTAATAAGTCCTTTGAGGTGTTTTGTACTCTCTGCCTTGACAAACACGACACCATACTTTTGGTTTTTCTTCTCCCATTACTTGTGTCCAGCAGCCTCTCGGGTTGTTACCTCTAGTAACTCTCTATCCTCTGTCTGCTCTGGATCCCATGGTGGCTCCGGCACTGGGAAGGCCTGGGCTATTATTTGCCCTTTTGGCAGAAAAAGGGGTGGGCAGATGCAGTGCAGCCAGAGAACAAGCCATCCAGGGTCTGATATTACAAGACCAGGAAGTACCACGCAGTGTGTACTTGGTGTCCCCAGGGACGACATACTTACTGTTAATCTGGTGCCAAGTGCCTGGTTCCTCGCTGTTTACCAAGATGAAATGCCAATCAGTGTCCTTCAGATGAAGTGGTTCTGTCAACTGCAACCTGAAAGGATCATGAAGATTTTTAGTTGTCAGAATGGGTTTTCCTATGTCATAATATAGATTGTTTGTGGTCAAATCTGGTGTTTGGTCAGAAAAGACAGGTAGGTGATTATCATTTGATTTTTTCTCCCCTCCTCCCTCCTTTGAGCTGATCAGCCCACCCCATTTCTGTCAGTGTGCGGGGAAGGCCCGCGCTCCCCTTCTAGTTTTTTGGTTGTTCTCCTTGTTGCCATGGAGACTGGTTAATTTGTGGAGACTTTTGCTCCCCTGAGACATTGTTCTTAAATTCTATAAATTGCTGTTTCAAGGGGCAATGGGATGCCCCGTGTCCTATTTGCCTCCAAAGGTAGCAAGGCGTGTTTGGTGCAGTCAGTCTTTTCGGAAGTCTCTGGGTACTTCGTTGTCAGTTGGAAGGCGTAGGTGGTCCAGGCGTCTTTGCCGTGGCAGCCCTCCTTGGTGGCTTAGATCGAATGTCATAGTCTGTTGGTAGCATGGAGACTTTCCTTGCGCAGACCTCTAGCATAGCTTGCAGAATTGGGGATGGGTCGAGGGGAAGGCTCATGATTGCCACTTTGCATTTCTCGTTTGCATTTGCCATGGCTATCTCTGTGAGCACTTCTTGCCTTGCCTCCTTACTTTGTACCTGTAGCTCAACTGCCCTGTGCATTCTCTCTACAAACTTAAGAAAAGTCTCAGAAGATTGCTGTGTTATTTTAAAATAACTTTCAATTGAGGCATTGGGACATAATGTAAAGAATGTCTTTTCTGCCGCTTTTTTGCTTTCTTGTAAAACTGCAACCGGGATTTTGTTTGCTTGCTTTGACCCTTCACTCCATTCTCTCTTGCCACAGAGATGATCAATTGAAATTGCCAGATTATTGGCATCAACTGCCATGTTAGGGTTGTGCCAAAGCGCTGGAAGGGGACTCCGCAACTCCTTCTTCCATGTTGCCTCTCACAGAAGGAATTCTGTGGGAGACATAAGGCAGGAGAACAACTGTCAAAGGTCGGAGGGAGTCAGGACACTTGCAGAAAGAGTGGCTTTAAAGAGCCTATGAAAATATTTGCTTTCTCTCCCAAATTCCTTCTGCACTTTGCACAATTCTTTTGTGGTCTGGTAGGAGAAAGGATCCTATTGAGCCTGGGTTTGCCCTTCCCTACCCCGGTTATAAACAACTGATGCAGCAGAAAGAATGGCACCCTGTTCCTGGTTCCGGTCTTCAGGCCCCCCCACTGGAACCACAGGCGTGGGAACTGGAAGTGCAGGCATGGGAACCGGAGATCAGGAGGGGTCAGGAGCAGGTGGGGCACTGGGAGGAGACACTAGATTGACAGTTTCCCAAGTGGACGGGACTGGGGGGGGGGAACTTGGGGGAACTTGGGCAGAGTTGGGGGAGAAGGAGGAGGGGCATGAGAAAGGGAGGGCTTTGGGGAGGAGTCAGGGAACAGGAAGGGGTTGGTGGATAGGTGAAAGGGATTCTGGGGAAAAGAAGGACAGGAGGGGGTGCTTGCCATGTGGCACCCACCATCTTGTCTCTCCCAGGAGTCATTTTGTGGATTGGGGAGATTAAAATGAAATAAGGGTTTGCGAACTGGGGTCTTCCTAACTGGTGGAGTGAGGGGAAGGGCAAGGTCCCAGGAAGCCCAGCCAGGGCTACTCAGGCAAGGGTACCGAGGCATCTGAGGGGAGCCAGGGAGTTGATAGCAGCCCTGCACTTGAGAGCGAGCTGCTCCCTTCAGGATGCCTGGTTTCAGGAAAGAGGGCTTAGGGCTAGATTTAGGTGAAACAGGGACTAGATCAACCTTAGTCAGCTGTTCTTTCACCCCTCATCTTATGTTCAGAGCCTGTCTTAAACAACACTGTACAATTCTGACTATTTACTACACCAGGGAACAGATTTTATAACCACACCAGAAATCTATCAAGATAGCAGGATTTTCATTTACTGCAGGACTCATGTTTATACTTTGTTCAAATTTACTAGTGCTAAAAGTAAATGATTCAAAAACTTGCAAATAAATCCAATTATATTGAATTACCACCATCCTACATTGAAACCTGTCAGGACTGCTTCTGATGGGTAATTACTTTAATGACCCAGAAAATAAATACCAGTTCAGGTGATGTGATAAGCAAAGTATCAAATCTCTTGCTCCTTTATCCCAATGGCACTGTGCTGTATTCAGCATGGTACAATTTTTTTTCGGACAACATTAGTATTAGGAGTTACAAATACAATATCTTTTCCAAGTACTGGAGAAAAAGGATAAATGGGATCAAGTGGTAATACATTGTACTTTGTCTTGTATGACTGCCAGAGGCCCTCTCTGTTGCTCTCTCACTCCTCCTCAACAAGACAGCAGGAAGAAATAAGATGGAAAAGTTCATTGTTTGAGATAAAGGTCGTTTAACCAGAAAAGAAAAAGTTGCACATGGAAACAAAGCAAAAAAGGGGAATTATTCACTACTTCCCATTGTCAGGCAGATGTCTGTCCATTGCCTTGGAAGCTAGGCCTCAGCTTACGTAGGGTTGCTTTGAAAGCCAGCACCACAACACCTCCTGCTTCTCCTTTTCCACAGTTTTATTGCTGAGAAGAGTTTCACACCATTCAGGGTATCTCTTCCATCAGTTGGAGACTGTTGTCCCTTGAAAATTCTTGAAATTCTTGAAAATTGAAATTCTTGCCCAGCTGCAGCCTACTCTCCTTTGGTAGTAGTTGGAGGCTGTTGGAGAGACAACCTTGATGCTGTTCAAGCACTGCTCAGCAGTAGACCAGACGCTGGTGTGTTTTCAATACTCTTCAAACCACAAATGCAAAGCTTAGCACTATAAGGGCTGTTCTGAGAAAAACAGCGCCATCTCAGCCAGACACTGTACATACATACTCTTCCTTTCTCTTCTGTCCTATATTTTAACTGTCTACATAGATCAAGTTTGATTTGAAATACGTATTTTCATTCAGTGTATATAATTTTGTGTAGTGTATTTGAGAAATTATGTATTTTGAATAGTGCATAAATACTGTTTACAGATGTGCAAAGTTTGACAACTTTTGGAGTTACTGAGAAATGTGTGACATCAAAAATAAGATGAAAAGCCTAGCTTTATCAACTAAGTTACATTCAGAAGTATAGACAACATAGAAGTCTCAACTTTACAGTCCCTTTTCCAGCAGAAGGGACAATTTTTCTCAAACAATAAGACTACTTGCCATGTGATTTTATTCTGCATAGGATATGTTTATGTCAGCAAGTTACTTAGGTATCAGTATTGAGAAATTAACTTTGCAGTAAAATTTGAATTTATTAAAAGGACAGACAGAAAAAATGATAAACAAATTATATGATTTCTAGTGTCAGACAATAAGATGTCCATGAAATCCTAACTGATTCTCTGAATGTAATATTCTGCTGGTCAAGGCTAAAACTTGTCATTTTTTTCCTCCACTGTTATGGCAGATTTCGTCTCCTTTATTATTATTCATGTATTCACCTTTCCTTGAAAATTGTTACCTACATCTGAACATTAACTTGCAAAATTCAGCTATTCATATTGCACACTCTTAGTGCCACCTTCCTCTTTTCCTGTCAGAGTCTAACATGTTGTAAGCAAAATTTTGCTTTATTCCATTTCCACCACTTGAGAAACCAGGTACAAAATCTAGCAAAAGCTACAAGCATAGCTAAGTGCAGCACAGGGCGATGGACACATTTGTGTCTTAATGCTTAAGTAGATATATGAATGCAAATTCCTGCTTGAATGATCTCACACAGGGCCAAAATGGCCAAGTGCCACTGTGGAAGAAACAAGTGAGAAATCAAGATAGAAGTTATTTAGATTGCAGCAGATGAGGATTATTTGGGGAGTATTAAAAACTTGGATGTAGGTGAGCACAGAAATAACTTGATTAAGAAGGTGGTGGAATCACATGAACACTGAAGAAGGTTGCAAAAGAAAAATGTGTCTGCCAAGAACAAGTTAAGTACAGCATAATGGCTTTTCCCAGACAAATTTTCTACAGTTCAGTAAAAAATGTTTGGGAAAATAGAGAAAAATTTTAATGTTGCAACACAACAGAAAAGTGATGCAAGTGATTTAAATGCCAACAAAGTGTTACTGCAGTGTATTTTAGATCATTCTGAAATGGCATGAATGAAGTAGTAAAGGGTAGCTCCAGGGCGATCAGGCTGGTCTCCA
>VXBC01005119.1:8865-32074 GCA_013399945.1 Ploceus nigricollis | reverse complement strand
AGTAATCGATAAGTGTAGGTAATAATAAAAAATATATAATTATATATAATAATATATAGATAATTATAGATAATAATAAAAAAATCACCTCAGGTGATCTCTTTTTTTCCTATGGAAAAAAAAATTCAGCTGAAAAAACTCTAATTTATTTGAGAAATATTCTTCAGAAAAAAGGAATCAGCCAGCTCTTGCTGTAACCTTCAGACTTGATGTGGGGACAAAATTGACAAGAAAAATGAGTTGATGCATAGTATTTGAATGTTGTGAAATTATAATTATTCATTTGTGTTCAAACTTGTTTCTTAGCATTGGAGTTCTTCTTTGAGAAACAATGGATCTTTGGCTGAGAAACAGGAGATTACTTGATAAAATTAATGCTACTCTCACCTCTCAGTTCAAAAGATTTGTCACTTGCATTTTTTTGTGGCTGTTACCACCTGGAGCAGCTTTCTCAGACTTTTTGTAAGAAGCTCTTGGTGTGTAGGTAGAAACATAGGGAAAAAAAAAGTTTCATTGTGGCAGTGTCATTTATCAGACTGGTGTATTTTCTGAAACAGTACTGATTGCAACAGTCATATACATGAGGCCAAATTTAAGGCGGCTTAAATTAGTAAGAGTCGAGGCACATTCTGTTTTTCAAAACCGACACTGAGTTTAGAAAGAAGTGTTAGTCTTCCAGGGTTTAAATTTGAACAACCTGTGGGTACTTGCAGAGCCCTAGAATCATAGAGAATCTCAATAGAATGGACCCATAAAGCTCATTAAGTCCAACTCCCTGCTCCCTGCAGGACTACCCAACACTAGAACATATATGCGGCCTTGTTCCATTGCCTTGTGTTCTACTGCTGCTCACTAGAGAGGGGAGATCAGCACATCCCCTGCGCTGCCCACCTCAAGGAAGCTGTAGACAGTGATGGGATCACCCCTCAGCCTTCTGGCTAATTAAACCAAGTGACCTCAGCTGCTGCTTGTAAAATTTGCCCTTGTAAATCTTGCCCTTGAGACCTCCCACCGCCTTGGTAACTCTCCTCTGCNCAGTCCCCTCCCTTGCCCGGCTGGTGATGCTGTGCCTGATGCCCCCCAGGACACAACTGGCCCTCCTGGCTGCCAGGGCACTGCTGACTCAGATTCGATTTACCACCAGCCCAATTCCCCCCACCCCCATCTCTTTCTGCAGGGCTGCCCTCCAGGGTCCCATCCCATAATTTTTATGTATAAGCGGGATTACCTTGCCCCAGGGGGAAAATCTGGCACTAGCTCCTGTTCAGTTTCAAATGGTTGGTGATTGCCCAGCTCTCCAGATCTCTCTGTCCCTCTGCCCTGGAGGGAGTCCATGGCTCCTCCTATTTTAGTATCACTGTCAAAGTTACGTATGACATTTGCCTTCTGTGAAAAATGTTTTTGTGATTCATGTCAATTGGCAATGGAGTCAGCAAATGCTTGTATCTGCTGTGTTGAAAGTGGACGCGTTCCCTGGGATANGCGTTCCCTGGGATAACTACAAAGAACAGTTTTGACACCTTCCGACCGAATAGCCAAATAAAGCATTAAACAAGAAAGTAGAAGTATAGTAAAGAGATGAAGTAGCAAAACGACTGATGCTTAGAATAAAATAGAGGAAGTTGTGGTAAAGCTAAGGGATATTGCGACAAAGCACTAAATGCTTACATATAATAAAAAGTGCATATAATTGATGCACTTGTACCAGACTAAAATTTTGTAGCAGACAGNCCTATTTTAGTATCACTGTCAAAGTTACGTATGACATTTGCCTTCTGTGAAAAATGTTTTTGTGATTCATGTCAATTGGCAATGGAGTCAGCAAATGCTTGTATCTGCTGTGTTGAAAGTGGACGCGTTCCCTGGGATAATTACAAAGAACAGTTTTGAAACCTTCCGACCGAATAGCCAAATAAAGCATTAAACAAGAAAGTAGAAGTATAGTAAAGAGATGAAGTAGCAAAACGACTGATGCTTAGAATAAAATAGAGGAAGTTGTGGTAAAGCTAAGGGATATTGCGACAAAGCACTAAATGCTTACATATAATAAAAAGTGCATATAATTGATGCACTTGTACCAGACTAAAATTTTGTAGCAGACAGCTGTGTAAGGCCTCCCTCCAGATGACCACAAGAAGGACAGGAAGCCAACGACCACCTGGAAAGATTATGAAATTGCTGATCCCAGCTTATTGATATTTGCTGATTCAGACCAACACAAGCACACTGGAAATTGCTTTGTAAGCTTAAAAACAGTATATATACTCTGGTGAACTTGTAGTGGCATGTGCCATTAGTGGAGCGGTGACTCCCCGGCCAGCCAGCGCTGCTTGCTTGCTTTCTTTAAAATAAAAGATATAAAAATAAAATTCAGTTTGGCTATTGAAATTTTATATCACTTCTGCATCCAAATTACTTTTAAAAACACTGGAAAACACTGATCCTAGTACTGAGCTTTGTAGAATCCCACTGGTGACTGAGTACCAGCCTGGCATAACCCCATGTACTAAAACTCTGTGAATCTGTCCTGTCAGCCATTTGTTCACCTGGTGTATTGTGGACTTGCCTAGTTATCTCGCAGTTTATGATGTTAGATGTCAACCATAGTGGCCTTTGCGGGGAAGTGGTCACAGTGCCAGCCTGACAAAGTTCGAGAAGTGCGCTGTCAGGCACAGCGTGTTGTTGGAAATGGTGTAACTTCTAAAATTTTTTATGTGGCTTTAATCAGGGGTTTGTTCACCTTTGCCTGGGAGGAGAGGAATTGAAGTTTCTCTTCAAAAGACTCTGTTCACGGAGCCTGGGCGAGGTCTGGGTTTAAAATCAGCAGATTGGGAGTAGCCAGAAGCTATACAGGAGACAAGCGAACATTAGGAAACATTACCCCCTGGAGCGGTCACCTGGTCTGGGAAAAGACTGATAAGAGAACCAAAGAATGAGAACCAAATTAGCATGGAAGCAGAAGGGATCAATAACCAATAGGAGATCAAATACTAAGAATTGTGTAATTTGGAACAATGAATGAGAATTTCTTTGGGTTTTGTCTGTATAAATGTGTGAAAAATCAGGTTAAAGAAGCCTGTGTGAGGCAATGATTTTCTACACAACCCAGGCATGTGTGGATGAAATAATTTCTCTGGCACATCTTGGCCAGAATAATATCCTGGCCAGAATAAGGTAATGCCTGAGTTCTCTAACACTGAAAAGATTTTGGAGAGTTTCTGTTTTTCTCGCTGTTGTGGTGACAGTGTGACTCTTGGGGCTGTCCTGTGCAGGGCGAGGAGTTGGAGTTGATGATCCTTGTGTGTCCCTTCCAACTCAGCATGTTTTGTTATTCTGTGATAATGCTTAATGCTGTAGTAGGAGAGACTCTTTGGTCTCAGTAAAAAGTGCAGAAGGCCACATGTCACATGCAGTTGATAAAGAGACTTACAAAATTACATGCTCTGCCTACTATGAAATGTACAACACAGCAGTTGCCAAGAACTTTGCATTTCAAGACAAGATGCTGGTTATACAAATAAACAGATAAACAAATGAGACAGACTTTCATGTTTGGAAGTCAGCTCAATTCTGATGATGGAAACTCTGAAGTTAGTTGGTCTCCTATACATCCTAATAGTGTAAAGGAAATTTAAAGGAAATCTGAAGTCTGAAGGAATATCACATAACTGATAGATGGTGTGAAACTGCTTTGAGTAAAATACTTTGGGTTATAAACGTCCTGGTAATGACAGAGAGTAATCGAGGTGCTGTTAAAATAAACATGCATAGTGGGAACCCAAGTGAATGCAAATCATATTTTAAAATAAAGAGAATTGAAAAAGGGTTGCTGGAGAAGGCAGTGTAGATAGAAACACTATCCTGTATTACACTGCTTGGGTTTGCTGTTTACATTCCTTTACACTACATTGTGAAAAACGAGGTTCACTCTCCTGTAAAAATGTAAAAGTTTAATAAAGGGCAATAGGAGACAAAGCCAATAAAGCAGAGATTTAGGGCCAGGTGCCTCTTGGCATTCAGCCAAGAGCACACCTGCTATTTTGGAAAGACCCTTTATATGCCATTTCTATTGCATCAGCCTGCTACATATTCATAAATTATTATGCATAGTAAACTTTTCCCCAAACTAGTTTGCATGTTCCAAGAATTGTTCAGCATGGCTCCTCCTCGGGTGTGCCTTTTTAGAGCATGCATATTCCTTGGCTGTGGTTTTAGTCCATTCTTACAGTCACCTCCAGTTCTGGGTCTTGGTCCATACTGTCTTCAGATGGTGAGTGCTGATACTTGGCGTATCAGTAGCAGGGTCCTCATCATATGTTCCTTGGATATTATCCCAACCAAGCAGGCATTTTAACACAAGCATATCTTTATCAGCTATTTCTAAGTTTTAGTTAACAGCAGAAATAAAAACTATATCTTTATAGCAAAGTTACTTTAACACCACACATATAGAATCCATTTTAATATTTGTGAAAAGCCAATATTATAGTATTTATCTATAACAACATGGTAACAACAGCCAGTAAATTGAATGCTACAGCTTTGGATGGCCTTCAGGCATTAGCAAGGGCTTTTGTGGCATTGGAGCCCCTGGACTGATAGACAGGGACCTTCACCTATCACATTCCATCCTGAGCTGCAGGCATCTCCCTGGTCAGGAGCTGGGCTGTGTGAGGATCAGACCAATGAGCTGTCGAGACCCGGCAGTTTTGAATTCCCTGTATGGGAAGGCTCTCAACAATAAGACAGGCTGTTTGTCCCATGGAGCTTTGGTGTGTGTGTGCCGTCCCTGTCTCCAATGACCGACCCCATGGAACATGTCGATGTTAATGCAATAGGCTTTAACACAGCAAAATTATGCTCTTGATCATGAAGATCATCTTGATGTTAAAGATCTCAAATTAACAGTTCAAGTGCAAGTGCCCGACAGCATTTCTCTGGTAAATTGTAGGTTCAAGGATTCATTATCCTTGGGAGTTAAATTCATGTGGAAATCAGCAAACAGCTCTTTTGCCTTTGGTGATTTTTGAGTGCAAGAAAGCCAAATCTTTAATAGGAGATAAATTTTAGCAAAAGCAGAAGGCTGTTTCCTCCTGTAAAGTAGAATTACACTAAAAAGAATGTCATTAGTATTTGCATGCCTTGAGCCTAGTCATAAGCACGTCAAAATAGGGTAAATTATAGCAATATGTAAGCATTTTTTAGCACTGTAATACTGCTAATGACATAACTGGTACCAACGATGATGCATCAATATATAAACAATACTAAGCTACAAAGAGACTTGCAATAGAGTTGCACAGACAAGATGCAGGAATACACCTGAACAGTAGTTCAAGTAGAAAGCCCGGGAGATGAGCACTTGGACAATAAACACAGCAAAATCGAAGAATTCTGTAGAATAAAGAGGAAACCTGCCTGGTGAGACTCAGCTCCCGAAATCAGATTGTCTTGGTTTGAAAAGACAGGTATCTGCTAAGGAAGGCAGAAGCCTCCCCTGAATGGAAAATGTAGACCCCCTCCCTCCAAATTATTATAATTTTGAAATTAAAAGGCTCGCAGGCAAAGATATCGGAATAGGAATAACAGTTCTTTACTAGGAAAACNGTCTTCCTCTGAGAGTCCAGTGGAGAAGATAGCTACTCCTCTGGGAATCCAGTGGGAAAAAGGTTGTCCTGGTGTCTCAAAATCTCAGATTATATCCAGGATGGAATGCTTGGCTCCTCCCTCTGGGCAGAGCATCTCACAATGGGGTGCTGTAATTNCCCTGTTGGTCAGGGTGGTGGTAGCAGTCTGATTAAATGGTGGCTGCAGTCCTGCGGCAGTGACAGGTGTGGTTCTGTTGAAAAGTGCAGTTTTCCTCTGAAGGTCTGGTGGTGGTGTAGATGGGCCTGGTCTTCCTCTGAGAGACCAGTGGAGAAGATAGCTACTCCTCTGGGAATCCAGTGGGAAAAAGGTTGTCCTGGTGTCTCAAAATCTCAGATTATATCCAGGATGGAAGGCTTGGCTCCTCCCTCTGGGCAGAGCATCTCACAATGGGGTGCTGTAATTTTTATCAGTCTTGCAGTGACATTCAATAGGCCATTAACAGAAAATGTCTTCCCAGAGGGAGGATTGGTTGTGGAAAAGATAAAGAAAACTGCCCAGTTAACAGAACATAACTGCCACACCTCTAACAGATGGCAAATAGAATACGCACATTGTCTTGCAATCTAGGACACAAATAAACAATCCTGGGTGAAGATGAGATTCCTTTAGCTTTTTATTACTGTGCTGGAGAGATCAAGGAACACAACACCAACAAAGGTGTTGAAATAAATATGAAGCATGTTGTCTCCTTTTGATTTCAGCTTCTCTCCTCTTCATCAAAGGGCTTTCAAGCCCAGGCAGCTGAACCTTGATTACTAAAACAGTGGAGAACTATAGTCATTAGTGCTATCAGCATGGCATCAACTCTTCATTTACAGCTGATTTCAGACAAGATTATTAAGAACTAATTTTGAAAATGCAGTGGTATTGATGGAGAGCAAATAAAAGCTAGCCATTGGCAAAGTGTATTTTTAGTTAGTGCTGGTATATTCTAGTTTTGTTATGAAGACTAAAACTGGCCTGATTTATTGATCTCCTATACACCCTAGTGAAAGAAAAAAAAAATATAAAGGAAAGCTAAAAGCTGGAGGAGTATCACAAAGCTGTGTACAATCATTTAGACTGTAGTCTGTAGACAACCATTTGGGTAAAAGATACTGATTTTAAATATCAGATGAACTGCCTTGCTATGCAGTTACATTGATTTTTATTATTTTTGCCTTAGGAAGTGAAGAATATCCTTCTGGTGATTGCTGTTGCATGGGTTATTATTCTCATTATTACCAGAAAAATTAAGAAACATGCTACTACTTTTTATGTAGGGAGTTAAAATCCTTAGCTATTCTGATAGTTTTCAAGAACTTTCCTGGAGTAACTTTGGTGGCACCTGGTGGTTTCAGTGGCTGAAGCCAGAAGAGTTGATCTCTACTGGGTTTTCATGGCAAGGTGCTGGGAGCAGGGAGACTTCAGGAGTGGTCTTTGTGAGAAAAGAGCAGCACCTGCCCAGGTGTTGGACAGAGCAAGCACCAACTGGCTCCAAAACAGACCCATAGCTGCCCAAAGCTGAGACAATCAGCAGCACTGGTGTTTGGCACCTCTGTGATGTCATGCTTATTATAGAGTTTATAGTTGTTTATAGAGTTAAAAATGACACACAGCCGTTCAGAGAGAGAAGATTGTGAAAAATGCGAAGCTCTGCTGATACCTAAAACATAGGACTGTGGTGGTGCAGGTTCTTCCCCTGCACAGCTCACTGAGGAGCATGCTGGAGCAGATATTCATGCTGCAGACCTTGGGGGCACCTCTCATGGTTTGGCCTTGCTGGCAGCTTATGCAGGTGCTTCCTTGCTTCCCCCTCCCCTACACCACTCTCTGTGACATGGAGGGAAGAATCATTAGTTCAGAAAAAAATGNTACATTCAATTAATTTTCCGCAAGCTGATTCAGTTTTGGCCATGCTGGTTATTGGTGACTGATCTCCCTGTCCTTATATAAACCCATGGTCTTTTTCTTGGTATTTTGTTCATCTGTCCTGTTGAGTAGGGGGAGTGGGAGACAATTGGGTGGGAGGCTGGCAGTCAAGTTCAGCCTGTCATATTGTCTCACATAGCCTTATTCTGTTATTCTCACTAACACCAGTGGAACCACAGCACTTCCAGCATGATAAGAAGCCAAGTACATTGAGGGTTAGGCGTATGAGAAATACAAGTTTTCTATAGAAGACAGAAGTAGCCTAGCTATGAATGCACTCATTTGCTGAGAAGAAAATAGTTTGTAGCTGCAAACTGATTTTTAAAAGCTTGCACTACTGTGAAAGTAGCTATTGCAACACACAATTGTAGTAAAAAGATGCTGTTGTACCTGCCTTATTGTAGTTAGCTGAGGTTAGGTCCTGCTATTGAAACATACTGCTAATTCACATGCTACTTAGAACACCCTTAGCTACAAGATTCAAAATACCAAACCTCACCCCCTCACCATTACTAGTTATTTTTTTCTGATATAAAACCTCACTTTTACATAGCTGTGATCAGATGCTTAAAATCCTCTTGTATGTCTGCCCTGGAAGCAGAAAGCTTACAAAAAACAGTGAGAAAGGAGGTGAAGCACAGGCATGTGTTTGTTAATTTCTGAATCATCAGGCCAATCAAACCCACAAAACAAGGAAGAAGAAATGATCAATGTGACTGTACAGACCTGAAGCAAAACTTAGTGGTCACCAGGTCAGATTTAAGAGGAGCCCTGTACATCAGTTAGCCTCCAGTTTTCATCTACCATTATACTTTGTCCAAGGGAACAACAATAATAATAATTAAAACCACACCACATTAGAAAGGGTAGTTCAACTTTAAAATTACCTTTATTTGTAGCACAAACAAGTGTCTGAAAATCACGGTCATCTGAAACTTCCTCTTTGAATCTATGACAACTTTTAAAATTGCTGTGGTCTGACTCATACTTGGAGGGCAGCCTTCAGGCCTGCTCAGTCCAAAAATGAATATACTTTTATGGACACAAAAAGCAATATTTTATTAAAAATTCATGTTTGTTGGAAACAAACAACCCTGTAATAAGGTTTTCTACAGTCTTATCTCACCATTTACACTGTTTTTACAGAGCAATTTGTAAAAATTTATCTCACCACTTACACAGTTTCTACAGAGCAATTTGTTTAAAATGGTAAGCAGTTCTTTAAATAACTGGTTAGTTACTGTCCTGTTAGGATTATATTTTACTGTTTTGTGATCCATTGCTGACAGGACACTTGAACTTGTTTTACCATCTCAGAGTAAGGTATAACCCTTTTCGTAAAAGGAACTAAATAATTCACTTTTCACTTTTTTTTATGCAGCAAGATAACATTTAAAATCCTAATTTAAATATCTATTATTTGATTTCTTTGAACTGTAGTCCTCTCCTCTTTTGTGTTTTGTTTCTGCCTTGTTGAACACAGCACAGTCTGACGACAGATAAAATCTGAATTCCAAAGGAAACCAGCCAGGAGCAAAAGACACTTTTGGAGATATGATCTTCCTGTTCCCAGTTTACTTGTTCTATCATTGCCCAGGAAACTCCTTGCTATCCTGTGCTGACATCGATCGCTTAAAAAGTTCAGAACTCCTTTCTGCAATAAAGTGAAATGGAGTTTTTCCCTGGCTTAGAGAAAAGTGTCATTTTGGTTGCAACCAACTGCAAAGTGTAAAAAACTTTGTGAACATTTTCCTTGAAAATGGTGCTTGTTACTTTAACAATTTGTAAGCACTTTATCTGTCTTATTTAAGGATACTGTTTACTGTTTTTGCTCCCTATTCATACTGACCACATGGTGAGGGTATCAGAAAGAAGCTTTTCATTCTCAAAGGCAAGCTGTTACATTTCAATTATGCACTTCATAGAAGAGGGCGTATAGATATAGTCCCCTTAAGTCCTTGTGATCCTCAAATTATTAGGTGTAGTTTAAATCTCTACTATGCCCAACACAGAAGATTTTTGTTCTTTTTTTGCATATCTACCATGGTTAAGTATAAAAAGATGATATGATATGATATGATATGATATGATATGATATGATATGATATGATATGATGTGATTGATATGATATGATATGATATGATATGATATGATATTATACTACGTTATATTAGTGTGCAAATAAATACTGGCATAAAATACACATATTAAAAATTTAAAGAACAATCAAAATGTTTAATTCATAAACAGGACTTCCCCCTTCATGACAGATAACAAACACATAACATAATAAATAACTTCCCCGTTACAAACATTGGAAACTGTCTACTAAAATATATTTTTAATTAATAGGGATACACCACACACCATTTATTTTCAAGGCCAGATTTAAAACAGTAGTGAGTTGGCTTGACACCTGATGATATAAGGCAATGTTTTTACATTCAAAAAGGAGACATAGCTTAATGCAGAGAAAGAGATGACTGAAATGCCTGTCCTTATCAATTTGAATGTGGAAAACAAAGAGGCCCTGAAACAGGATACCACTTCTTCTCCACAAAAAAACCAGAAATTATTCACCTGTTACCAAAATATTGCAACATAATTTATATCTGGACCCTTCTATATGATGCTATAGTTACTTCCTTAGCCTTTCCAAAATCTCTGCATTGCAGGCAATTGCTATGATTTTTATTTTTATGATGATTCAGCTTAAATACACACCTGTTTTGTGGCATATGAGACCCATTCCTATCCTAACCCTGCAACACAAAATCAAAGAACTAATACACAGGTAACAACCAACAGTCACGGATTTCACACAGTAGATAAGCACTTTTTGCCCTTCTTTATAAAGCTCACAGAGGGCAAAGAGATGAATTATCAAGGATCTGACAAAAAATACTGAGTGAAGAGGGAAAATGCGCTAAATATGGTGATGTGGAAATTTAATTAAAATATTGTTCCATAGTGGAAAAGCAGCCATTTGAGCAACCTGCTGAGATTAAAATCCTATTCATCATATTTGCAACTAGACTTCCACCATGTTTTTCTAGCTGGGTCTTTTTACTAGCACAGAAGAGCTCGGTTGTTCATTTGGCTCTGGGTCATTGCTGTGATCTTGGTCACATGAGGAGGATTTCGGGAGACTGTTCACATTCCTTTAAACTCTTGCATAATAGAAAGCAGTTGCTGAGCATGCTGCTGAATACTCTGCTGTTCTTCTTCTAGCCTCTCCTCAGCATGTAGAATCTCCTCCTGCAGGGAAACTGGTTGTGAAGCCTTAGATGAAGCACTAGATAGAGCAATTGACATGGAAAATTGCTTATAACTTACTATCCAGTCATCTTCCACCCTAGCATTACAAATTCTGGAGATCTATCGCTCTGGTGAGCTGAAGTGCATGCAGAGTGCCCCCTGCACCTCAACAAACCCAAAGAAAAAGCCACAAAAATACCCAGAGACAGAACTTCACAAAATAAAGCTACATAGTCAAGTGGCAGAGTTGTAGTGTTGAGCATGCCCTGTGCAAAGAAACACAAAAGAACGGGTAATTAGTTCTGGTTTTGCAGGGGTCCAGTCTTTCATCATGTGGTGCTTTTGCAAGACTTTACCTCAGGGTGATTACCAGGACTGACGGTGGATTTAGCTGAGAAGATTGCAGTCTTTTTCTTTCCCTAGTAGTGCTGCCCAGTGTGCCAGGTCACATACTATAATGGGACAATACATCTACAGACAGCTCCTCTTCTGTCCAGCCCCACTCAACCCCACAGGTACATTCAGCCTTGCCAAGAAAGAGCCCTTCCTCATCCTCAGAAACAGAGGAGGCAACACCATGAAGAGATAGCTGTGGTTACAGGATGGGAACAATCCTGTCTTCTGTCATCAGAAAAGTACAGGCACATATCAGGTCATGTGACTCAAACACAGCAGGTCTTTACTCCTCCACTACTGTCTCCTACGGGAGGGTTGTCATTTCCCAATGTTGAAAGACTGAATGAGAGAGGCTGGGAAAAATTCAAGACAGTAGGCATGTGGTTGTTTGTCCCATACACCATTTTTATAATCCAGGACAGTGCAGTTGACCTAAAGACTCTCTTTGTTTATGCTGGAATATGAGTTTGTAATGTGTGACTCTGTTTGCCACCTAAGGTGCCAGTAGGTGTATTTTGTCCTTGTTTTCTGTTGAATCACAGGCCCAGTAAGTCAGTCACATCTGAAGAAACTAAGGAGGAGACTAACTTATTCACGGATCAGCATGACGTCCTGGTGATGGAACAGTACTGTCTCAGTTTAAGTTCCTGTGTGTAAAACCACTGCCAAAGAGAGGATGCTCCTTCAGAAGGCACTTGACTCCCAGGAAGCTTTTTTTCTTTCACCAGATACCTGTCGTGCCAAAACCCAAAAGGCTGAAGAAGGGTTTGAAGAAATCTGCAGGTGGATGGTGTAGCATCTGAGACCCATCAGGGAGTGGTGAGGGACAGCAGGTATGATGGCACTGCCAATCTCCTCCTCCAGCCCAAGTTCTGCTTCTGTCTGAAAAAAAGACCCAAAGCCATGTCTCATCTTGAAGTGCCTCTCCTTGTTATAACTGCAGAAAGCTGTGCCTGCCTTTCCTGTGATAAAAGAAAGGTGTCTTAGTAATGATAAGGAAACCTCACTTCACATGGACCAATTCTGATACTTTAAATATATGGGGCTAATAAAGCAATAGAAGAAAAAGGGGTTTGTTATCTTCCTACAAAACAATCTTTTTTTTGGGTGCAATTACTAATGTGGGAGTTTCATAATAATAAATTCGGGCTCAAGTAGAGCTGTGGTGAAAAAAATGTGCTTAGTATTTATGCAGTTGTTCCATTCCTCCGTGTCCACAAAACATAACTGAGAAGTTGAATAAAAACCCAAGTATAATATTTGAAAACAATTAAAACAGTTACTCAGAACAAGCAGTTAAATTGTTCTAAGAGTTCCCTGGAGTATTTAGATAATAGAAGCTGTGTATCATGTTGGTATGCAGTATGCAAGAAAAAAAGAAAATTGTTTTGCAGTAAGAACTGTGTTCAAAATACATATGAAAAGGATTCAAGCGGAATGTGCAGTTATACCCACAGCTGTACAACCTCATTTGGAAAAAGTTTACCCGTAGTTTCTGGATCTCTCTTTCTTCCTTCCTTGTCATTCTCCAACCTGGCTTTGAGCCAGGCTTTGTTTTGGGTTTTTTTCTTTTTGACGATCCTGCGCAGTTCATGTTTTGAAAATAAAAGATTGCAAAAATGAATAAACAGCCTAGTATCTATTTAGTTTAATAGGTCTGTCCATGATTTAGCATAATACAGTGTCTGAGAGATGTCACTTTTCTGATAAAATTTCTTGGAAGCGGATTCCCATTCAAGTTGATGTCTTTCTCTGCATTGTATTGCACTTACTTTTCTGTAGTAGGCAGCAAGAAACACTGCAAAGTGTAGGCATTTACTATTTAAATGTCTGGTCCTAAATATCCCAGTCCACATTCATTTGGCTATGTTTTGCTTACATGATGTATGGTAATCAGTGAATGTTTGTACCTGAAGCGTTGAACTTGTGAGTGAAATCTAAAACCTCTTTCAATATTCCAAGGAAGAGACATAACCACATGAGATCATTGGCAGGGGATTCCCAGAACAGATCCAATGCAAGTCTGAAGCTGCACAAATAAGGATTATTCTTGTAAATTTGGTCTGAAAATTGAACTCCAGCATTGATGAGTGTATAACTAACGGCCTAACAATGTTGCTTAAAAGAAGTTTTTCTTCTTTAATAGAAAAATTGCAAATGAGAATTAAAGAACCCCAAACTAGCAAGTTAGGGTATGGGAAAAATTGTTAGAAATTATACAGCAATGTATGGGTACAAAAAAAACCCCAAGAAGGGTATATAGCCATGGAAATGATACCACTGTACTTGCTGAGGTTAAGTTAATGAACCATACAGACAGACTCTGCGAATGATATAATATCAGAAGTATATGATTATAGATGTTGTACTAGCTTTAAATATGCCAAGTTTTAAAAATATGAATTTTAATACTTACTGAAATCTCTGCATTGGAGCTGTTTGTATCCTTTGCTAAAGTCATTATTTACCCTGAAAGTTATTCAATTTGCTATTCTGAAATAGCTGTTAATGAGGGAGATATGAATAGACTATTACAAGGATTTGTTTGCAGTTCTTAAAACTAATTTTTTTTCTGACCACTGGGAGGCAGTTTTGAATCTTAGATGTGTGTTGAGCGATTAATCATCAAGCAATTACAGAAAATGGTATCTTGGAAAATATATGTAACTTGCTACATTCACTAAGACACACCTCCAAGCTGAAAAGGTCAGGAACAGATGAAAGAATCAAGTAAATGTAAGCAGTCAAAGAACTTAAGTAAAACTAGATTAAATTTCTAATTGGATAGCCTTTTCTAGTAGTAAAACGGGCTTTGAGCTTGTCCATGTAACCAGGTCCTCTACTGTTTATTCTTATGAATCTTACAGACTTAATACAGCTAAGAGGAGCTAAGCTGAATGTGACTGTGATTCATATACAAATACAGTTAAATCTTTGGATATTTATTATGACACTGCAGCTAGTGAAAGATAATTTTTTCATTCTTCTTCTTACAAACTCTGTATGCATTCTTATTTGGCATTTATTGGTGGAGTTATTCAGGCAAAAGTATGAAGGCCCATCCATTACTTGGCTGTGATTTGTCTGGTTAAAAGAAGAATAGAGAAGAAACATGCAAGAGAACTAGAAAAGAGGTTAAACAACTGAACTCAAAATAATGAAGGAAAGAGGACTGGCTTTTAAGTTTCCATAGTCAGTGGACATGTTCTGTACAAAAGCTTGGTTGATTCTAATGGTATTATTTGATTCCAAATATTTTTGGGATAAGTGAATAAGTGATTAAGAGAATAAGTGCTGGGAAATACAATATTTCATTGGAGTGGTAAAACATTGAATGTATCTGGCAACACATTATTAGAACCAAGGCAATTAGAGGAGGATATATTGACAATAAATAAATTTCAAACTTCTTCCATAAACAGCAGAAATCTTTCAGTGGAAATTCAATCTATTCTCAAGAGCTGCAACAACTCATTTGAACAACATTTATTAAACATCACTAAGCCTTTAACAGGAAATCTCTTCAGCCCTGACTCGAGAACTGTTTGCATAAGGAATATGTGCTTTATCAACTCATTTTACAATGATTATTTCTTCAATCTTCCTGCTCAATTCACACAATTATTTTTTATCAAATACTTATCTGTAATTCAGCTGAAGACTCTTCCAAAAAGGGCTGAATCAGTTCATTCACTTCAGTTGCTGTTCAGTTAATACTTTAAGCTGATGTAAGCCAGTGCTTCTGTCAGAAGAATCAGTCCCACTTGCCGTTACCCATGACTGGCACCCACTCCCTTGTTCCAGCACAGTTGTCTGAATAACTACAAGGAACTAAATAAGAAACTTGTGCATATCAAAAATAACAATTTTACTCATTTCTTCCTGTCACCTAGTTCCACAATGGACTTCACTGTATGGCTGCACAAATACTTGTGCAGGAGGAATGAGTAGGACTCCTTCTCTTGGCATTGCAAAACAACTGTGGCCATTCAAGCTTTAACAGTTTGCTGTGATCACTTTACTGAAGGTTTCCCAGTGTCCACATACTCAGAGTAGAGGTTGCAAAACCAGAAAAAGAATGTGTTTCTGCTGTTCAATATGAAGTCTGGACTCCTACCTAACCCACTGCCATGATCAATTTAAGACAGTCCTCCACAGTTTCCACAGACGCCTATATTCTTCCCTCTATGGAGGAATTTAATTTCTAGTTAAGGGGTGGAGTAGTCGTTGGACAAGTAGGATGTTTTTAGCTTCTATATCTTTCTATCAGTGCTTTAGATGCAGGAAAACAGAAATAAGAGTGGAAAGACCCTAGTGAAAACCTTGTCGAAAACAGCTATTATGCAATAGCTGTTCTGAGATGGTTTTGAACACAAATGGGCCATTGAACATGGTAACAAAGACAAAACCCCAATGTGTTTAAGGAGTAAAAGGGGATCCCAAAAAAGGAAAGGAGAAGAAAGACCTGCTGAAGCATAGTGCAGAGACTTTGTACACTGGGTTTGGAGCCACAAACAACTGTATGTGAAATTTACAGCTGTGGTGAGGCAGGTTAAAACAAAATTCATCCTGATAGACACTGGTGAAAAGAAAAGAAGCTATTGAGATCAGAAGTATTGTCAGGCTATTTTTATGTTAAAGTGAAATTTAAAAGGATTCTATATGGTTAGACTCAAGCAACATCTTCAAGTGTTCTCCAAGAGAGCACAATGAAAGGGAAAGACCAAACAAAGGGGAGTAAAGAATTGGGAAATCATACCCCCAGGATGACAAAACCGTACCACATGTTGCTGATATTCTTGTTGAAGAAAATAACTCCTTTCACTGTAAGCACGTCTGAATGTCTTTATAACAACATGAAAACCATTACAATGCCACTGCCACTAATAAAAAACATAATGTGGAAGAGACGAAAAATGAAAGAGACATCATCAGGGACAATAAAATTCTGGGTGCATTAGTCTTGTTTGAAAGTCTTGTTAGTCTTGTTCCCTGTACACAGGAGTGTACAGTGAATTAGTTACTACCGTAATGTTTTTAATGAATTGCACAGGCAGTCTGTAGGAAAGCCATCTAGATCATTAAAATTTGCAAGCTTCTTGGGAGAGAGAATTATTTTGGTGACCAGGTTATTAGCTCAATATTAATAGCAAGCAGCAGCTCAACTCCAAGCTCAGAAAGAAAGAGGCGATTATATAGAAAGAACCTTGCTATTTAAGGTTATCTTCACAAAGATTTTTCCTTCCCTTGCTCCCACACCCAAATTTATGTCAGCTCAGTGCTGAATGAAAGAGTTGCTGCAGGAGACAAAAGATGTCAGGAATAAATATTGTAATACTATATGAAAGGCTGGGTTTACCAAAAAAAAGGTTACATTCAACTACCTATAGTACTGCAATGACAAAATGGTATAAAGCATTGTTTGAATACCTGGGGTTGCCTCAGAGAGGACAAGGATGGCAAAATTGCTATGATATACTGAAAAATTGAACAGTGAAAGCTGAGAAAGTGATGTAGTTGAAACTCAAATTCAAATGCACAGTGGCTATCTATCCAGCACCAGAAAAAACGAAATTTTCAGAGCATGAAAATGGCAAGTGAGTGATCTCTATCTATTTGAGATATAAGGAAATTTTTAAACGCTTTAGTTGTTAAGATATAATTAATATTTGCGGGATTTCTTTCAGTACCACCTAGTCTTCAGAAAAGTTGATTCTACTCAAGGCCCACAGTGTAATAGCACTTAAGATTTAGTTCCAAAACTTGTAGTGGTAAATGAAAAGCATTTTTAGAAGGCTACAGAATCAATGGTTTATACAAATAAAAATATATAAGTATATTCTTTAAGAAAGATCAGTACAAAACATACAGAGCCAAGTCTGCTACCTCCAAGTTGCACCACAGAATAAAATCTGGTGAAAAGAGGTTGTATATTACAGAAAGAAACCCAGAAGTTTAATTTTTCAGAGAATCAGGTTGCCTTGGAACTGAGTAACCAAGGGACATAACAGCTGGTTACATTATGTAGTAACATATTACAATGTTCTTTAGGGTTAGAAATAAGAAATAACCTTCAACACGCTGTGGGAAAGTGTTGCTACATTTTCCATCTTGTCTTTTGCAGTGGTAAATTCATATGCAGAGCAAGGGATCATTTCACACCATTCAGCAAAAAGTGCAGCACAGAGCAGGTGTTCATGTTCTAAGGAAAAATCACAGAAAACAAACTCCAACACAGTACAACTGAGAAAAAGTTCTTGAAGGAGTTTGCTAATACAAAATTTTCTGTAAAAGGGTATTTAGGTATGCATAGGATAAATTATATATATGTTCAAATTTCAGTTGATTTATTCCTATTCTTTCCTGGGTACTGACTATTTCATCTTGAAGACTCATGACAGATTCTTATATGCTGCCTCAAGACTCTGGATCAAGAGGCATGTTGTAAGTTTGTTATTGCATTATAATTAATTGTCTTGAAATAAAAACTTACACAGTACCCATGTGCAATTTATTTATTTATTTTTTTGTTTATTCATTTATTTATTTCACTGGGAAAATGCAGAGGGCAGTCCATGTAAACTTAATTCTCAACTGAATTTATTAATTCTTTGCCTACCGTATTTTTTTTTTTATCCCTATTGTATTTTTTTTTATTAGGGTTGAGGAGAAGAACTGCATCCAGATGTCTGTTGCCCAAGAAACTTCCTTCATGTAGCCCTTATTTAAAGGCAGCATTTTCAATTTGTGAGGTAATGCAGAAAACACACTGGAGGCACATAAATATACAGAATCACACAAGGAAGGTCATTCCATCATACAGGGAACATGTACAGAGGAACAAGTACAGAGGAAGGAATGTGTGGCCATACAATTCACATGGTACCATATGATGGTATCATATGATGGTACCTCCAGGATTCTCATATCCCAAAAGTCTTGTTCAGTCAATGACCAGGACGAGGAACTGTAGGTGTGAGTCTCACACACCACGGAAGAGTCCTGTTCACCTCCATATGGCAATGAGCCAAAGAGTAAATACTGTCTGTGAGTATGGAACCATTATTCATTACATTAGCCTTGCCTAGAAACCTACCTGCTGCTCTTTTCTCTGTAATTTCCAAACTTTGTTTTCCTAGTGAAAATTAATAGTGGGTTGAAATGGTTCAGATTTTCTTCCTAAAAATTCTAAGAAATAAAAAACCAGAATACTTCTTCTATTGAAGTTTTGTAAGTCCTAATGCAAAGATGTTAATGTTTTTAATTTTCTATAACAAAAGACATACAATCATTTGAAGTGGATATCTATTTTTAGAAACCTGACGTGGGGTACCAGTGTTTCTAGTGGGTGCACATGCAGGATGGAGCAACATAAAATAGGATAAGACATCTTATGAAACATGCTCAGCTTACAGCCTGTTCTAATTTTTTGAGAAGGCAGTAACCATAACCCACTTCTCTTCTTTCTAAGAAGTGGGCACATATAGAAGAGGTGCAATAGCAGCACAACTCTTTCCATAGTACCAAGGATGTACCTGAAGAAGACTCAAGCAGCATAGCCTGAGCTGGTTGTAATTCAAGATGAATATTAGAGACCATGATGATACATAGCACATCCCCATCTGATGAATTTTTCCATTCTTAACAAATTTAGAAGAGTATGTTTAGTTGTGTATTAGTATAATGTGATATATAGAGGTGAATTTTCCAAAATAGGAACTAGGATGTCTCAGGGGCTTTCCAGACAGCTATTGAGGAGACTTCTCAGTCTGACCATTCACGAAACTCTGGCAGTCAACTCCCACCACCAGAGACTCTCACTGCTGGGACCAAAGCCCCTTCACAGCGGGTGGGTCCAGTGACACACTGGGAGCCTTGCTTGAGTCCCTGCTCACCCCACTCTCACAGTCAGAGGAGACTTGCCAGGGCAGAATCTGAGATGTCTCATTCCACAGAAAAATTTATTCACAGTGCAGTAACGCAGAAACACCCCGAGGAGCTGGTGCCTCTGAGGAGGATCCTGAACAAAGGAACCCCTGGGCTTTTACAGCCTCATAGTCCAAGTGAGCTTGTCAAGTCTCACTCTTCCTCCTGAGTCTTCAGCTCCTGCTGTGTCTCCCCGTGTCCATTCACCTAGTTGGCAGCACTGGTACCTGCTGACTGCTCTTGGTTATCCTAAAGGTTGGCACTTCACAGCTCCCCTTTCGCCTGGCTGGCTAACATCAGACTTTGTACCCTTTGTCGTGCAAAGGGCCAGCAGTTCACAGCCCCTTGTCTTGAGTTCCCACGTACAGCTCAGTCTGCGTCTCAATCTACATCTTGCAAACCAAGCTGTCTTCACCAGGTGTATTCCTCAACACATCTTTCCAAAGTTCTTTTGTTCTAGGTTCCAGGCATCTCAGAGTCACCTGACACCACTACAACCAAGACTGCTAGGATTAACTTCTAATACCACGGCCCATACTGAAGTATGGATGCAGAGAGAGGTCTCTCAAATCAAGTAAATTTCACAAGGCAGAAAATATAAGTAAATTTTGACAGGGAAAAACCCCCATGAAATAAGTCTGGAGAGGCCATACCTTCAGGAACAAAGAAGATGCTTGGATGCCGGGCAACCACCTTTGGACAGAATTGAGCACATTCTTCCACATGTAGTTGCCAGCACTGTTTAGCAAAAGTTGTGTTGTGTAGAACACATGGCACCCCAGCTCAGCTCCTCAGTCTGAGGAACCTTCCTTCTATTGAAGGACCAATTATATTATCTTCCCCCATGATATAAAGCTCCTTGAGATGAGTCAGGCCAAATCCTTCTTTTGTCAGGACTTCTAGGGAATTCTTTCAGCACTTCTTCAACTCCTGTCACAACTGTGACTACAACTGGCCAGATTTGCCTGTGTAAAAAAAAATTGTTTTGCCTGTGTAGAAAAACATTAGTAAACACAGCTTGAGCTACCACAAAAGAGGATAAATAATTTAATTACAATGAACTTCTGCTTATCTCTACTATGGCATGTCAGTATCAATCCAAATTTTCTTGTCAAGATCCACTGTTTAGATAACCCATTTTTACAGTTTGGTGGCAAGTGGAAGCAGGTTTGACTGCTGCAGTCACCTGTGTTGGTCATTATTCCACAACAGCCACTCACCTCAGAACCTGTACCTTATTCAAATCAATTACTTTCAAGTTTTTTCACCCCATCTCACTGCATAGGCACTTTACTTTCTCCATTCCCAAAGAGATTTATTGTAACATGAGTTTTCCTTGTTTATTCCCTTTTATAGCTTTTGTTATTAATTCCAGTGTCTCAAATAGAACAGGCATCTACTACTGGTCCTGGAGGCAGGGTTGCAACTCAGCTCAAGTTCAGACTTGAATCATCTGCAGTCTTCTCTAAATGGGATGACTCTTCATTTGAATTGTTAATAGCAATAAAATAACACACCCATTCTGCTAATACATCATAGAGGACCTTTTAGTAATTTCAAGCCATACAGGATGAATTAATTTCTTTACTGAGCAATGTTTTTATTTAATACTTGAATGCCTATTATATTTTAATTTACTAAGTAAATTAACTACTTGGTAGTTTACCTGTTCACTACTCTTGTTATTGGATAATCTGGAAAATCTCCCCAAGCAAATAACTGAAGGACCGTGAGACCCATTTAAATTGTTCCCTCCAGCAAATAATTTATATAGTAATTGTGAAAAATGCAGATTAAATGATTGGCTCTTCGCAAATATTAAATTGAATACTATATGTGTTATGTTGGAAAGTTATTTTGTAGTACTGTATTAATCCTTTTTAAATAGTGTGTTGAATATAGTTTTAGGCTATTGCATAATATTAAAATAGAAGCTATGTGATGTAGGATACCTTTTTGTGACCAGCACAAGGAATGGATGAGATAATAAAGAAATTCTTCACACAGAGATAACAGCAAGAGTTACTGATTCCTTATCAGAAAAGACAAACATTCTTACACCTCCTCTCTGTCTTTAAGGAGCCACCAGGATTAAGGGGAAAAAGTTGACAATAACCAGAGAACACACTTTGTCTGAAAAGAATTTATGCATCATGTATGAGATATATGAATATGCAACAGGCTATTGCTTTTAAGAGTTAATCCTTTGTTAGCATGTGTGCTTTCAAGGCATAATTGCCATAGGGAGGCACCAGGACTGTCTGTTTTTGTTGTCCTTTATTGTCCTAACTCTGATTGTCCAAATTCTTATTACTCTATTTTTATAACAATTTTATTGCTATTAAACTTTTAAAATTTTAAAACAAGTAATTGGCGTTTTTCACAGTAATTATACTGTAGCAAAAGTTTTGAAATTATATTCCCAGAAGACCTCATGCAGATTGTACACTAAGCCTGCAAACTCAAATTTTCTTAAGATACCATAAAAAGATATGATATTGACCTGAATAGTTTTTACCAAATTAGGAGTTTATAAGTATCCAATTTGAAAGTTCTTGCTCAAATTTCCCTGTATTTGACAATAGTGATGGAAAAATGTCACATGCTCCATTTTTGCTGTCCTTTGCTATCCAGTAAAAAAAGCCCTTCTGAAACTGAGCGAATGCTTTGTAGAACCGGGATCTTAACCAGCAAAACATGAAACTTGTCTTAAAGACAAGTAATCTAAATGTCACCCTTGTTTCATGTAGAATGGAGACTACCCATGTTTTATCCCAGTCAAAAGCATATATTGACACTGTTGGGAAAGCCTGCATCTAAAAAGGATATCAAAATATGTCTAGTCCATGCTTTGTAAACAAGTTTATGCTAAAACAGAGTCCTAGCTCAGTGCTGGGTTCAGCCTAAGCACATGTACTGTCTTAGAATGGGCCTTCCTTTTCTTGTTATTGGTTCTGGTTTAATCAAGTACTGATGGATCTATCCAGCACACAGATTCAGATGTAGGCATGGAGACGTTTTGAGTAGCAATGCTGGAGTTTTTTCCAGCTTGCTAAAGTCATTCAGCTCTCCAGGGATGTTTACAGAGTCACTTCTATATTTAATATTACCAATTTTGACATGTGGCACTTTCTGGGACAAAAAGAATATTCTTTCCCTTTGCAACATTAACCCTTCTTTGCCAATCATAGATGCTTATATGTGGGACTTCAGCCTGCTTCTCATTCAGCTCTGTCTGCCTCATTGTGCAAAGTCTGAGAACAGAGGAGTGGGAGGGCTGGTGTCTTGGCCACAGAGCTTTGCCAGCCTCAGGTCTGCCTAGCACACATCTATCTGTCTGGGAGCAAATACAGATATATTAACTGTCTCTGAGTCACCTCTGCAGCTGCTACTGAACAGCGTAGATGGGCATCAGCCACTAGTAGTTCAAGTCCTCTGGAAATCATATTGCCAGAGGCTAGGGAAACAGAAAAGGAGCAGCCACTATTGCAGGACAACTCTGGTTCTCAATAAATATATTGTAAAGAAGAATCACCCTTCCCTCCTGTCCTCTCTGAGTGGCATGCAAGTTCTGAGGCAGAAGTGTTTCTCCTGTGATTATTTCTCTTTCAGGCAGAGATGTCTATATAAAACATGCACTTAAAAACAAAAAATAAAACCCAGCTCTATAAACAAACAGGAAAGTGTATCTATAGGGAAGCTGTTTTGCATTTGGCCAGAGGCTTAAGATACAAATCATGCCCAGTGGATTCAGGACATCTGTCTTTCTTCCTTGTAATAAACCTGAGGGTTAATGCCATGGAGAATGAAATCGATGCAATACTTCACCTCTTCCTGCTTTACTTTCAGGTAAACATGCACTTCCTCAATGTATCTAACAAACCTATATGGCTGCTAAGAGAAAGAAATGAGAATCTAGCTTTGCTGATAAGGAATTGAGATGCCTATTGTGCTGCAGGCAAGTGTCCATCCTGGTGTGCACTGGTGATTCTGTTAATTTCTGGTTTTGTTTTGGGATTTTAGAAGGAGTAAACCTCCTGAAACACACACACACACACACACACACAC
>VXBC01005111.1:33976-55729 GCA_013399945.1 Ploceus nigricollis | reverse complement strand
TTAGAAGTTTAATAGTAATGAAAATAGTTATAAAAATTAGGATAATAAGAGACAATAAAAACCAAAGAATTACAGACGTCTGGGTGCTTTTGCTCTGCCACAACAGGACACCTTGCTAACAAAGGATTACCCCTTAAAAGCAATAGCCTATTGCATATTCATGTATCTCAGACATAATTCAAACATTCCTTTCAAAACTAAGGGTGTTTCTGCTTTATGTCTACTTCCCCCCCTCATCTTATAAATCAATCGCCTTGGTCCCGCTGAGTTGTCCCGATAAGGAGGCAGTAATTCTTCTCTTCAAATCTTGGTGTCTTGTTGCTGTTATCTCCATGCGAAGAATTTCTTGATTATCTTATCCATTCCTTGAGCTAGTTACAAAAAGTATCTTACATCACATGGTTTCTATTTTAGTATTATGCTATAGCCTAAAAACTATATTTACTACACTACTTAAAAGACATTAATACAGCACTACTTAAAAGAGATTAATACGGCATAACTTTCCGACATAACGCATATAGTATTCATTTTAACATGATTAACCCAATCATTGTAGTAAAATATTACTGGTCTTCCTAAAATAGTATATAGGCATTTGTACTCCACAATAAATCTGGATTTCTTTGACCATCTCAAAGTCTCCCCATCTCTCTTCGTCACCAATACTTCCCTAAACTGTACTTCACAGAATCACATTATTGAAAGTAGACTTCATGAGATGTTATCTAGTCCAAACACCCTGCTCAAGCACGGTCAGCGAGAGCAAGTTTGCCAGGGCTGTGTCTAGCCATGTTTGAATAGCTCCAAGAACAGAGATTCTAAAACCTCTCTGGAGAACTTGTGTCACAATTTAATGATGCTTGCAACAAAAACAAAAGCAGCAACAAAAACAGCAACAGCAGATTTCTTGTCTTCAAATGGAATTTCATTATGTCTTTGTGCTTATGCCTCTTGTCTTGTCAGTGAGAAAAGCCTTACACTATCTTCTTTATACCTGCTCGTTGGGTAATAATAAGATCTCCTGCCAAGCCTTCTTTTATCCAAAAGGTCCCATGTCCCTCAGGCTTTCCTCATGAGATATACTCCCATTCATTAATCAGCTTCATAGCCCTCCCCTGCTGAGCAGAAAGGAAAGATGACCTCCCTCACACTGCTGGTGATGCTCTGACAGCACACTGCTGGCCGCTTTCACCATGACAACATTTCGCTTGCTTATGGTCAACTTCTTGCCAGCCAAGATGGCCTGCTAGTGCTTTCTTAGCAGCCCTGCAAAGAACAGGTCAGCCCCCAGTGTTTTCTGGTGCCTGGGGTTGTTCCTCCCCAGGTGCAAGGCTTTTAATTTCCCTTTGTTGAATTTTATGAGCTTTCTGTTAGCCCCTTTCTCCAGCCCTTCCTGGTCCCTCTGAATCACAGCACAAACAACTTGTCTACCAGCCACTTCTCCCTGTTTTGTGTTGCCTGTCTTTCAAACATACTACCTGGTATGGACCAAAACTGTGCCAAGAAATAAACTAATAGTAAAACAATATGAATTAACAGATGCTAATGGCTTTAATTCATTTGTCATCTATCTCTGCCTAATGTATGACATAGGTGTCATCTAAGCAAGGAAGATACTAATTTATTTTTCCTTGTTAAGAAATAGCTACAGTATTTAGTGTTTATGCTTCTAAAGCAGAAGTATGTATACCTGGTGTATAAATATTTTTCTCTTGATAATCAAGGAAACACTGAGGGTACTTCCCGCCCCTCCTCCCTCTCAACTTCTCCAATTCTATTTTTGTCACTAGAACACTAACACGCATTTAAGCTGTGTGTTAAACAGTCAGGCTTCAGCACATCTGACACCAGAAATTCCAAACAACCCCTAGTGACTTTAGTAAAACCAGCTAGGAAATAGCACTGCTATGTAATGGTAGCCCAGCTAACAAAGGGGTGTAGAAGATTTTGCAAGAACAAATACTTGCAAATGAAGCATGACAACGAAAGATGGATCAGAAGCAAATGCAAAATTAACCTAGAGATAATGATGACAGATTTGTTCAGATTACCTTTTTCCTATAAGTTTAAACTTATGAGCCTAAATAACTGATGTACACAGTTGCTTGACATCAAAATAGTTATTTTTCCAAATTAATGGGATACTTCTATGTCAAATTATCCAAATTGGGCCTAGAATTATTTTCATCAGTAAATGAGAGATCTTTAAATGGTTACACTAAAACACATTCCACAAATTTTATATCAAAGTCAATATCAAGCATTGCAATTCCTGGGCTAGCTAAAAGTCTGTGATGCATACAAAGCTTCAAAGAGCTCACCAAATTTGATTTCATCTGACAGCTGAGTACTGCTGTACTTCCATATGCACAATGAAGACGAATATAAAATTTAAACACCCTCAAAAAAATAAAACATAGACACAAACACTAGAAGGAAAGCCTGCTTTTGGCTGATACTAGTAATAGACCATAAGCATTCCAGTAAGTCAGGAAATTACTTTGTGTGACATTTTAAGTTCAGTAAGTTGGACTTCTCCACTTGTGTGAGTTCAAAAGCCAGGAAGGCACTGATTTATATTTCCCTGTTAAGAAATAGTCACAGCATTATAGTCTAGCTGATTTTCGATTGTACAGATAAATAGAAAAAAATATCTAATATGACAGGTTAAGGGAAAAAGGAAGATAACACTGAAGTGCAAGACTGTGGAGCACATGAGAAATGACTAGATGAAGACTTTGAAGCAAATGATATGAAAAAATCTGCAAAGGATAGTGTCATGCTGTTGTAGAAGTAAGCCTGATTCTGTTTCAAGAAACATGGTTCAGATTTATGCTACAATGATTTGATTAAGTTCAATTTATTTACAATAAAGGGAGGGAGATCAGATGATCAGATGAATCCCATTGATGTAATAAAAATACTTTGTCCTATACTTTGAGCAGAGACTGGTAATGTACACATGCCACAGAGCTGTGCCAGTTGGATGCATTGAAAGCAGTTATTTATGCTACACAGTTGTGGAAATCTGATTCATATTCTGAACAAGATTCTGATACAATAAAGCTTTTTCTTTATGGTTAATATTGAACCGGTGGTTTTAAGCCCTCATATGCATAAGACATTGCAGAACAAATGCATAATGATAAAATCAATGCTTTGTTAAAGTATGTTAAAATCAGAAGATGCTTGTAATAGTTGAAAGGCTGAAATTTCACAGAAGAATGTAATGCAAACCCTATAGTTTCTTTTATGAAATTTAAATAGCAGAATATGAAAGATTTGTGTAGCTCTAAAAGAAGGTTCATATGAGAGTTTTCTGTATAAATTAGTATTACCAGCACAAGGAAAATTACAGGTGATATTTTAGAAAGTGATTTGGGTGAAGCTGTCAAACACAGGGCTATAGAGTATCAAAGAAAGCATTGAAAATCTGCTCTGCCCAAAATGTAACCCCAAAAGCAGTTGAATTCTTTGCTATGATAAATAAACCTTCTCAGAACATATAGGATTATATAAATACGCCGAAAAGTATAAAATGTAGCCCAGACACCTTAACTGGACAAGCAGAAATAAATATCAAGACCAAATGAACACTAACAATGAAAGGGAGGTGAAAAGCGTGTTGAGAAAAGCAAGAGAAAAATATTGTAAATAATCTTCAAAATGTGGTTTTGCTTCTTTTTAAGAAAAGTGCATGCTTTCTGACAAAAATAACACTAGACATATTGTTTTGTTTGACTTGAAACGTGCTGTTGTGGAAAGGACTGCTTTTTTCTTGTGACAGTGCAGCAGCCATTCTGAGTTCTCCTTAGTGACAAGCACTCAGTGTGCTCTGCCTCTGACATGGTGTTTTCTTCTATATCACCCAGAAGAAAGTTGGACATTCATAAATATTCCTGAGGAAACTGTCCATTCATTTTTTTCCCTTTTCTCTACTTTTGTTCTATTCGCAGCTGTATTGTAAACTTCTAGAGAGTGTCATTGAAAATAATAGTTTTTAATAGTTTCCAAAATAATAACTCAAGATCTTGCACATTCTTGTAACAAAATTTTCAGGTTTTTGTGTTGTTACCTCCTTGGGGTCCTCAAGAGCTAATTTATGCTCTGTGATTTTGCTCCAACAAAAACATTTAAAATACTTCAGCATATGAAGAATTCCACTCTGACCACAGGAGTTGAATTTGGAGTTGTGGAGTTGTGCCTTTAATAAATACACTGAGTTTTGAGAGAAGGAGTGTTAAGTGAACAGATATTTTTTAAACTCAATAAACAAAGAGTACATGTAGATTTGTATTTGCTCTGTAATTTGCACTTTTAAATAATCATAGCAATAGTACTGTTTTGGTAATAATCTAAAGATTGTTGCATAAGGGTAGAATGGACTCTCTATATATTTTATTAAATAGCCAAGTTATGTAGAGAGACAGAGGTAAGCTTTCAGGTCATTACTCCAGTTATTTTTCCAGAAAACATGGATGCCATTCTGAAAGTGACATTTCTTTTGAATCTTAGCTATTCTTTATGGAGATATTTTCCTTCATTTGTTTATGTCCAATAAACACACAGTAGATTTCAGGTACTTTAGTTCTTTGAACAAGTTGGGAAATGTTTAGTCAGATCTTTTGTGACTTTTTAATTTTAAGGAAAGACTCTCCAGAAGTCTGGTATTTCTGGCACAGAGTAGTGAAAGAAGCTACAGGGCTTCAATGATTTTAATAAGTTGCTGGAGGTCAATCAGCTTTTCCTTTGCAGTCTGAATTTAAAGTGTACGTGATATGTACCTGCCAAGAATAAACAGGTGAAATTACCAGGGCTACGTCTCCCTAAGCAGAATCTTTTCATGTGAGGATACTGGGGCTATACCACACTTTGTCTTTCATTCTACTATGGAAGCATATAATCTCACATTCTCTGTCCCTGCTTAAAACGTGCATTTGTCCTTGAATGCTTTCATGATCAGGGATAGATTGTCCTTCCTAGCATGACACCTGCATACACAGTTAAGGGTGATGCAGTAAGGACTTGCACCTGGAAAAATCTTCAAACAGTTTTATGTGATGTTAGTACCTTACCCCACTGTAGATGAATTTGCTGGATTCCTTTATCAATTCGCCATGCATTGGAGGTATTTAAAGGATGTGTAAATGCATCACTCAGGGATTTGGTTAGTGGTGGATTTGGCAATGCTGGATAAATGGTTGTACTTGATTATTTTAGAGGTCTTTTCCAAAGAAAATTATTATATTATTCTATGGTTTTGTTCTACAATTTAGAAGTCATCAGAAACCATTGAAAGCAGCAGGCCTTACAGCTTTTGTATGTCCAGTAATTGCAGCGATTTAGACCCCACAGTGCCTCTGTGGCCTTGTGATATTAAGTTCTTGAATAGAGAGCAAGAGGACAAGACCTCATCCTTTTATATTTAGTGACTTAACCGTTCTGCTATCCCTGTTTTGTCTGGCTGAACTCAATTCAAAGATGCAGAGGTGAACAGCCAAGTGAAAATGGAAAGCATTCATCCAGGTCAAAATAAAACTCTATGCAATTCAGTTTCAAAGGACATCTATCAGAAGCCATTAAAATTCTAATATCTGAGTCTTAGACAAAATTTAAAGGAAGGAGCAAATGACCAAAGATTAATCAGGTCTCTTGACAAAGGTTAAAGGAATGGAAAGTGGTGATAACTTATCCTTGCTGCAGTTTTCATGCAATCACCTCATGGCCTACCAAGGTTACTGAGTTGTATGTCGTCCTGAAGTGCATGGGTGAGGACTGAACCTCTTTTCTCCCTGATAACATCTCTTCAAGTTTTACAAGTGTTAACTGTATTTTTGTTCTCACTCTTTATGCCTTGCTGTCTTACAAGTTCCAATACCATTACTGAAAAAATTCTGTTCTTCTTATTCTCTCATCTCCTTAAACTAAGCCATACTTTTTCATAGGTCTTGTAATAGACTGGATTTCTTGTTGCATTAGCTTACACTAGGCAAGCCTCTTATTATAATCAGTTTTTAATAGCTTGTATAGAAAGATCTTTGAGAAAATATAGAGAAACTACACCACGTATGCAATTATTTACATTTACTTGTCCTAAGGGGGCAGCAGCAGCACACTCTGCACTTTGAGAGCTGCATTTGTCTGCTGTGTCAGTGGACAAGATTAAGTGCAACTCTTTATTCAGTAGGGGAGCTTAATGGGATCTTGGTGATGTTTGTCATATCAGGTCTTTACAAAAACAAAGTCTGATGTTTCAACCTGATAGTTTTGATTTTTTGACATTTTTTAGAGACATAAGCAATTTAATATCATGTTGAAGTACTTGGTATGTGTCACTGTAGTTTAGCTGGACAGGTGTAAGGCTGTTGCTGCTAGCAGCAGCCATATATGTGCGTTTTCACAAACTTTTTACTCATCTGGAATTGGTTTCTGATGTCATTACTAAGGCCTAGAGGATATAATATGGAAATAATAGAATGCAGATTTACTGTGGCACCACTCTTTAAAAGCCACAAGGTTTCTGTACTTAGATGCATTGTATTCTAAATCACTTTCACACAACACAGTTGGTCTAATATGTTCTCAGTCACTCACATTCTCAAGTGTGATGCCTGCTTGGCCCTTTGCCTGCTTTCTCAAACCAATGTCTGAACAGGTAAATAGTTGCTGCTTGAGTGTCCTTTATTATTGTATCTTCTTGACTCCGTATCCCATCTACTGTATCAAATCACAAATATGTATTTCCTCCCAGGTGAAAGGTTATGAATCCATGAAATTCTGATCAAATGCCTGGAATGGATCTATGTTGGAGGAAACAAGGTTTCACCAAGTGTCTTCTAAAAGCAAAAGTATTTTTCTTCTGTGAGTGCCTTTATCTGAAAAATCTTGAGATGCACTACATAGGAGCATGTCTGGAGAACACTCAAATCACTAGGTCCCTGCATGTGATGCTGAGAAAAAAAATAGCTGATAGTGCAGCTAGTGCTTGTTTTTCAGACAATTTATCTTTGTTCATCAATTATGTATTGTATGCAAATAGTAAAGCTGCAGGTAACAACAATGGTGACTAAAATTTACTGAGTAATCACTCAATGATAGCATGGTGTATCAGTGGCAGTTACATTAGAATGGACATTTAGAGAAAAAAATGTTGAGAGAAATGTTTGCTTCATTTCTCTTGTCTAAAAAAGCAGTTACCAAATTACTGGGTCTATCAGATAGACCATTCACTATGGCTGTCACTGACCCAGAAGAAGGAAGTTTTCCTGTCTGTAAAGTTGTTCTTTTTTATGTATGAGGTTATTGTATGCAATTACATATTACATGCTATTATCAGCTTCATGTGTGAAAGCAGAATTCATCCAGTTATTATGCCCTTAGTAATTTTGATTTTTACAACTATTAGAGCTTAAATGCAAGAACAAAGTGTGTATAGTGAAATTATTTGGTTATTTTCTCCATCAAGGGATTAATCTGTTCTGTTTTTGGAAACATTAGCTGTAGACTCACAGACATGAGCAAAAAAAGAACAAAACTGCTCTGCTTTCCCACAAAGAGTAAAAATATTAGTTGCTTGTAACAAAAGACTGCAATGCTGTAAGACTAAGGAAGCTATGGTAGTAAAAAAGATTTTCCCACATGAGATATCCTGGATCCCATCTTTGTCGTGCCAGCATACTATAGCTCGACAACACAGTAGACAGTTTTTCTTTACTTTTAGAAAAGTTTTGAGAAGTATTTTGTTCCTAAAGGTGTAGTGTGCCACTTGTGTGGTAAAGAGCATTTTTAGTATTCAGGGTCTGAAAAAGGTTTTCAGTGTTCCTATCTCACAGCACTCAACACTAAGCTGTAGGACTTATGCAGTCAAATGCAATCCAATGCAGTCAAGGCTGTTAGCCCACATACTGCAGTAGACACATAACATCCCTTATTAGAAGAAACTCTATAAGATGAATAAAAAGTAGAAAGATACAAAGGTCATAAAACTGTAAAACAAGAAAACCTACTTAAGATATCATTTTGATATTCAAAATTGTTTCTCCTTACACATACTTGTATTTTTCTGTATTTACACCGTATACCTATACAAAAGGTGAGAACAAAGATGTTTAAAACTTGACCAGAATCCTTCATTGCTAGACAAAAACACAGTATGTTGCACACTCTGGGCTAAGTGAGGCAGTAAATGACAGAATGCTCTGGGTTTTTTCCCATTTTTTCCCTTTGCTCCCCTGTTTGCATTGTGCCTGAGCCTATCTGTGCAACCTTCCACACATGTTAATATGCTTCATCTCCTCCCCTCACATAGTAGATCTTCTTGCCATAATATACTGGTTAGGAAACACTAAATGGCATCTGATTATGACTATCATTTTAGTAATTCTATAATTCCAAGACCTCTGATTTTCAAAGATTAATTTTCTATGAGAAGTAGAACGACAGTTAAAACTATTGGGTTCCTTTGTGTTTTTTCATCATAAAGGATTTAGTTTCTTTACAGTTAAATGTAATTCTGCTATCCCAGGATTTGTTGTATGAATATGAATCAGATTTCTACTCTTTGTGAAAATTTTCACCTGGTTTGCTGAAGTTACTCTTTGCTTGATAAAGTACCTTTCTCACTCTGCAGTGAGCCAGCCAAAGTGGAGAATGCCATAGCTAACACTCAGTAGTGGAGGCTGCCGTGCTGCCCTGCTGTGGGATGTGCAGCAGCAAGCACTAAAGGACAGTTACTGGGATTCCTCCACTACTGGAGGGTCAGTGCAGCATGTGAAGCCACTGTGCTTTCTGTTCTGGGTCTTTTCACCTGTGTGATGGACCCACCAAAAGCTATCACACAGATACAGCTGCAGGTAGGATTAATTAAAATGTTTTTGGTGTCACAGGATTTTTAACTCTTTTCACAGTGGGAGCATTCTGGTGAGTATCCGTTGAGTGCACATACAGTAATTCCTATGCACACAGACGTAAGTAACTTCTGATGACGCAAAAGCAATAACAGAAGTGTTTGACCTTTGGTCATAGTTTATGAGAGATTAAAAGGTTGTTTGTTATTTATCAGACTAGTGTATAAATACTATCTACTTTATACCATATATACATTCTAGTGCACAGATGGGCACAGTATGTGCACAAATAAAGCCACTGGGCCACTAGTCCTACATTAGACTTACACTCTACTACAAATTAGAATGATCTTCAATCATGGCAGAGAAATCGTGTCTCTTATTTTCCTTTAGTGGGATCAAACTAGGTTGTATTGTGGGTTCAAAAGACAATACCTAGGTAGCAGATGGATTTTATAGTTCTGAATGTTGGTGAGATTCTGGATTTCAAAAGTCCTTTTCCTGGCACACAGTCTTCACATCATTGGGCTGATAACACTTTGGCTAACATTATATAATAAACTTTGTGCATACTTTGTGCATCAGAACATGTAATAAATAGTGTGGTTTTTGGCCTGTCTTCTGATATTTTCAGCTGATGTTAGTTATCATTATGGTGTTTTAAAAAAAAAGCTTTTAAAAGGATTGAATGGTTTATATATTACCTCCCTTTATCCTGGTGCTGCGAAATCAAAAATCATTATATAATGCCTAGTAGATTAATATTACCAAGACAAAAATATATCTGGGATCTGCTAAGTGTTTAATCAATTTAAGGTGTAATAAATGACTGTATGCTGGGAGGAAAAAGACAAGGGAAAACCAAAAGGTAAAGCAAAGGTACTCATTAATTTTACACTGATTTACAGATTATGAGATTATGCACTTGCAATTACTACAAAAGACATTTTGGGGTGTTAAATCCATTACAAAACTCTGTGGAAATCTTAAACAATCCTTGTAGGCCTGATGCCTGAAGATGCTGAGCACAGGATAGTCTCTACTATAGCTATTTAACCAGGTATATTTTATAACCTCTATATCCTTTAAAAAATTGAATTCTGTGTTCTTTCATATGGGGCAAGGAAATCAATACATGAAAAGGTGGTTATTTAAATTTAAACATGTTTCCATTTTTCTTGAAAAGGATTTTATGTATTAGACAATAAGATAAAAAAACTATAAGTATGTTCCCTTTTAAAGGCATATCTTGTAGTTGCAGTCTGATCATCCACTGCTTCAGATAGTGACAGCGATCAGAACATACTGCCTCTAGATATTTTTCTTTTTTGGCATCCTCTCAGTTCAGATGATCTCAGTGACTGTTTGATTTATCATTATCCACTCTACACAGAGTGTCTGACTGAGGGAAACAGAATGTCTTAGGGCTGGCCTTAGGCACTAGAAAGTGGGCAGCTACTTGAGTCAGAAGGCTGCTGAGAGGAGTAAAAGACCTTTTGTGCCAGTGCCCATGGAAACAAGGAGCAATAGTTAATGTAAAAATGTTTACCCTGAATACCCCTTCTGCTATTGCTAGTGAGAAAGGATTGAGAATGTATTAAGGACTGAGATGGAAGGAATGAAAAGGACACTTAACTAGCCACAGACTTCTGTAAACCCTTTTGTCTCAAAAAAATGGCATGCTGTTGTCCTAGGGATTGTAGCCCTTTATCCTTAGGTAAGGCTTTGTTTCTGCCTACCCTGTCTGAGACAGCTTTCAAGCTTAGAAACCTACAAACAAGATTTTAAAGCCCTCTAAAAGTTGTCCTTAGAATTTGCATCTGCAGTAGTAAGAGAAGGCTGATTTGGTTTAGTTTTTTGGTTTGGTTTAGGTTTGTTGTTTGTTTGTTTGTTTTTGTGGTGGTGGTGTGATAGAGCTTAGGTTTGATTGGGGGTTTTTTCTCCTCAAATGCAGGTAGATTGCATTTCTTTTAGTTTTTAATGTGAATAATGTTTTCATTTCAGTTTTCAACTGCTTTGAAAACAATTCCCTTAAACAAAGTCTGCTGTGTCTCCAAATATGTTATATGTAACAGTAGTGATATTCAAACTGCAGGAGACTACAAAACTGTTCCGAATTGTTTCTAGAAACCAGGCCCAGGCACTCAAAGCACATGTGAAATGTCAGGGTGACAGAATGGGACTGTGCAAAGAATGCACTCCCTCACACAAAAAAACCCTGCACACAGCTGACGGGAAAAATAAAGCATGTGAAATTGTACAGGAGATTGCCAAGATACGTCAGATCGGCACAGAGGAAGGATGACTTAACAGTAAAATAAGTCATCCTTAAAATATAAATATTGCTGTCTTTCACTTTAGTAGTTTTGACAGTCTGTGTTATAGGCTATGTCAAAGACAGTCTATGGGGGAAGAAATCAACTTCAGGAAGGTCACAAAGTTAACCTGCAGGCCATTCTGATTTAGCACAGTGGCACTTATCAAAGCACACAGAATTCTACTACAGCACACTGAATTTTCCTGGGCATCAGGAGATATCTGGCATTTTTTTGTTTCCTACAGGCCCCTGTGTTTTGATGTCATGGAGGGCATCTGCAGAAGCTGGCTTACCAAGCTGGCAGACCATGGGAAGTGACAAGGAAAGTGATTTATCTCCTCTAACCCATTTGCTGGAGATCACTGCCCAAATGTTTGTAGCAAAAAGGTCAGGGTAATGAAATGCTTAATAATAAAACTTTTTCTGAGTTCATTTTTAAAAAGAAAAGAAAAAAAATTGCAAATCCAAAGAGAGACATGTTAGAATGAAGAATAAAAAACTACATTGAATCCTATCTTTTTTTTTACAGACAAAACAGAGTTAAACCGTTATTTTGAAATGCAAACTTCATAGGCTGCATTTTAGTTTTCCATTTGTGTTCTTTTTTTTTTTCAGTCATAGAAAATAATGGCAAGAATAATATGAGAAAATTTCTACTTTCCTGTAATTACTTTCACTTTAAAGTAATAGCTAATACATCACATAATAGAAAATCTGGTTTAATTTGGAATAGTCTGACTTCCTATTTGTAAGCAACTTTGCAGAAAAGCTCAGTTTATGAGCTATGGTTGTTTCATAATTTATCACCCTGGAAGCTTTAGTTTTTCTCACTAAGAATAAATCTATGATGAAAGTTTGAAGGTAAGAGATTTTATTATATTAACAGGATAAAAGTAACGTACACAAGCTTTTGAGATCTAGTTGTATTACTTATCCCTTCCTTTGATTTTCACCAGATGTTGGATTTGAGACACTTTCAATAAATTGAGGGGAACATTCTATAGAAAACAGAATAAAAGTTGTGATGTCTTAAGTCCGTGCAAAATAGTCTAAATTGTAACACACTCAGTGGGGCAATAGCAAGCCCAGGAGTCTTAAGCCATACAACATAAGTATGTTATAAGTATATAAGTATATATGTATATCAGTATATTAGGACTCTGCTTTTCACTCAAATAAAATTCATATCCCAGCAGAGCAGTTCCTGACTTCTGAACAGTTCACCAAGGCACTGTGATGCCCTCTGCTGTTTCCAAGCAAACCCTGTGCAAGCAAGCATTCTCTTTGATCTTTGTAGAATGTGGATTTATCCAGTGTCCCTCAAAAGTAAGAAAATGTTGAAATATACACTAGAAGGTCAAAAAGGAGGGCAAAAATACAAAGTTTCTATTTATAATTTAAAATGACAAGGTCTTTATAATGCCATGCATGGGGATAATAGAAATGAAAGAAAAATACATGAGAAAATAAAGGATTTCAATTGTGTAAGTTTATATGAGGTGTTCAAATGACACGTATCATACACAAAATAAGGCATTACAATAAAAACAAAACTTTTGGCAAAAGTTTTGCATTTTGGAGCGATGTCATACATTAAAAAAATTCAGCCCTAGTAGCTGAATCCTTGAGAGTGTATTTCTATTGTGATATAAAACAATTATCTATCAGCTTTGGGTTATTAACATAGTAAAAACCCCTGAAATTTAAGTACTTCATTATCAGGGGTATTAGGCTAGAGGGAGGAGATAGGAGATTGCAAACTCTAAAAACAAAGTCTTTCATAATGGCACTGTGGCTACCAGACCCATTGTCTTAAGAGACACGTCAGATCTGTTGTCCATGTGCTCCAAAGGTGGTTTGCACATGTGCAACAGAATGGATCTATTTGGAATGTGATAATTGATATTTCTGCGTGTGCAGAAATAATTCTGCAAGGTATGCATAGGTGTATGGTAGCACTTCCAAGAAACTTGGAGCCTGAGGAATTTTTGATAGAGACCATCTGTTTATCAGATACATATCAAATATATAAATCCTGCCTCCTGCCTATAGATCCACAGCTTCCCAAGCTCACTTCACTTGTACTACTTACTGCAAGTGCAAATATTTCCACCANAAAAGCAGATGAAAACAACTCTTTACAAAACCAGCATGTGCAGACATGTTAAATGAGAAGTGTAAGAAATAAGAAAGATCTTTCCCGAGTTCATTACGTCGGGGTAGATTGGCCCCCTGGTATGATCTCTCTTTTGCTCTTTTCTTTTTCACCCACATAGTCAACAGTAAAAATATATTGGTTTTAAATGGCAAATAATTCCATTTTCATTCCTAAAATATCTTACACTATTCTCTACATTGTTTCTGCAGTTTTATAAAGATGCAACTGAAACATTATGTAAATTTTCATTCACTGCTAGAGTGCACATTAAGCCATGACTTAGATATGTTAAGGAAATAATAGAAGTTACTTATCTAAGACCCTCTAATTTAGGCTGATATGTTGGCTGCTTATTGAGGTGTTTTTGAGAAGATATTTTTGACCAGTAAACTATCTTCCAAAAAAAAAAATCAAACTGGCTTTACCTTAAAACATTTTAATCCACTCCCTTGCCAAAATTTGAGGCATTCAATATGGTAGAATTATAGAAAACACAAAGACTACACTTAGACATGAAAATTGCTCTGAATTCTTTTTCCGTTAGTCTGAAGTTTTCTTTGTGATAACTGACATTTCATTTAAGTTCAACTTTTTCACAGGTGGCCAAGACTTGTATGTCTTTCATTTTGCAGGGTCCTCATTTTATCTCAGTGTCTGTAATTTGCCTCAAGGTCTGAGCCCTTGTAGGAGCTGATGCCAGTAGTCCAATGCTCTGACAGTATAAGATACTATGAAGATAATATGAAGTGTCCATTATGCTAGGTCCAATTATGCCACTAGCAGCTGTGCAAATTTATCTCTATAATCACAGGCATGTCGAATCACCATGAAAGCTGAGCCTGTATATCCAGATATATATGCAGATGTCTTGCAGCATTATTTAATGGAAAACAGGTAAACCAGTGGAGGCTTTTTCAGAAAGACATAACAAGGCAAAGCACTATAGGATATGTATATATCCCAGCTGCAGACTTCCTAAATTAAGCAGTGTAGTAATGTCATATATGAGCCTGTGATTGCTTCTAGGCTAAATAATGTAAACACAGTCTGCATGTAAAAGAGGAAGTATGTCCAGAGTTGTGAAAATAAATTAATTAATATTGTTAATTTTTCTCTAGTTTATATTACCTACATTCACATACTTTAGCAATAAATTTGAAGGAAAAACTTGTTAGGAAATCAAAAATTCAATGTATAACACAGTAATGCAGGAAATATGCCCCAGGCCATATTGAATTAATATGATTAAACAAATCATTACAATAGGAGTTCATTAAGTGAACACTGAACACTGAATGAGACAAGGAAAAATGGTATGTAATTATGAAATTAAAGATTGTATTGGTGTGTGTTTACACATGGATGCTATTACTCTTTCTGCAAGTGTTGCCAGCTACTGTCTGTCATGACCATCTCTTACAGGGTTATTTTTAGTTTCTTTGAAGGACAAAACACTACTCTGCAATGTACATGGAAAGTTATTTTTCACAGAATAAACACATAATTATGAAGGACTATTTCTCCTATGCTTTTCCCATTTTATAACAATAAATTATTTTTATATTTATATTTGAAAAACAAGTGCCCACCAACAGCAGTGGGAGAATTCTTGAAGATGACCACAAGATTTGACTATCAGGGATCACTGAAGACCTAGGCATACTAAAAATGATTTTTGCTTTAAGTCAGCCTCTACAATTCTGCCCTACAGTTGTGCAAACCAAAAGTTTGATAACTTCAGAAATATTACCCAGCTCTAAAAGCTCTGCAGAGATTTTTGCTGCAGCCAAATTTGATTTTAGGAACTACCACATCACCAGAGCAGCTTGTTTGGATGTTTTCAGCTTCTGACAACTAGGTCAGTTTCACATTAGAAATTCTTGTGCAGATGAGATGAATTCTTATTAACTCCAAGAACCAAAAATTAGGACCACTTGTCATTTAAACCAGGGGCTGAATTGAGAAAAATTGCTCCATCTTCACTGTGAAAAATATCCATGCCCATAAGAGTGGCAGTAAGAATCATAAAATTCCTTTGACCTCCATCTTCTGTCAAGCTGATTATGCAATTTTTTTCCCTCTGCAAACAAGCCCATACTCTAACCAGATAGTGATATAAGATTGAACCATAAATCTATTAAACTAAGTGTCACTCAAGATTATCTGGAGGCTATGTAGGAACTTACATCAAGAAATACTTTTTTTTTTTCTCCCTTTTATTTGGTTCATAATGAAAAATCTTTCTTTAAAGGGTTAAGTTAATTAGATTCAAGACCACTTTTTTAGTCTGCTCTGGAAATAGTGGTAGCTTTTCACACTCCAGAGAGAACTATTTTTTATTCAGTACTGTAATCAAATAAATGAAGTTATAAATAAAACCTTATTGCTTCCCTGATCTAGATTTTTTTTCTTGGTATAGTGTGTTATGGACAATTTCAGAACAATTTGATCAAAACTGTCACTGGTGATCAGCGCTTTCTGAGTCATGGTTTTATCTTCTGTGACTGATAAAGATGCTGAAACAAAGGAAATACACAATGGACATTTTTTGTTGATTGGGCAGTTTATTTATATTTTGACAAAATTATAACAAGTAGCACGTTATTGGTATGAACTAGAGAACAGAAACCTGCTTTTTCTGCTTTTCTGTCAGCCAGTATTTATTGTTAAAAGATAATTTTGTTATTTCTGTATCACTGATGCAAAATTCAGCTAAAGTCAGGTAAGATTCTCCAAATTTTTACAATGTAACTGGGAAACAAATTCTTTCATATAGATGGCACAGATACAAAACTTGTAAAATTTCAGAACGAGAGTATTAGGACTACTATTACTTTTGTTGTTTGTGAGCATTGCAGGTGCTGCAGCTTTGAATTCTGAGTTGTTTTGCTATTGGTTGAAATATTGACAGACCCATAAACTGCTGCTGACTATTTGATTGATCAAGTTCTCCTTTTGGACCATTTATAATGATTAAAAGGAAAACCCTATCAAAATGGTATGCCTGAAATGGCACGTATTTTTGATTGGATTTTTTCCTCTGCTCTCTAAGGGCATCAGTTTACTGAAGAGATAAAGGCAAAATGGAGCTACCCTGCTAGAAAGTGCAGACTTATTATTCTACTATCTTTTTTCAAAATCTAATATTTAATGTTATTGCCAGCATAAAGACACTTTCATTTAAAATATTTATCTAAACATCTGCAATTTTGCTTTGCTGAAGCAATTTTATTTTTTATTTCGAGGGAAGTTGAACATCAAACTGTGTCACCCAGCAGTATTTTGTTACTTTTGCCTTTCAAGAAGCAGTGTTTTCATCCAAGTATTTTAACTGTGTACAGGAAAGAACGTGCAGGAAACCCCGTTTAAATTTGTGGAATATGTATGCACAGCATAAAATTAATACAAACTGGGTACTAATATATTTAGAAACCCATTCTTTCTACAATGTCTGTTTCCTAGAGGACATTCCAAATAATGGCTAGCTCAGTCAAATGTGCACAGTTCCCAAAAGTATATTGTACAGAAGTTTTACATTCAGATACATACTTTGCTGCTTATTTGAGACACATAATTACTGAGTTAATATACTTGACTGAAGGATTTTGGGTCATTCTCACACTGATTCCAAACAGATCCTACACGCAGTGCAGAGGCCTCATCTGTAGTCCTTAGAGATTTGATAGCCTTCTATAATTTGTGGGAAGTTCTTTGGTCTTGCTCTGTACTTCTGCCAAGCATGCAGAAAGCCACACTGTTTAAAGCAAGAAATACAATAAATGAATTTTGCATTTATTCTCTTTGTGTGCTCTCCATAAGTAGGCTTCAATTTTAAGGGGACTTTGTTATTGAGAAAAAAATCTTGAACAGTTATGTTCCAATGTTAGGCTGTATTTTAAAATTATATGTTTGGTTATTTAAGACATGATCATCAAATAATTGAATCTGGAAGGGACCTCTGAAGAAACTCGTGTTCAAGCCCTCTACCCAAGCAGGGCCACCCAAAGACAGGTGCCAAAACCACGAACTTTTTAGTACCTTCAAGGATGGAGATTCCACCATCTGGGCAATCTGTACTAGTGCTGCATTCACCCTCACACTGAAAATATTACCAGTTCAGAGGAACACCCCTGTGTTTCAGTGAGTATCCATCCCCTCTGGTCCTGTCGCTGGGCACCACTGAAAAAAGCCTAGCTTCCTCCTTTTCACTTAAGTTCCTCCTGAGCACCCCGTTCTCTGAGCTGAACAGTCCTCACTCTCAGCCTTCCCTCTTCAGAGAAATGCTCCAGTCCCTTCATTATGTTTGTATCCCTTCATTGGTCTCCCTCCAGTGTGGCCAGTATGCATGGGAAGCCCAGTACTGGACGCAGTACTCCAGATGGAGCCTCACCAGCACTGAGAAGACAGGATGGACCACCTCCCTCACCCTATTGGCAACACAACTCCTTTTGCAGCCCAAGACACAATTAATTTTGTTTAGTGCAAGGACACATTGCTGACTCATGTCATCACTCAGGTAAATCCCATTTATATCATAATGAGAAATTTCTTAAAGAGAAAAGAAGAAAATTAAAGACATTTCTAGGATTTGATTGACACTATTTCTGTTAAGAAATGGCATGTAAAACCAGCATGAAAGCAACATAGAAACTCTCATTTTATGTGAACTTTCTCAGCAAATAAAACTCACTGTTATATTTTGCAACTTGTAGTTTGTGAGAAAACTACTGAGTAGAATTTTGGAGTTGTTGCAAAAAAACAGTCACTTTTGTGAACAATAATACTTGCAAATAGTTATTTAGGACTTTCTTTCACACCTCTCATCAAAAACTTCCTTACTCAGATAGCCATCATTTCCCTGAAAAGAAAATTTATTCTTCCATAGAATTAATGAATTGCAAGAAAATATATTCCAGTCCACATTACACATGACAGCTTAATGGGTGCAGTGGAAATGGAAGGCCTGACATCACTTGAGGGGAAAGAAAAATGAGATACGACTCTTCCTTCCTTTTACACTTTACACTTACTGGCAATACTGAAATCTCACTGGGAGATGTCTGTAAGTCTGAGCCATGCACCCCGCTTTCCAGTCTTTCCCACTCCTGTCCCATCTCTGGAGCAGCAAGTGGTTTTGTGTCCAAACTTTGTGCTGTAATGAAGACAGGATTATTGTGACAGCTCCTCATGCACTCCAAATTGAAAAGAAATGTTGATTTATTAATCCTCAAACCTTCAAAACTGATAGCAGGCAGACACCACTTTCCTTCTCACCTGTGATGTCAAAATGGCAGGCACAGCTTGATATGCAAGGTGGTGGGTCTGCAAGTCTTGTCAGCTCACCTCCAGTCCTTCTCAAGAATTTTTGTTTGCACCCTGAGGTCCCCTCTGTGCTCCACCAGACCCTGCTCCTACACACATCAATGCTCCTTCAGCACTCAAAGAGCAAGAGCTGCTTCAACAGGGGAAAACTCTGATTTTTATCTATGAGGTGGTAGGTAAGTGAGCCAAGCAGCAGTGTTCAAGCCAAGAAGAGGTTAAAATTTCAAGGAGTTGGGGACCAAAACTTTAATAAATCTCTTACAGCAAAGTTAAGCTGTTATATTTTAGAACTTTTTACACAAATATAAAACTGAACATTAAAAAAACATAAGAAATGTTAATACTAGCGATACAAATTATATCTTTTATTAGCACTGGTGATTTTCAATAGCTTTGTCACCCATAATTTCAAAAGATAAATATTTATTATATAGAATTACTTTAGAGTAAAGCTATACATTCTTGTAGTGAGTTGACTGTAGCAATTTTCCATTTTAAGGAATAAAACCAGAAGGCTATGACACACATTTAAAACTTCTCTGAACTAGAATGAAACTTTCTGAAAATCTCAAACTAACAAATCATGTGCGTGTAGATGTGGAAAGAAAACCAAGTTAAATAAAAAATAAATACTATGACAGTGCTTTTAAATTCAGGATTTTAGTCTTCATCCTAATATCCTCAATCTCCCAGGTCAGATTAAATTTTCCATTATGTACTGTGATGTTGCTTCCTGATCAAAAGTGGATACAGAAAACTGATTCTGTCCCCGCTGATCTGCATCAGACAAAATACATTCCTACAAAGGGCTTGTGTGATACATTTGGATGGAAAGATTTTAATTTCTCATCCATAAGTGCTCAGCAGACTCTTTCTTTAGCTCTTCTTTGTGACAATGTGCCACACACATTTTCCATAGAAATTCAAAATTCAAGAATGATTCCATAATTAGGAACATTTAAGAACATGGAATAATTAAAACCATACAATTTTATTTGATAATAATTCTGACTTTTGAAAAAGAAACTGACTTGTGTATGTATTTGTTTTACACCTTCATATGCAAGCAGACATGCATCTACATGTTTGTGTGTGTAGGTAGCTTTATACTTGCATAGGTCTATGTATCAAGAATGAGAACAGTGACTAATTTTTTAAAAGTTTTTAATACTTTGCCACTACATTCCAGTAGTTTCAGTCCTTCAGTGGTCTCTTAGTGACAGTACTGCCATGCAAAAGGAAAGATTTTATTTTGGTTGGTCACCTACGTTGCTGCTGTGGTGTCAGGCTTAATCATGGCTCACGTTCCAACAGCCTTTCTTACCTTAGGCCAGGTCTAAGCAGGAACATTTAGTTCTCTTGATAATTTTTAAGCAAAAGACTCTTTTCACTGGAGAAGAGGCTAACCTCCTAAATCATTACTTTCAGGAGTTCTACAGGTTTTGAAAATCCATTCTTTACAATACAAAGTCTGTTTCAGTTAATCCTGACTAAAATTTTCATGTTTATTATGAGTTCCTCCGTGGACACTATTAAATTAGTATTTCACTGCCTTACAAACTTGAAAGACTATACTCTCGCACTATTTATTTGACAAGTGTTTAATGTTTTGAGGACAAATTTAAGGCATAGTTTAAGTAATTCTCAAAAAATTATGTAGCAGAAATATGTCAAATGGGTGCTATGTCCCTATCATCTGGTCATTATTCAGTGTCTTAATCACTATTAAGTCTTCTGGTGAGTCATAATGGCCTGGATCCAGCAATTAATAGAATTATTCAGGTGCTTAAAACTATGCACAAGATGAAATACGTTGCCAGATCAAAGGGTCAATTTCCTTACCAATTTATGGACAGAATATTAGGGAAGTCAAGGAGAAATGAAAAGCTTCTTGAAAAGGTGTAATATGTGTGATACTGAGTGTGGTATGGTAATTGATCCTGAATCATTAAGAGTAGGAAAATGTCACAGCCTAAATTCACTGTGGTAGCAGAAGTACTGCTTGAGATTTTTTTTCTCTCTTCTATTGAGCTCAGTGAACTCTCTGCTACAATTTCAGATATACATATTACTCTTACACTCTGAGGGAACAATTAAACTTTACTATGCAATTTGTAATCCCCACATAAGTGGTATAAATCTCTATCTTCTTCTTTTGGAAAGTTGAGGTAATTAAATTTGTAATAAAAAAAGGATTAATTAATCGTGATTGTTGCAAGTTAGTGTCAAAGACTCATAAGAATGTCATGAAATGGAAGCCAAATTGCTGCAGAAAATAGAATACAGCAATAGATGTGGCTGCACTGCTCCTCCTAGTGTTGCTGGGAAAACTTCAGAATGTGGAAAAAGAAGTCCTCTAACAACTGTTACAGCCTTGCCAACTTCACTATCATACGGATTTTTTTCCTGTGCTCAAAACAATGAGATATTGCCAGGATATTCTTTTTAATCCTTATAAAGTTCTGCTGAAACCTATTTGAATCCCATCAATTTTGATGTAAAATAATATAAGCACTATGAAAAGGAAAAGGGAAGAAGATAGTTATTCATATTGCACAAATATCATTGTGTCTTTTCTTCCTTGTGAAACACAGACTACTATTTTGCTTAGGTTTGACTTTTAAATGGATGGTTTTGATATTCTCAGGGAAATTACTTTTAGAAATTAATCACCCTGAACAAAAGTTACACAACAAACTGAATTACTTTTCCTTCAAAATAATAATGATAATAACAATGATAACTATGATAATGATTAATTTAAATAATGTGCTGACTCATGACCACTGTAACTTACCAGTAAACATCAACAGAAATAAGTAGGTTTTGGGATAGGTTTGTTGATAAAGGTATGGTTTGGTGCAGAGAATAAAAAATCCACAATTGTAAGCCAGGTAATATTTGATGATATTGGACTGATAAATAAACTTGGAAATTGTTATTTTTTGTATTTTCCTGGCTACTAATGAAATAAAGGAAAATATTTGAAAAGACTAAAGAGATAAAACTATTTATCAGTAGCTAAGAAGCTCAAAGTAAAGTAATTTAGATAATGTACTTTGTTGATTAATAACCACCAAGCTAAAAAATTGAACGATTGGTTGGGT
>VXBC01005111.1:2752-13061 GCA_013399945.1 Ploceus nigricollis | reverse complement strand
AAAAAAAAAAAAAAGAAAAAAAAAAAAAAACCCCAAAAAAAAAAACCTGAAAAAGAGCATTATAAGAACTGACACAGTTATAAGAAAGAATAAGTAAATATAGTGAAAGTCAGACTCATGGGAGAACAAACAAATTTCAACAAAGAAAAAATACAGGACCAAGAAATATTTGAAAAACAGTGGTGCGAAAAAGACGACTGAAACAAATGAAAACAAATCCAAGCAGATTACCTAAAACAATCATATCAGTGTCATTATACAGTGAAAACAATGATTCACAGATGGCTCCATTCCAAATAACAAAGGCCAATACTTCCACTACTCTGAAACAGCCGTGCCATTTAATTCAAAGTATATATTTCAGTTATGCATCTTAGAAAGACAGAGAACAAACCCTGCTCTTAATCATTGCACTGAAAGGCAACACTTAGCAAACTTTGGGCATCAAGTTGTAGTCTTTATTCAAAATGAGCAATGAAACCTTTAGGATGCTAAGCAGTGAATTTTCTCCATGTGTTACAAACAGTAGGATGGCTCCTGTGGTGGAAAGCATATGTCTGGGCTTAAGACTGCTGTTCTGAATTTGCATCCAATAACATCTTCTAGGTACTTTTAATAACAGTTCCACAGTCTTCAATCTACATTTCTAAAGCAAACAGACAAACAGACAAATAAAATTAAGAGAATTAGTTAGAGGGGAAGTTCAGGACTGATCAGATACTTTGCTAAAGATCTATTTAGTAATCACTGGAAGATGATTACTGGCTTCACACAACCTATTCTATGAACATGTACCAAAGCCGTCTTTTGGCTAGACTGCAAAGTTGCTCTTGTTTCACACTGATTATAACCTTGGTGACATGATCAGCAGAGATTTTCTTGATTTATTTTGTTGCAAGTGAAAAATCACACTGTAAGTTTGGAAAAATCTGCCTCTTAAAGACTTAAATTTCCCCAAATAGTTTGCAATTTTAGAATATTTCTTTTTAATGTTAAATACTTTTTATATGCTTACAATTTAAATCTTTGTAGATTCTTGACAGGATGTACATCTGTCGTGGATAGTATATCCAGCCCCAGCTGAGCTCCATGTAGCCACTGACTCATTCCCCCAGTAGTGAGATGAGGGAGAGAATTGGAAGGGTAGAAGTGGGAGAACTTATCAGCTGAGACAAAGAGTTTAATAGGGAAAGTAGAAGTCACATATGCAAGCAAAGCAAAGCAAGAAATTAATTCACCTGTTCCCATCTGCAGGCAGGCATTCAGCCATCTCCAGCAGAGCAGTGCTCTATCATATAGTGGTGACTTGGGAAGACAAATGCAATCTGTCTGAAAACTCCCCTTTTTCCTTCTTCACAGTCCCCTTCATATGCTGAGAATGACATCATTTGGCCTGAAATGTCGCTTTGGTCAGTTGAAGTCACCTGTCCTAGCTATATTCCCTCTCAACTCCTTGTGCACACCCAGCCTGCTCACTGGTGGGATGAGAAGCAGAAAAAGCCTTGGCTCAGTGCCCAACAATATCAAACTAGCCCTGTGTTATCAACACTGTTTGCACCACCAATCCAAAGCGAGCCCCATACTACCCACTGTGATGAAAATTATACCAGCCAAAACTAGCACATCAATTTTTTGGTACACACACACACACACACATTTCACTTACAAAGTAATCAAAATAACAAGCAAACTGAGCATGATACAACAGGATTTTGCATTCTTCATTTTCACTGTAATTCAGGAGTCTGAATGTGTGAAATTAATGATGGATAAATACAAGACCATTTAGTCAGTATGATTCTGTATACAGCCCAGGCATACCTGATCCGTAGTAAGATTTTACTGTTTCAGTTTTTCATAGGAAAATAGAAAGGAATTTGTTCCAATGATGAAAACTTACAAAACATATTTTGCCTTTGAGGTTATCAATCACATTTGGATCTTGTACAATATATTGTATGTAGATTTGACAATCAACTATCCAAAATAAAATGCTGAATCACATATTGGTGTCCTATTTATAGACACATTATTTATTATTTTCAAGAATAAATATTTGTATATTTACACTTAAGCTTATCTTTGCAGAATGTATATATATATATATATGTACATATATGCACACACACATATCTACAGACACACACATATAATGTGTACATACCATATCTGTCTACATAATGCTATTCCAGTTTAGTGATTTAAGGGCTGAAGAATCTGCCTTGGACTGCACAACCAAGATGAAGGTAACAAGGTAGGCCTCATAGACAGTCTCATCTTTTTAGGCTTTCTTATTTTCAGAAGCAGATTTACTTATTCCAGCTAAAAAAACAGATCCAAACTGACTGTTTATTTAGAATGCGCAGAACCAGTGTGAATGGTGAAGCCTTTGATGGAAAGCATTAAACACTATGGTCTACTGATTAGATGAATTATACTGAAGCATGCCAAAGATTTATAAAGCTGTGGAATTTCATTTTCATGTTTATATTCACAGGAGAGATTGTCTGGAATTTAAATATTCTGTGTATCACCCTTTATCCCCTTGTAACACTAGACAAAACAAGCTACACTCCAGTCATACAGACAGCTGTCAATACTTCCTAAGCACAGTTTTAGAGATCAATTATAAATATATTTTGTTGGCATTATTTGCGTTCTCTCTTGTTCTGACTGAAATTTCTGGCAAAATTCTAAAACAGTTCTTTTCTTGCCTGCATGCCCATTCCCCTGAATTGAATAGCATCCTGTCATAATGCTACAGTAGTTCCATTTAAGTTATATTTCTCTTGTGAGATAGTTTCTCTCAAGCAGCCTTGTATATTGAACAGTTTCTGATGTACGGGAATACGAATTTTGTACTTCATACAAAATCCGCAGTTTCATCCCCCCAAAAAGGCAAAGAAGTTGTTTTCAAAAATGAAGCATTCAAGACATGGTATTTCAATATAATTGGATCATTTAATCTTTGTGAAATATTTCACCATTGTAAATTCTAAGACACATCTTTGTTCCGTTATTCTGGCATGACTGGCAATACAAAAGGCATACCAAATTCAAACATGACCATATTCCCTTAATAAGAATGCACATCCTTATTTCAGTTACCTTCAGCATGGGACTTAGGTTAAGAGGCACACACTGGTTTTATTATTTTTATTATTTTATTTTAGTAGAAGAATTAAATTACATCAAAAAACACACAAAAATGTTGGAAGGTACTGTTTCTTTAAGTGGGTGCTGCAACTGTGGAGTTCCATGCAGAAGAAAATGGTTGGTGTTTAAAACTGGAATGAATTTAAAATGAGACAGGGGAGATTTGTTGAAGATACTCAGTTTTTCACATAGATAAAACCAACATTTGACTCAGGAGTACCAGTGCAAAATTATGTATGTGTTTGTCTTGTTTTTTACCTTTCCATAGGCATTCTTTTGAGAAGAATGTTAAACGTCAGGGTCCTGATCTTTTATTAAAAATTAAAGCCATATTTATACTCCCACTGCTGAAGAGAACAGAAATTGTACAGTATCTCACATGACTCCATGACATCAGGGACTGGTACAGACTGATGCCAAGTCCCCTGTTCTCAGCTGTTGGTAAGGTGGTAATAGTCAGATGGCAGAGGTGAGAAGTTAATTGTAGTTCCTTGCAATGTGACTTCACGTCCATTTAGGTCTGTGTTTCAGCATACAATGAATTCTCTTATACAATGAAAAACTTTATATTAATTAATCTTTAATCAAGATGAAAAAATGGAGTTTGCAAAGTGAACTAACAGGTATATATACTCTGACTGATAATCTGCATGTGTATTTTTGAAGCTTTTAGTGCTTATGTGCAAAATATCTTTGACTAAATTAATACAAACGATGAAACAAATTGAGGTTTTTAAAGAAATGCCTTTTCTCATTTTCTAAATTTATATTTTAAAACTGTAAGACTTTAATTGGAATGTGGGCTAACTAGCATGATACTTTACAATTTAGGAAATCATTAAGCATGTTAACAGTTTGTTTTGCAACATTTTGGGGAATGTGAGACTGCATCTTGGAAATCGTTGCTTTTAGTTTTTTGCCTGAGCCCCCTGTCAAGTTCCACTATAGGGAATTGCAAGCAGTTCTTTTAAAATGGATGGTCCAGGACGAAATTAAGTCAAACGAGACAGTGTTGTATCTAAGAACCGTTTACTGGCAACAAGAAAAGGGCATTGCCCTACTAAAAAGGTCTGGAAAAGACAGAAAAGACAGAAACAGCGGGCATTACCACCACAAGTCAGGGAGCGCCGTGGACGTCCAGGTGCCAGGGAGTGTGTGCACGCTGCCTGCTGGGGAGCCCGCCAGCTCCCGGAGAGGCACGGCTCCACCGGCACAGCTCCCGCGGCCCCGGGCAGCCGGACACGGGGGAGCGAGGGAGGGGCGCTCGGGCGGGAGGTCCGGAACGCTGGGCAGGACTGCGCTGGGGACCGTGGCGGCGGGCTGCACCGGCCAAGCAGGGCTAGAGGCAGGCAGGAACGCAGGAATGAAGCAGGTAGGGCGTCGGTCAGCGACACAGGGAGGCAGGACAGGCGGCGGCTGGGACAGGCGAGGGGCAGGGCAGGACACGGGCTACACACCAGGCTCGGAGGTCAGCCAGCGTCCAGCCAAGTGCCCAGCGAGAGGGAGGGCGAGTACGTGCGGGAGAGTAAGGGCCAGCAAGGGCAAAAGAGCCAAAAGGCAGGCTGGAGCCAGGGCAAAAAGGACAAAAATAGGCTAGAGTCAGGGCAAGAAGCAGACAACCAAAAGACCAGATCCGAAAGACTAACAGACCTTGTGATGCTTTTATGGTCCCTGATAACTCCCAAGATCTGCCTGCTGACAGGAGATCACTGGCACAGTGTTCCGACGTTCCACTGCAGTCCATTGGTGGAGACCTTTTTCCATCTATTGGAGAGCCCCTCTGGAGGGTGCAGTGTCCCTCGAGGCCTGCTGCCTGCCTGTCCCATGTGAGACATGAAACGGTTGCAGGGCAAAGTATCCCCAGAGACAAGGCTTTCTCCCATCTTCTAGTTGACTTCTGCAAGTGGCACACGTGCAACCCCTCCCCCACATGCCTCTGACAGCCAGTGTTGAGACAGAACTCAAGATTAAATTGACTCCTCACAACGCCATACATACACTATCCAACATGTTGACTCACTATTGTAGGTTTTCATTGCTGAGCTCTGAAGCCCCAGGATTAGGTTAGGTGCAACAAAGATAAATCTTCTGCGTTCAGTTGAAAATCTGAGCATAAAAATAGTAAATGCAGTATACTGTCAGAAAATTCTAAATTTTCACAAGAGAAATTCTACTAGTGAAACTTGATTTAGTGAAAGGTGTCCCTGCTCATTAGAGTGGGGTTGGACTAAATGATCTTTAAAGGTCCCTCCAAACCAAACCTTTTGATGATTCTACGACAATTTGAATGGTCTTTTTGAAGACACTTCACTATATTCAATTAGAGATAATTTACTATATGTAATTTAGGTGTCTACATGTTAGAGATGATTGGCAGCTAGTTATTGAAAGCCTATTTAAAGTAAGTTGCCTAGTTTGTAAAGAAATTAGTTGAAAAAGCCTTATTGTCCATTGGCAATTAAGAAGCCTAAGGCTTACTATGAAAAGTTCAAGACCAGTGGCATAAATGGGTGAAACAGGGCAGAAAAGGAAACCACAAGGTAACAGGTCATTCTTTTCTACTTGATAGGGAAAGGTCATGTTACAGGAGCTGCTTTGTCCATTGTTCTGTGTATTGTTATAGCAAACCAAAAAGTGTAAATATGACTTTCTGTTTATGAAATTGTAACAGGATAACAAGGACAAAGGAAAATAACTATGCAGTAGGTGAGGAAATCACAATTAGGTACAGCGAATGGGACAGAGTTGCAAGATAGAAAGAAGACAGAAATGGCAGAGCTCTTTTTGAAAAAGAAGGCTCCATAAATAAAAACAGATGGAGGATGGCTGTTTTGGAGTTGAAGGGTCCATGGGTTTAGCTTATGCAAAAGCAAGGAGCAAAAGCTAGATTTCACAATGCAAAATAATCAAGTAGAGAATGAAAGAAAGATATAGGTATGGGGAAAATTGGATACTGGTTTTAAAAATGTCTTAGTGTAGTGAAAAAATAGGCAAAGGGAAATACAAGTAATAAGTGGAGATGTAGAAAAGTTAGTTTTAAAAGAATTTTGCTGGATATCACCTGGAAGAATGACAATATGAGTAAGAATCAGATACAAAATTTACATCGGGCTTATATCAAAATGCATACAACTGCACATGTATTTGTAGACACAAAAGAGAAGTATAGCTACCCACAAAAAAATATTTCATCATCTAAATTGTATTTCAGAATTTGCTCCATGGTCTGATGGGGTTTTTTCTTGTCTGTTTGTCTGAATTTTGGAGTAAACAGTCTGGTTTTATCTAGTGTTCATAGTCAATAATAACATTTGGTAGGAAATTATTCTGTGTTTCATGAATGATTCACTAGTTATTAATGATTATTTTCCAAACAGTATGTATTGCAATGCCCCACTGAACTCTTTGTGGGTGCTCACTCTAAGAGATTGTTATTACTATCTTATCAAAGCCTTTTTGTATACTGCTGTTACCATTATGCCATTATTATACATGCACAGACATTTAAGCTTCCGATTTTGTGTTGATTGATCAGCTGCTTACTAAGAGATAGACTTCTAGGTTAGAATGAAAAAGTTATGATTATTTCTGAAGGCAATAACCTCTGAACTCTGATATTGAAGGACAAAAAAACCAAACAGTAATGATGGTCTGCTGTTGTGTTGCACTAAATAGCTTATTTACTTGTTGTTTTGCACTGGGTAATTGGAATTTGCACTGGGTAGTTTATATATTGCACTAAGTGGTTTTTATCACATGGTTTCTTCCTCACACCCTCTCCCCCTCTCTCCCCAGGGCCTTGTGGTGGTGGTCTTAGCCTGGGTTACATCCTCCCCTCACCCCTCCTATCAGTTGTATCCCATTGGCTGTAGTCTTCTGCCCCCACCCCCTTCCCCTGGGCTTAAAATCTCCTGGGAAGAGACCTCTGATGTCTTTCCCCCCTGTACGCTGGCAGATCCTCTGGGATTCTCTTTGCCTCCCTTGGACTTCCCTGGAGTGGTTCCACAATAAAATGGGACGATCGTCCCAAGAGGAAAGAGTGCCTCCCATCTTTTACTTTTGTCCTTGTAAAGGCTGAGAGGGGCCAGGGTCCAGAGCTAGCTGGATCAGACCCGAAAGGCACTGGGAAATCAGCATTTACAGCTGGTGCCCACCATGAGGCCATCTCATGCAAAGTCTGAGATGCCACACAGCAGCTAGTAATCCACCCACGTGTAGGTCTGTAAGCTTTTGGGACTGTCAGCTACCTCGGACTTCTACGTCGCTTTTTGGACATCGGAGAGTCACGAAGGTGGGACTGGCAACCCATTCCAGCCCAAGAACGGGTCGATCCCAGGACAGAAGACTTCTTGTAATGTTCCAGCCAAGCCAAGTCCCCAGGAGGGGTGAGTATACCCTGCGAGTGGTAGTGGGACCCTGGAGTGACTCCTGGGCAGTGGGGGTTCATTCCCAGTGCAGGGGAAGGGTGCAAGCCTCGTGTGGAGGGGTTTGTGTGTACCACAGCAGTGCAGCACCGGCGGTGCAAGTCTGTGCAGTGTGGCACCAGCAGAGCAGCTCCAAGCTTTTCCACAGCACAACAAGCAGCAACAACTCCCAAGTACAACAATAAAGCACGAGTGGCATAAAAAAGAACCACAACTTGTACTTTCTTACCACGCATCTGCCAAGTCCATAAACTCTGAACTAGAGTTTTAAAATAGTTGATAAGGACTTACTGAAGGATGTTGCAGTCTAGCTCTTAACAAGCTACTTTCTGAAGTGTCCTTTTATTAAGTGACCTTATAGAGGATTGCGAGGGGTCCTATTTGTTAGCTGTGTAATTTTTGCTATCCCACTGAAAAAGTGGAATTTCACAGTTTAATTGGCAGTCTGATGGCAAAAATCTCTTATTGTCACTGTTCTTCATGTTCATAAAAGCCAAATTCTGTGTAAAAAATATGTCACATCAATTTAGTTCTGTGATTTTTCTTTTTTCTTTATTTTAGAGGTTACCCTTGTTAATAACAATCTCATGAAATCTTGGAAATCCAGTTCTTACACAATAAGTAAAAATTATTTCAGATTTCATGTATAGAAGCCTTACATTTCTCTTTGTATTTCTCAGACTACATCAGTCATCAAAATAGTGGAAAAAATACCTTACTGGGTTTTGTAGTTTTGACTGGAGATAAATTGTGTGAACAATGAAGCAGCCTGTGAAGGTACCAAAACCAGGCAAGGCTTTCAACAGGGCTACAGTGTCCTCTGAGCATAAAATATGTTCCTTTAATTTCATAAGTGTTTTCTTTGACAGGTAAGCTATAATTGGAGGTCAGTCACAGAGAGAGACACAATACGTACTAAGGACAGAACAGAAATATTGTATTGTCTCACTGAAGAAGTTTCATCTACTTTACTGTGAAAGGCTGTGTGTTCTGAATAGCAATGCCTGATGATTAAAAGGATGTGTATTTGCAGTAGAGGCCATAGGGACAATATGACTCAGCGCATTACTAATTTTTGTTTTTCTGCCCTTGAATTATTATCATTAATTTGTATAGAAAATAAAAGGGAAATAATAGAAACTTACAAAAAAAAAAGTACATGGTTGCTAAAGAGCCAGTACACAGAAATATGAGGTGTATTGTGTCTCTGTGCATGTTTCATGGCCTCTTGAAATAACTGTGCATTTGATCTTGGCATCCCTGACCAAGTGACACAGGAGAATTTGGACATGTTGTAGTTATTTTCTTTTTCTTTCATTTCCTTTCACCCGTTAGAACCTGTGATTTGAAGTATAACTGCAAATAAGTATGAATTAATAAATCCTATCAAGGAGATGTCTTTAAGTTCTAGTATTTAGCCCAGCTGTTAGCAGGAGTGATTTCTACTAAAGAAATGCAGGAATGATTTCATGAGAATTCAGTCGCTTTACTCTTGAACTTTGCATCTTTTTCCAGAGCAAAAGTACAAAGAACTCAGTCTCAGCTTATTTTAGTTCAAGTCTATCAGGTAAGTATTGCTGACTGTCACCATCAGTTTGGTATGAAGTACATGCAAGTTAAACTTAAGGACAGTCAGAAAAAAAACCCAGTTTCTCCTAAGATTTAGGAAACTTCACACAAAGTATATTCTTTCAATTTTAAAGATACCTGTACTGTTTTATGATAAATTAAAAGATTATTCCTTTTGCTCTGGTGCAGGTTTTCTTCCTACAGATGAATCTACAAATATATTGGTCATAAGCTGCTTTCCACTGAGTAAAGAAAATACCTATTTTAGTATGCGATTCTACATTATACTCTTGTAACTGTTTACAGTGAACAAAAGGGAACTTAAGATTTTTGAACAAATACAACAAAACCCAGTCATAAGTTAAAAAACAAAACAAAACAAACAAACAAAAACAAACCCAAAAAAAGACAAGGAAAACATTTAAAACCCACCAAAATTATGAACAGTGTACACCCACGCACACATGTAATATATTGGTACCTCTATCTGTTGTGAATCAAATTGAAGCTGGAATATACTATAGACATACTAAAAGCTGTGAACAACAACAACAACCACACTTTAACAAATAGCCACAACTTAATAGGAGGCTATTGAAATGAGGTAGCATTTAGTTAACTCCAACATTTTGATTTATGATCTCAAAGAGATAATAAATATCTTAATGACAAGCACAAATTATGTTAGATTAGAAAGACTTACGAGTATCCATTGGAAACCTAATTCTCCAGAATTATTAGAAGTGTGCCTTGAAAGAGATTTAGCTCAGAAAAAGAAGGTTTTGAAGACTGGAGAAATCAATCCAAAATACTCATAGGAAGGGAAAGAGGTTATGTTGAAGAGATATATCAGCAATATTGGAAAACAGGTATGTAGTGGAACTAGACAGGAGTCTACAGAGGCTTATCCCTGAAAGGAAGTTAATTATAGATCTGGGACACCTAAGCAGAACGAGGTAGTCACTCTGTTTAGTAGAAAAGAGAAATATTTCTCTATCTGTCAAATGTATTGTCAATCAACATTTAAGAAAATTGTCTTCATGGAGCCTGGGTTACTTTGTTAAGAATTGCTTTGTTGTCCTTAGTGACGTTGTTCTCTTTCTGGATTGGTGTAGGTCCTGCACAAATTTTTATTTTAGCCAAAGACCTTTCCACTGGAT
>VXBC01005109.1:417956-429866 GCA_013399945.1 Ploceus nigricollis | reverse complement strand
GAGAAGTTCAGCAAGGCAGCGATGCTGCTCTCGCAAAGATGTGGAACCAGCATCCCACTGCTGCCTCCACAGTCCCACCACTGGCCCCAGCATCCCACTGCTGCCTCCAGAATCCCACTGCTGCCTCCAGAACCCCATCACTGCACCCAGAGTCCCATCACTGCATCCAGAGCCTCATTTATGCAACCACAATCCCACTGCTGCCTCAAGAATCCCATCACTGCCCCCAGCATCCCACTGCTGCCCCCAGAATCCCTTTGCTGCTTCCTGAGTCCCATCACCACATCCAGAGTCCCATTTATGCCTCCAGAATCCAAATGCTGCCCCCAGAATCCCATCACCACATCCAGAGTCCCATTACTGCATCCAGAATCCCACTGCTACATCCACAATCCCATTACTGCCTCCAGAATCCCAATGCTACATCCAGAGTCCCATTACTGTCTCCAGCACCCTACTCTTGCCCCTAGAATCCCACTGCTGCCCTCAGAATCCCATCACTGCCTCCAGAATCCCACTGCTGCCTCCAGAATCCCACTGCTGCCTCCAGAACCCCACTGCTGCCTCCAGAACCCCACTGCTACATCCACAGTCCCATTCCTGTCTCCAGCACTCCACTGTTACCCCCAGAATCCCATCACCACATCCAGAGTCCCATTACTGCATCCAGAATCCCACTGCTACATCCACAATCCCATTACTGCCTCCAGAATCCCAANTCGGACCCCAAAGGCACCCCTGGGATGGCAGAGGAGCAGCCCTGGCCCTAGGGCTGGCCTGGCCGAGCTCTCACAGGATGTTGACACAAGCCAAGCGCCGGCCACCACGTCACCTGTGGCTGAGTGACGTGAGGGAGGCACAACAGGAGCCCCAGGAAATTCCTGGAGGGTTCCAGGGCTGCTGCTGGGGTTTAGCACAGCTAAACTGGGTTTGGTGTTTTGAAAGGGCTGGGAGAGCAGCAGGGCCCTGCAGAGCCCCCGGTGCCACCCAGGAGCTCCTTCTGGAGCAGGACCCCACAGACACCCAGGGGTGATGGAGGGACACCTCCCAAGGATGCAGCAGATGCAGGGGAAACAGGCCCTTGAGCTGTGCAAAGGGAAGGCAGCAGAGCACAGTCCTTCCTTAGGAAAGATCCGGAACATTTCAGGCAGGAGAGGTCACAGGAGGGTCACTGGAAACTGTCCCAAGCAAAGCACGTGTGGGGCCAGCACCTCTCCTGAAATCCCAACTCCTGGGCACCTCAGGAGCTCCCTGCACATCCCATGCCACCACATCAGCTCCCCTCACCCACCCTGCTCCCACATTAATGTGATCCCCAGCACCCAGCAAGGAACTGGGAGGGCAAACCAGAAAGGGGAGGAGAGAGCTAACGGTGGGTGGAATGGAGATGTGGGCAGCTGCAGTGCCCACATCTCTGCTCCCTGGAGAAAGTTTCGTAGAGGAGCAGAGAGAGGAAGGAAAAGAAAACAATTTCTATTCTTGTCTCTTGTTTTTCTATGCAGAATGCATTAGGAAATTGTTTACTTAGAATCATTAGTTGATTAGACACTGGTGAGGATTGTTTGGCTCTGATGGCCAATTGTATCCACCTGTGTCTGGAGGGAGTCACCAGAGAAGTTACAGAGAGTAGTTAGATATAATAGCTAGAAGTTAAGATGTAGTTTTAAGAGCTCCTCTTTAAATATATATTAATGTATTGAAATATAGTTATAAAAATAAAAAACTATTCAGCCTTCTAAATTAGACTCAGCATCATCTCTTCCCATCTTAGGTTCACCAGCTTCCTTCCCCACCACAGGCAGGCACGGCCACATTTGGGTGTGTTTGCACCCAAACCCCTCGGCCACACACTGGGAAATCTGAACCAGACCTGAACTTCCAAGTTCCAAAAGTTCCAAGCAACTTCTTGGACGCTGGGAGGTTTTCACTCCTCATCCAAACACTCCCAGCTCCAAAACCCCGCTGGGAGAGCGGCAGCAATGGGAAACATTTACATCCAGCAAGCAAACGTGGCTTTTTAAACTCAGAAAAATCAACAGTCCACTTGTGGCAACTCAGCCCAGATGCTGCCAGTCCCTGGCTGGAGGGAATTGGAGTTTGGGGAAAATATAACTTAAAGTGGAGAGATGGGCATCAGGAGTGGGGTATGGGGAGCCTGCCCTCTTCCCCATCACAAGTGTCCTAAAGGAGCTTGACTGCAAAAAGAATGCTACGAAAAAGACAGATTTAAAAAAGAAAAAAAGCCTAGATTGAGGAAATATCCTTAATAGACACAAATAAATTCCCAAACTGATGAGAACCACTTGGACTGCAGCAAACAGAGGAGGCATTTCCCCAAAGGCATTTCCAGCTCAAGCATTGTGAGACTGTTCCTTCTCCTTGAGGAGTTCTGCCATTTAAAGCTGCTGTGTGTGACTATCTCTTGACCAAAATAAACTCCATGCCTGTTTCTAAATTAAAAAAAAAAAAAAATAGAAAAGAAAAAAGTTCTGAAAGCATTTCCCCTCTGTCACACCCCTCAAGTGCAGCTATTTTCTGTGTGTGTCCTTTGTTTTAGCACAACGACCTCTGTCTCTCCCCGAAGATGCCCCATGGCAGTTGGGAGATCAGAAACCAGAGCTCGTCAGCAGCTGGAGAATTTGCAGTGGAGCTCTTTTTCTTCCTCCAAACTACGAGCCTGCCAGCCACGGAGTTTGGATGGGAATTTTTTTCCCAAGGAAAATGAGATTTAGGGCAGGGCCACATGATCCATGTGCCAGGGATGGCTGCAAGGAGCCCCGTGAGTGTTCCCACAGCAGGAATCATCCCCTGGACACCAGACCCAGCACGGGAGTTTTGTGTTTCTGGTGCTCATTCCTGTCCCTCAGCAGATCCCTGCCTTTCCAAGATCTCTTTGGGATGCATTCCCACCTCACAGAGGTTTGCAGCAGCAGCAGCAGCCCCAAAACCAGACAAAAAAACTGATGCCAAAGCTGGGAACAGATCCTGGCAGCTCCGAAATCCAGGGGAGCATCTCAACTGCTGGATCACCCTTCCCTCAGACAGAACTCTTCTGGCATTATCAGAATCATAACCATAATTAGAACAAGAATATTATTGATCATCTTCAATAAGGAAAAGAAAAATCTTCATAAAACACTTGCACCCAACACCCATGGGCAGCTGCACTGCTATCTTCCATCCCCCCGGCATTCAGCACAAAGCTCCAGCTTGGACCAGCCAACATCCATGGCTGGATGCACCCCAGATGGGCAGGTCAGACCCCCCAGGAACACCACCAGCCCTTGGCACCCTTCCCTGTGGCATTTTGTCACCCAGTGTCACTCCAAGTGCTGCTGCCTGGCCAGGGCACGGCTGCAGCAGCTGAAGCAGCTTCTGCTGATCCAGCACTATCACCAAGAGCTGTGATTTTAACATTCCTAGACCACAAAATGCCCCAGAGCAGAACAATTCCAATGTGCAGAGGCACTTTTTTTCCCAGGATAGGTCATTTGTACTGGAATAAAGTGTACCAGCATAAGCTTTCACCAGAATAATCTTCATTTATGCCTAAGAGGCTTTGCCAGTAAAACTACAGTGACCTAGCTCTGCTGGAAAACCTTTTCTGGCATATCCTGGGAGTTTACTCAGCAGCTTGGTGGCTCAGCACTCAGATCTGAGAGAGGGGAAGTTAAAAAACCCCATATTCAAGGCACAGACTCCCTGAGCTGTGGTTTTCTGCAGCTGAGGAGAGCTGCCCACCCAGGATACAGCCCACAGCCAATCCATTGGCATCAGAGGGGTTTGCAGCACCCCACTGTAGGACCAAGCCAGGAGCCTGCCCCTGGCACCAGCTGAGATTTGGAAAGTCACTCACAACCCCCTGCTTCCGCTTTTCTTTTTTTTCCCTCAGCACCTCTTCCTCCTTAATCAGAAAGCCAATCAACTCTGGGTACTAAACAGGAGGAAATTCTAAATTTGGGTTGCCACTCCCTTCCTCAAGTCAGTCCCTGGTGTTAGAGCTCTGCAGAGCCACTCTGGGAAGGGAGCAGGACCAGCAGCACGGATCAGGCTCCTGCCAACATCATCCTCCTCCTCCTCCTCCTCTGCTCTCCAGCATCACTTCGGGGGTGCCCAGGTTCCAAATCCTCGCCCCCAAATGGATCAGGTAAAGGCAGTGCCCCACGTTCCTTCTTTGGTGACTCCACACCAAAATGAACTCAGCAGTGCAAATCCATGTCCCTTTGCTTTCACTCCTCAAAAGCAGTTTGGGAATCTCACGTGCTTTCCAGACAAGGAACCTCAAATGATGGAGGTTTCCCTTTCCTTTCCTCTCACCTTCCCCACAGCAAACCAGGGGATGAGTGGAAAACAGCAGGAGAACAAGAGGATCCAGGCAGGACAGGGGTTTTCATGTGAAAATTGCCATGGTAATGCTGTGACCACAAGAGGTCAGGTCCTCACTTTTGTCCTGATCACAAACTCGGGGATGAATTTAAATAGCCCCTGGCCTACAATCTTGAGTAAGTTTGCTCTCAGTTTGTAGCAGCACAGCTGAGAACCGAAGGGAGGATGGAGCAAGAGCTGCCTCTTCCCCTTGCAGTGGTGGCTGCTGCCATGGACCCAGCAGTGCCTGACTTGGGCACACTCAGGGGGGTGACCTGAGTGGGCAGTGTGGCTGTTATCCCAAAAACTCATCCGTGGATCCAAGAAATAAGCAGCATCCTGTGGCAAATCCAAGCAAATCAAGCTGCATTTAAAGCACTTTGCCCAGTGAGGACAGGCAGCTGATCCTCTCAAACCACCTGGGTTCTGAGCACACAGGGAATCCCTGGGAATGGATCCCAAGGTGTCAGAAGATGCAGCTGTGTTCTATCCATAAATCCCTTCTGAGTAGCTTTTCCACAGCTACAGGCAAAGGGATGCATGGGAATGCAGCATGGTCAAGCGTGTTGAGTAGCTCTGATTTCAGCAAAAAGTAACTAGAATTGCTTTTTGTTTTTATATTTCTGGACTCGAGTACAAAGACAAACCTGAGAACATTCCTCTGAGACCCCCCAAGCCCTGCATATGGGGCAGCACACAGAAATCTGTCTTTCTGCAGGCATTTCAAAACCACCACGTGCAGTTTCTCCTCGGGAATCTGCTCTGAGATTTGGGAGACTTTCTCCAGCCACACTCAGAATCTTCCCCAGGTGATGCTGTGGTGGTTCAAGCTGCTCAAGGACAATGTGAAACTCAGTTTCAGCTGCAATCTGCACAGGGTGGGTTCCTCCTCCCAGCAGGTTTCACTTTGACCAAACTAAAACCTCAAAGCCACAGAGCTTCTCACCTCTGGCTCCGCGCTCTCCCCGAAACCTTCCCGCAGCACCTCTGCTGAACCCAGCCAGCAGCAGAGCTGCTTTTTGGGGTTTCAGTGCCAGCAGCAGGGCTTTTCCTTGGCTGGAGGAATTCCACAGCATCCCTCTGCATGCTGCCAGGCATTGGTGCTGCCTCCTGCCAGCATTTCACCTGCAGCTCAGCCTGGCGTGAGCTCACGGCACCCACGAGCAGCTTTTCCACCTCACTCTGCACACCAGCCTCTCCCTCCCCAGCCAGGATTCCAGTCTGTCACCCAGGAAACCTCTCATCTCTTCCCACAAGGAGAAGGAGAAGTGCAAAAGCATCCCACTGCTGAGCCACGGGGGCTCCCCAAAGTGGGACCCACCCCAAAGCTTCAGCAGCATCCCTGTCCCACAGCTGGCTCACCTCTGTCCCTGCAGCTCCTGTTCTTCCTCTCCATCCTGTTTTATTTTCTCCTCTGGAGAAAATCCCACTTTTTGGCAATCTGGCTCAAAGCACCATTTTTGGGAGACGCTCATCCCTAACTCACCCCATTACCTGCTGGACCCTGGGGTGCCCAGGGGTCTGGAGACCCCCCCACCACAGGATCCACACCAAAAATGGGACAGCTGCTCCTGATGCTTCAGAGCTGCCATGGAAGAGGGGGCACACAGACCCCATGCCAGGGCTCACCAAGTGTGCTCAGCATCAGCACAGGGGCTTATTTTGGATTTTCTTCCCTTAAAAACCCCATCCCACCCTCTCAGGAGCCTGCTAAAATCACACCCTGCTCCTGGAGCAGTGGCACAGCTGGAAGCCTGCAGGGGCTACCCCATCTCCAAGGGGGAAGGATTGAAAAGGGGAATTTTCCAGAAGCTGCTGTCCCTATGAGCTGCCTGTCACTGGAGGAAACGCCACATGGACCCATCCCAAACCATCTCCCCACCACATGGAGGACCCCCAGCCGTGTCCCAAGCAGACAGGACAGCCTCCAGGGGCAGGCAGGGAAGGGAAGAGCAGGAAGGGTGAGGAGCAGGACATATGGGAAGTGTGAGGAGAGCAGGGAAGCCCAGGGGGAGGGGAGCAGGCAGCTCTCCCCCACCCTGGCAGCGCTGGCTGGAGGGGGGAGGGTGCACCCAGGCAAACAAGGATTCTGCTGATAAAGCAAATGTGACTCAATCACACGCTTGTGCAAAGATGTCACAACAGTGCTGAGAAATTACAGGCTCCTATTTCATCCCTCAAGGGCCGGCGCTGGCCCTGCTCTCACAATGCTCTCTGTTCTGCAGTCACAGTGCCCCTAATTTACTGGCTGGGAACCACTGCAGGGCCAGCCCATAATAGGGGCAGTGTACTGCTGCTGCCAGGGCTCCTGGGCTGCCAAGGGGTGGCTGATGAAGGGCTCAACGTGGCAGCTCTTCAGAGGCCTCTGCAGAAGTAGCTCAGAGCAGGGCTGTCCCCTCCTGGTGCTTTTGGGGTGTGGGACAGGGGACTGATGCCCCCAGCCCAGCTGTCTGCCCCAGATCTGGCAGAGTTGGGATTTCCCAGGCAAGCCCTGCTTGGGGTTACATCTCTCCAATTTCTTGGGTGTCCTCACACACCCTACAAGGCAGGTTTGGGGGACCCCACTGCCAAGGGACAAGGGCTCAGCCACCACTGCTGCAATTGTCCCCTGTCCCCTTTCCCCAAGCACAGCCTGGCCCAGGCCATGCAGAGAGGTGACTGGACCTGCTGGCCCCTTTCCAGCTTCCAAACTGCATCAGTGAAGCCAAACTAGCAGGAAATTGTGCCAGCAGAGCTCCCTCTGCTCTACATAAACACAGGGCTGCTCCCAGGGATTCTCTCCTGATGGGCATCACCAGCCTGGGGACGTGGTGATGGTGGCACCCAGGCACTTCCCAAAGTCTGCTCATCCTGCCCAGGGAGCTCCTCATCCTCCCTGCAGCTGCTGACCTTGGCAGCCTCGCTGCTCCATCCCAGTCCCAAAAACAGCACGGTGAGAGCTCAAGCACAGTGGTCCCGCAGGTTGCTGGAGCTCATTATGGCCTTTTAATTACATTCAATTGCAGTTTTATGGGCTTATGGGCAAATTGGAAGTGATCTGATTGCCCTTGAGGGGGTGCTGGGCTCCGAGCTATGAAAATCCAAGCAGGATCCAGCGAGACGTGCGGGGAGCTTGGAAGCTTGAGGCTCATTCCAGCAGAAAGAGGAGAAGCTTCCACTCATCCTGGAGATTCCCCAGGACATCCCAGTAATGAGCCACACACTTGGCACATGCTGGGCCCACCAGAGAACCCGGATCAGGCACTGCCCCAGTTCATCCCAACACCTGGGGACATCCCCACGCTGGGCTCCAGGGAGGAGGGATGTGGAGAGTGGATGGGGCTCAGACCTGGAGCCAAGCTCTCCCCTCCTGTGGAACCTGCTCCCTTGAGCCCTAGAATATCCCTCTGCAAAGCAGGCAGGGCAAGAAGCAGCCAAAAGGATGCTGAGTGCTCTGGGAAACAGGAGCTCCCAACCCTCAGCTCCCCAGCAGACCTGGGATGAGCCAAATCCTAAAGACCAGGAGCAGAGCAGCCCAGCAGCTCTCCCAGGCACTGCCTTTGAGATCCATGGGCTAAAATGTGTTGCTCATTTGTTAGTGAGTCCTGGAGGTGCAGGATGTGCTGCAAACACCCCTGCCCTGCTGATCTGGGGGACTGGCAGGAGGGACGGCACCTCCCCATGGCCTTCTGCTCCCACCTGAGCTCAGCACCATCAGCCCACGTGGCTTTTAGAGATCCTACAGGATGGGCCAAGCCCCATGCTCAGGTCTGAGCAAGCAGCAGGAGGTGAGAGGAGGAGGAGGAAGACAGCCATGAATTGCAGATCCCTGCCTCTGCCTGGCTCCCAGGAACAACGGCCCACAAAGCACCAGGCAGGCGGATTATATTACGGTGCTGTGCGTGCACATTAATCCAGATTTGAGATAATTACAGTCATTCACTTGGCATAATGGGCTTTAATTGATCCAGCAGGGCCTGGGCTGGTGCTCACCACCAGCGTGCAGCTGGCAGCCCAAGACACCAAAGCTGCACTGCCACCAACCAGCAAAACCAACGCCAATTACTGGTTTTCCAGAAAACCAGTTGTGGTGCTTTTCCTTAGAGGGTGCTGGAGGATGGCAAGGCCATGTGGATTTCTCCATCTCTCAGCTGAGACCCAGCAAAGCTGGCGTGGGCACGGAGGTGTCATCTGGTCAGGAGACATCTCATGAGCATCCAAGTGGGATGAGCCAACCCTCCAGAGGGTTTCACTGCTGGGAACTGGGCAAGGGCAGCCCATGGGAACGCTGTTTTCCAAGTCTCCTTGGAGAAATGCCCACCTCTCAGAACCATGCCTGGTGGGAAGTTGGTTAACAGATCCCTGAAGGTCCCTTCCCAGCAGCATTAATGGTCACAGAGAATGGAAACACAGGTAGGGAAAGGAACCCAGGGTCCCAAAGCAGCCATCCCTTCCCACCTCAGCTCCTCCTCCACATCTCCACTGATGACTGGAGAACCCTCTGGAGTGAACCAGTTCCCTCAGGGACAAACCACTCACTTTGTGACCCTCAGCTGCAGGTCCAGGAGGAAGAAGGAGCCTGAGAACTGGGTGCTACACAGGAAGGTGTGTGACAAGACAGTGAAAGCAGAGTCAGATCCCCTTCCAAAAAAGCAAGTTCCCTCTAGAAACTAGATGCCATGCACTTCTTTCCAAGAGGAAGAAGCTGCCTCTGGTGTTATGTGACCTGCTGGGGATCAGTAACACGTTTTGGGCAGGAGGGGAGGTCTCAGCCCCCTCAGCTCCAGCTGTGTGGCCGGAGGGATGGGCAGGCAGGCTGGGTGGGTTGTTCTCCCTTCTCAGGCCAGAAAGGAGGCTTGGGAAAGCTTTTCCCTCCCCCAGGCAGGCAGCAGCAAGGGATGGGCTGCCTGCAAGCTGCCTTTGGGTTTAAGTTTCTGGTTGGAGTCCAAAGCTAATTAGGCTGCACCAAGTCCAATCAGATAGCCTCAGCTAATTGAGCTCGGCACGGACGGGTCAATGTCCAGCGGGGCTCGGCGTTCCAGGAGTTCTGGCAGCCCACAGATAACTGCCAGGGCCTGGGAAGGGGAAGGACCCCTCACAAAAATGTTCCCTTCATGTACAGGCAGCATCTTCCCCGGCCAGAGCTGAGCACAGCTCCGGGTTAACCCCGCAGGCACCACAACCATTGTCGTCCAACCCCAATGCATGGAGAGGCCCCAAAGGCAATGCTGGGCAGGGTAAAAGGGACTGAGTGGGGCATGAAACAGGGTGACTTCACCAGGCTTTGGTGTCACCTCTCCTGGTGTCACCCCAACAACAGGCACTTGGTGATCCACACGGCACAGACCCTGCACCACGGAGCAGAACCCCCACACCACACAGCAAGGGCAAACCACGGGCATTCCAGGCACACAGCTCCTGGAAATGTGACACTCAGGACCCTGGAGCTGGGTGCTCCATGCTCTCCACATGGCTCCCAGTGCTCCTCCAAAGCTGGGTTAGATGTGTCTGCACCAGAGTGCAGCCTCCAGGCTGGGACAGAGGGGTCTGTCCAAGCTCTGGGAGCCAGCAGGGCTGTGGGACAGGGCCAGCAGCACTTCCCAGAGGAGCCTGGGCATTGCAGCACTCCCCTCAGGGGAGGGGGGCTGCAGGGCAGCCAAGCACTGGGATAAGGGAGAGCATGAGGAAGATGAGGGACTTTGAAGAAGGCTCCAGCAAGCCCTTCCTCGGGTGGCTCTCAGCCCTGCCGAGCAGCTCCCTCAGCTCCTGAGTTCTAGGGCAGATTCCAGCCAGGAAAACAATAACATCCAGCTTCCCAGAAACCACAGATTTCCTTTTTTCCTCTAATCCTGCCTGGACTTCCAGGCTGAGCACCATCCAGGCGGGCAGGAAGATGGCAGCCTCGATCCCTGCGCCGGGAGCACCGAGAGAATCCCCACATCCTCCCCCTCCAGCTGCTGGGAAAGGCTGCTCCTCTTCAGCTGACAAATGGATGAGACGTTTCATTAATAAACCCCAGCTTCTCCTCACACTTCTGATTACAATCTCTCTGTTTGGATCCCTGCTCATGTTACACGTTCGTCTCAATTATATATTCCCTTCTCCTTAAATCCCCACTTATCTCCTTTACCACGTAAATCACAGAGTGGGCTCTGCTTTGGTTGGGGTTTTTTTTTGCCTGCCTAACTTTCCCTGCTCCAACAGCACTTTAGAAAATAAACAGGAATTTAAACTGCAGCATGTCCTGGGAGAATTTGAGTTCATCTTCCAGCAAACCCATCCAAGGAGGGTGACACTGGTCCTGCTCACCACCACTTGCTTCCAGCCCCACTATGTTCACAAAGCACTTTTATTTATTTATTTTTGGCCCAGCCAAATCCTTACTGGGGCATCCCTGGGAATATTTTCCCCCCACAAATCCCTTGTTCCAGCTGGAGCAGAACATGAGACCAAAGCAGCAGCACAGGGCCAGCCCGGCCTGGCTCTCCCCACACAGCCCCACATCCCTCTGGCAATTAAGGCAATCGCTTGCATGGAAACCTAATTATATTAGGGAAGTATTTAGTAATTTTTAACTGTTGTGCTGGTGGCTCAGCTCCCTCCCCCTCCTGCATTCCAGCAGCCCTGGGCAGGAGTTGCAGCACTGGATTCTCCCCTTCTTCCAGCACTGCTTTAAAGAGAGAGGAAGAGGAGCAAGGTGGTGTGATGGACTTGGGTGGTGGCCCTGGAGACCCTGGATGAGCTGGAGAGTCTCCAGCAGTTCACAGAGGATGTCTGGGAATGCCCAGCCCTGGCATGTGGTGGCCTATGGGTGCCACCAAGACAAAGATGCTCCAAGGTCCCCTGCCACAGCGCCCTGCTGCCCCCAGGCAAGGGCTCAGCCATCTCTGATGCAAATTCAACACTCCAGCCACAGGGTTTTGGGTGCCCTGGATCTGCCTCCATCCTCCACTCTGGTACACAAAACTCGAGCAGGTGAGAGCAGAGCAGAGGCACCTCTACACCAGGCCCCACCAGGTAGCCAAAAATAACAGTCCCAGGAGCACCATGGCCCTGTTTGCCCAAAGGCAGCAGAGCAGGAGCCCACCATGGATTGATTGAGCTCCACCATGGACTGAGCTCCAACATGGACTGAGGCCACCATGGACTGAGCTCCACCATGGATTGAGCTCTACCATGGATTGAGGTCCACCACGGACTGAGCCCCCCATGGACTGAGCTCCACCATGGATTGAGCTCTACCATGGATTGAGGTCCACCACGGACTGAGCCCCCCATGGACTGAGCTCCACCATGGATTGAGCTCTACCATGGATTGAGGTCCACCACGGACTGAGCCCCCCATGGACTGAGCTCCACCATGGATTGAGCTCTACCATGGATTGAGGTCCACCACGGACTGAGCCCCCCATGGACTGAGCTCCACCATGGATTGAGCTCTACCATGGATTGAGGTCCACCACGGACTGAGCCCCCCATGGACTGAGCTCCACCATGGATTGAGCTCTACCATGGATTGAGTTCCACCACGGACTGAGCCCACCATGGACTGAGCTCCACCATGGA
>VXBC01005109.1:387965-417939 GCA_013399945.1 Ploceus nigricollis | reverse complement strand
TGAGCTCCACCATGGATTGATTGAGCTCCACCATGGACTGAGCTCCACCATGGATTGAGCTCCACCATGGACTGATTGAGCTCCACCATGGATTGAGCACACCATGGATTGAGCTCCACCATGGATTGACTGAGCTCCACCATGGATTGAGCACACCATGGATTGAGCACACCATGGATTGAGCTCCACCATGGAGAGCACCACAGGGCCCTCACACCGGATCATCTCCATGGGCACACCCAGCTCACTCAGGGGCCAGCAGGACCATGAGGCTCCCCCAGCCCAGCCCTGACCCCCCAGTTCCCCACGCCCAGCCCTGGCAAGGCCGGCGGTGCCTTTAAGAGGCCGGAGGGGAATGTGATGGCCGCTTTTCCGAAGGCCCATTAATTTGCCAGCGTCACATGCTCCACAGCTGCAGCCTGGCAGTGATTTATACTCCTCTGAAGTTCATCAGAGGGAAAAGAACTTCCCAGGCACAGCCTATCCCCCTTCCCTCCTCTGCTCCTCTCCGGTGCGAGCTGCCCGTGTCCAGAGCCCGGTGAAAATCCCGCGGCCCCATCCATCACCCCGAGTGTCACCCCCTGCCCTCGCCACCCAGCCCAGGCACTCCCCTTCTCCCCGGCATCTGCCAGCAAAAGAAAACTTCCTCTGCCTTCCTCGCCTCCGTGACCCACCGATGAGAAAGTCATTAATTAATAAAGGGCAGCGCTGCTGCGGCTCCTCTGCGGCCTGCAGAGCCCCCTCCTCCCCATCCCCAGGCCCTGTAGCCAAAATAAACGTCAGGGAGGAGGCGGGCGTCCCCTCCTCCTGCCGTCCTCCGGGGAGGTTCAAAAGTTCAAGATTTTCACATTTCCCTAACGTTATTTCAGGAAATTGCTGGAGAAAGGAAAGCCGGCGCTGCCGAAAAAGCGATCCGCGGGCGGATCCAATAACACACGGAATCCAGAGGCAGGGCTGGGTGTGCGCCAGGCGTGGTTCAGAGGGAGCCCCCTCCCCACCCCAACACTTGTTTTTGGAGCATCTTTGCACATCGTTGGATTTCACTGGGTTTTTCCTAAAGCAAACCCACAGCCACTCCAAAAACAGCCCCAGAGGTGGCAGACACCAGAATAAGCTGCCACAAGGTCCTTGGGTCACTCCCCAGAGCCAGGATGCTCAGAGCACCAGCACTTAGCAAATTCTAGCAGCTGGTTTGGGGGTGATGCTGCCAAGCTGGTTCAGAGCATCCCCTCAGTGCAGAGAGTATGGGTGCCACGGTCCTGGGTCCCCAAGGAACGACAGCTTGGCCCCAGATGTGCACAGGGCACTGTGCAAGCACTGCCCTGACATGTGTTTGGGTTCCCTCCTTCCTTCCTCTCAAAACCCTTCGGATTTCACATTTGCACAGACCTCAAACGCGACCCGAGTCGCACCTGGGTTCGCATCAAAACCGGGCTCAACGACAGCTCTCACTGCAGGTTCGTGGGAAAGGTTCGTAAAACTACTGAAACTCCTGGCAAACCTGAATTTGGGGTTACAATGAAATATGAAACTCGGCTGCTTTCATGTGGTTTGGGGTTTTCTGTTGCAAAACATTCGGTGCAGCAGCTCGGGGCGAGAGCGCGACAGCCGAGCGCACCGCAGCGTGTCCGTAGGAGAGAGGAACTCGGATACACCCCGGCAGCGTTCCCTGGCAAATGATTAACCAGGATTGGGAGCCACCTCATTAGCCTGGGGGCTGGACCAGTGCCACCAGCACGGGGCAGAGCTCTTGGCACTGGCAGGGACCCAAGGCGGGGAGGTTGCCTCGCGCCGGCGCGGCTCCAATGGATCCGTGGTTGTGGAAGAGCCTGGACGTGCCACAGCACGTGGAATTGTGCCTCAGGCAGGTGCTGGCAGCTCCCTGTGGGACCAAGAGATCCCAGCCACGGTGCTCCTGAGGGCCATCTCATCCCAGCAGGACAGTGCTCACCTTTTCCCTGCCCAGCTGATGGCGAAGAAGGGGTGGGAATCCTTCACTCCCCAGTGTTGCCTCACTCCATCCAGGCAGTGAGGGGGTGGGATTGGTTTGCTCTGGGATTTTTTAAATTTGAGGATTTAAATTTGAGGATTTTTTAAATTTGAGGATTTAAATTTGAGGAGTTCTTGGGGTGCTTGGAGTCAGAGGTTCTGCTTTGAGCCCACTTTGTCCAACCGGCCCCACCAATTCCAGCTGGGAAGTGGTGATGGAGACAACGCCCTGCAAATGAGCAGTATGAGTATCCCAGATCACTGATTTCCCTGGAGGAACAGGAGTTCTTCCCAGGTATCCATCCCTCTAAGCCTCCATTAACCCCTTGCTCTCCAACAGCTCCTCAAGGTCTGGGTGTCACCCAGGCCACCACAGGCAGGGAAGAACCACAATGGATCAAGATCTGCATTTTGCCACCCATCCCTGAGGCTCTTCATGGCTGTGACAGAGCTCCAGGCACCGGGCATTGCCTCCAAGAGAAACCACATCCCAAAGGAGGGAGCAGACACCCAGCCAGGCCAACCAGAATCCCAGGCTGATTAAGGAAGTTTGCATTAATTAGAGAAATGTGTTAATACCCTGGGAAAGCCACCAACCCTGGAATGCTGTGCAGACACCTCCTGCTCCCCTGGAACAGCCCAGTCCCTTGTCACCCCAGCCTTCCTCACTCCCTCCCTGCACTGACCTCTGCCAGGTATCACCCCCTCACTCCCATCTCTTATTTACACCCCTGGGCCACTTTTTTCCCCCTCTCTTACACATTTTAAAGCTGCCCACCTTAAAGCACTGCTGCAAATTCCCAAAACATCCCAAATTAGGTTTATGGCTGCACAGAACCCAGGTGACGCCAGGGCCAAGAAGCAGCACTGGGATGTTGGGTCACTTTCTGAACCCAGCCCAGGCTAGGACGGGATTGAGCTCATTGATATCTACACTATAAATAATAATAATCATAATAATGTCATTTCTGCAGCGTGGTTCTTTCAATAGGGGATGATGAATGTGTTTGTAACGAGCGGTGGTAAAGATTTTCAAGCCATCTAATTAGGCAGCCGTTTCCTTTCCAGACATGCCCAAGTCCCTTTGGAAAAGGAAACGTGGCCTCCAATGCTCCCTCTCTGCTGTGGGAACACTACCCTGTATCCTGAAACTCAACTTCCCCGGGGGCACCGTTTGGAATCCCCAATTTCCCATATTCCAGAGCTGCCTCGTGCTGAATGAGCACCCAGAGGGAGCTGGAATCACACAAGATCTGCTCCAAGAGGAACCAGAAATCCCAGGGAGGTGCTGGTGTGCAGAACCATCCCACTGTGCATGGTGCCAGAGAGACTCAAAGATTCTGGGGAGGAGAAAGGGACAATTCAAGGGATGGGGCAGCCCATCCCAGCACCACCACCCGTGCTGATGTATTTTTCCTTTAGTGCCTGGAATTCCCAGAAAACACTAACTTCATTATTGATTTCTGCTCGTTTGTCATTTTTATAACCTGGCCAGCACTTCTCCTCAGGGCTGTGACTAATTCCACTTCCCCAGGCTGGAAGGGGAGAGAGGCTTTAACTCTTTTGGGATGGGCTCTGGCAGGGCACCCACAGAAATCCCAAATGTTCAGTGCTTTATCCGTGGCAATGGGGACACCTGCCCTCCCCAGCTGAGCCACCAGCCTGGGAAAACTCCCAGTGCTGGGCAGGCTGATGGAACCAGCAATCCTTCCCTCCTTCCAGGCACTTCCCAGCAAAGCCTCGGGATGGAACTCCCAGAGGAGAAGGTCCATTGAGTTAAAGGCAGCAGATGCTGCTTCCCAGGGGTGGGATACAGGGAGCACCGACCACGGCATCTGCAATTATGGAAAGCCAGATAAAGAAAATCAAATCTCATGCTCCAGGGCATGGGCTGATGAGCCCAAGGGTCAGGAAGGAATTGCTCTCCCCTTACACAGCAGTGCACAATTGGGTCAGTGCATCACCAGGTGCCACAAGCCTGGGATTGTTTTTCCCTCTCCTTCTGGAAGCCCTTGGCACAAGAGATGTGTCTGAGGGAGACGATGCCTCTCCCACCACCCACATTCCTAAAGCTCAGAATTCCCATTCCCAGGTGAAAGATGGCACCAGGACCTCGCTCCAGGCCACCCCTCTGCTCTGCCACCACTCTGTGGTGCTCCCTGCCCCTCTCAGCCTTAATTATTTCTACCACAATCACCTAAATTAGCACAATCCCCCCTGTGAGAAAGGCACTTTTCTTCCCCAGTGTTTGAAACACCTCTGGTGCTATTTAAACAATGAGCAGGAATAATAAAAGCAGCAATGCTGGCTTAGGAAATAATGTACTGGAAAAGGGGATGAATGGAGAGGATGGAGCAAAAAAGCCCTGATGGTTTTGCTCCCAGAGGTCGGGAAGTGATGGTTTTGTTCCCAGAGGTCGGGAAGTGATGGTTTTGCTCCCAGAGGTCGGGAAGTGATGGTTTTGCTCCCAGAGGTTGGGAAGTGTTTGTGGTAACAGCGGTTGCTCTCACTTCACGCCTCATCCAGCATCCTTTCCTTTCCTTGAGCAACTTCCCTGTGCTAAAACTTGCTTAGCTGGGAGGATCTAACCACAGGGAAGAGGGTTCAGTTTCAAATTAAAACAAAGCTAGCAAACAAACACAAATTTGGTCTGGAGCACGTGCCTATCTGCATCGGCCCTCGCTAAGCCAGGCCTTGCCAAGCCACACGCTTCCTAATCCTGACAAACAGTTGCTGGCCTTTCCCACTGCCAAGCAGCTCTTCAGCAGTGATTCCCTGTCACCCAGGGTGGCATTTCCCAGCGTGATCTGCACTGGTCACACTCGACACCTGCCAGAGCCAGCAGCTCTCCCCAGCCCCCGTGAAACCACACTTCACAAACCCTGTCACAGGGGGTTGATGGGGATTTTATAAACAGCATCTGTGATTAGTGCAATCTGAAGTATGAAATTAATGCACCCAGCTGTGACCAGCTACCCAGCAGGGAATTTGGGGGGTCTGCAGCTCCAGGCTGGGGCATGGCACCCCTGCCCTCCTGCTCTCAGGAACCCACAGCAGGAGCCTGAGCCCCCTGGCCAGCACCACCTGCCCGAGTCTGTGACCTCGCTGTCAAGCTCATTTTGGAATTCAGTGCAAGATGAGCTGTCCCAGAAAGGTGTAAACCAGCCAGAGGGGGGGTGTTGAGCTCCAAACCCACCCCACCCCACTCCCTGCACCACGTGGGCACATCCATGGGCAGGGAGTCACGTCTGCACAGGGGAGGCTGCAAAGCTGGAATCAAAGGTATGAAATGGGACTGAATGGGACTTGGCATGCCCAGGCTTAGTCCCTACAACCCAGACACCCAGCCAAGACAAGAAAGCAGGAGCAGGAGGTTGGGATGGGGCAATGGGAGTGGGAGAATAGTTTGCAGGGGAATGTCTGAAGGAGCCTGTGGTGGCTTGCTTGGGGAAAAGGGAAAAAAAATAAAGGAGGAATGAAACAAAAGAAAGAAAGGAGAATAAAGCAGCTGTGGAAGAGGCTGGGGCTGAGGGCTGTGTGTGGGAGCATCTCCAGCAGCACAGAGAGCGTTCCCTCCCCACTGGGCAGGGCTGGACACGTGGCCAAGGCTTGGAAAACCAAACCAAAGGAAGCAGTGCATGGTGCCAGGAGCCAGCAGAGGGGAAGGATCAGTGCAGAACGCCAGCACAGAGCTGGGGACAGCCCTGCAGCCAAGGGGAGAGGAGGGGGCTGCACTGGGAGCTGGTCTCTGCCCTCAGGTCTGGTATTTCAGTGCCCAGAGGGCTCCTCGAGGTGATGGAGACACGAAGCCTCACCCGCCAGCATCCACCTCCCCATCCCATGACTCAGCAAAGCTCCAGAAATGCCCCAAACCCCCAACTCACACCAAGACAGGAAATTCTGGCCACCATGGAGACATCCTCTCCCAAAACCATCGTGTCCCAGAGCTGGTGTGAGAGCAGAGAGGAGGAAACATCCCTTCCCCTCCAGCCCCATCCAGCAGAACAGCCTGGAGCAAGCTGGGAACATCATCCATGCTGGGAACAAAGCAGTGGTTGTATCCTGGGCACTGGGAGAGCTGGGAGGGGAGTTTCTTTTTTTAAGCAGAAAGGCATCGGGGGGTTGTTTTTTCCTTTTTTTTTTTTTCCTTTTTGTGGGTTTGGTTTTTTTCCGTGTTAACCGAAAACGTCAATGAAACCAGGACTGTTCCCAGAAAAAGGACTTACACAGATGAATTAATTTCATGTTTGGGGGAAGTAACAATGGAAACTCTCAAAAGATCCCATGTCAACAGCTGTTTTTGTAACAAAAACCGAAGTTTTGTATTGAAACAATTTCTTGTTTCTGCTCCTTTGCAGTGATGTGAAATTCTGCAAAGGCTGAAATCAAACCGAACAGCAAGATTTGGAACAAATCTTGAGAGAACTTCATTAAAGCCATCCAACACCTTCAGGCCTGGGTTCCCAAGAAGGGTTTGGTTCAATAGGATAGGGATTGGATAGGGATGAGGTGACACATCCCCATGTCCCAGCAAGGCCACCTCAGGGGCAGGACCTGGATCTGGGACGCCAAATCTGAGTGAGCCCAAAACATATCCTGACCCTGCAGGACACCAGAAGGTGACACTGGATTGCTGAGCTCCAGAACATTAAAAAAATCCCCCAAAAGAGAAGGAAGAAGCAGAGGCTGAGTCATGAGTCAGGGCTGCACCACTGTGAGGAGGTGTCCAGGGCCAGCCTGGGAGGATTTGGCTCCGGGGCTCCACCCAGCATCACAGGAATGGTGTTTTCCTTCATTCCCCAGCACCTCTCCTCCTCCATCCCGGCTCCTGCAAGAACCCTCAGATCTGCCATTTGCCTCAATCTGCTTCAAATTACCCACAACAATGCTGGGCCCCGGGTGGACACGTAAAGTGTCTCAAATTTATTGTAATTTTAAGCCGTCCCTAACGCTGCGCAGACATTGCTGGAATATTTCCTCCTCCTTTAAGACCCTCCGATGACTCTGCAAGGCAGAGAGGGACCCGAGGACAGGCAGCAGGAGATGAGTGGAGCCAGCTGCCTCTCTGGCTGTGCTGGGGGCATGGGAAGGGAGCACTGGGGGTCCCCGAGGTGATGCTGAGCTCGGGGCAATGTCCCCTGGGCCGTGCAGTGACCGACGGGGCTGAGCGGCCGCCGAACCCGCGCTCGGCTCCTGCTCCAGGGAGGGAACAGCCCAGGCCAGAGGGGTTTGGCTGGGGCAGGACCACCCTGCATGGCTGAAAGCCCACCAAGGGCAGCCCCTCGCTGTCCCTCAGATCCCTGCATGGAGCTGGCTCTTCCCAAGGCAGGAGCTGGGATGTGCCAGGTGGCTGTGCTGGCGGGGTGACATCCCTGCCGCCAGCATCTGCTGCCCTCCACATCACAGGATCTGCTTTGGGTTGGGAGGGAACTTAAAGTTCATCCAGTCCCACCTCCTCCATGGGCAGGGAACACCTTCCACTATCCCAGGTTGCTCCAAGCCCTGTCCAAGCTGGCCTTGGACACTTCTGGGGCAGTCACAGCTTCTCTGGGCACCCTGTGCTCATCCTCTGAGCAAAGAATTCCTTCCTAGTATCTCCTCTAAATCTCTTCTCCTTCAGCTTCAAGCCACCCCAGCCAGCATCCCTGCTGGCATCCCCGCAGCCAGGCAGGCACTGAGCCTCTGCCTGCAGTCAGCCTCATGTTGTCACACAAATTGCACCTGGGAAACTGTTACAAGAATTAATTGATCATATAAGTACAGTAATTGGAACTTGCAAAGCATAGATAATTACCTTTTATTAGTTCCTGTAGATAATCCATTATGCACTGATTAGGCCTCAGTAAGGATCTTACAGCCCTGGTTTGATTAATGGCAGATTATGGATATTAAACTCAAGCAGGAATAGATAAATTACTATTTTCTTTCTTGCCTTGGGAGTACATCACCCTATGAGTTATGGCCAGGAGTTTTTTGAGGTGCTGGGGAAGTCAGGCATGTCTGAAATTCCCACCTGACCTGAGCATGCTCCATTTCCTATGGGGGGTACCAGCTCCCAACTTTTCCCAGTGGCTCAAAATTCCCCAATCCACATTTATCAACCTGCTTCCCACTGACCACCACTTGTTCTGCAAGGCCTGACCAGCTCCACACCTGGAGAAATAACTGCCATCATTTTTTAACCCAAACCTCACCCCCCATCTCAGATGCCCTCATTTCCACAAACGCTTCCACCGTGTATTTATTTTCCACAATGCTCTGCCCAGGACAGAATATTGATCTGCATTTCTTGCCTACAACTGCTTGGCTGCTGCCTGAGGTCCTTCCTGCCCCACTGCCACATTCAGTGGGGCTGTCCCCACACCAGAACATCATTTTCCCTGTGAAAAGGATCCTCAGTGGGATCAGCTGTAGGACCAGGGTTCTGCTCCAAGGACCACCGCTCCCTGTTTGCAGAGTAAGGAGCACAGGATGGGGGCAACTGGACAAAATCTGCCTGCAGGCTACAGGAGGCTTTATTTAAGAGGAATAAATAAAAAATAAGGCTGTGATTATCTCGGGCCACTCTCCAGCTGCCACCCAGAGACAGAACGGGGAGGGGGGGAGCGTTTTTCAAATGAATAAACAAACGCGAGCGGATGTGACATGCCGAGGCACAGGGACGGATTCCTCCTCTCTTCCTGGCCAGATAACCCCGTTACTGGCACAGTGCTGGCGATTAGGAGAGAGGAGGAAAGGAGGAGAACAGCAAATATGGGAAAAGGGGGAAAAAACACCCCTTGGAGAAGCCACGGGAGCGAGGAGGCTGCGTCCAGCGCCAGCCTATTCATCCCTCATGCTCTGCACTGCCAGGGCTGGGGATGAATGGGATTTACTGCCCATTAAAATAAAGCCCCTTCTGTAGTTTATAAACAATGTGCTGCTCGGTGGGAGGTTGGACATTTTAGTTCATTAAGCAGCAAATAATCTCTGTCACTTTTTTATTTTTAAGTTTATTTGCACGTAGGGTTGGGCTTTTTTTATCCTTTCCTCCTCCTCCTCTTCCTCTCCCCCTCAGCCAGGAGCCGAAATCTTCTCCAGGCCCCGAGCTTGCTCCTCCTGTGGCCGCTGGCCAAGCCACAGAAATAATCCTGCTTATGTATCAAAAATGTTCCTTACAGGAAAAAGAAAATTTCTATCTGCCTAAACCCCAGGCACGGCTGAGGGGGGTGCCGGGGCAGCACTGCTGGACACAGAAGGAGGCTCAGCAGCCTTCCTGGGAACAGAACTGGGCCCTGGGGGAAAGCCAGAGACATCAGCAGAGACTGCCAGGGCCCAGCATGGCCCGGGACACCGACAGGGACAGGGACAGCATGATCAGAGCCCATTGTGCCAGGCAGGAACGTGAACAGACCCTTCCCTTGGCATTACAGTAACACTGCGTGTCTGCCTGGAAATGCCACCCTGTCTGGGAGCCTTACCTTGTGCAAGGGGACCCCTTGTAGAGAGGGGAGGGTGACAGGGTGACACAGCTCCAGTGAATCCCTCCTGACACCTCCAGCTGTGTCTGCCTGGCCCTTTTTCCAGAGGCTGGCAGAACTGCTCCTGGCCAAAACTCCCCAGCCCCTGGCTCCTCACCAAAGCTGTGCCAGCAAACTCCTCCAGCAGCAGAGGGAAACCTGCAGGACGCTGAGGATGCTGACACCAACTGTTCCTCGAGCCTACGGATGTCCTACCCTAAAAATAGCCCTGGGATGGCACCGTGGAGCAGCCAGGAGCTGGCTGAGGGTCCGTGGTGCCCTCTCCACCTCCAGCACAAGGCACAACTGCCAGGGAACAAGGACATGTGGGAGGGGCAGCACCTGGTTTAGCCTCCAGCAGCTCTAAGGATGCTCTGAGGGACTTTCCCAAGGGGATGTGAGCTCCCTTCCCAGCCGGGGTCAGGGATGCCCTCCTGAACCCTGCTCCCACCTCGGTGCTAAGTGGCTCCTGCATCCTTCCCTGCTTCCTCTGTCACCCCCGAGTGACTCAGCCCTGCTCCTGACGGGCAGGAGGGATCCCTGCTCGTGTTATCTCGCTCCTGAAGCACTCGAGCAGACGGCAGCCGTGCGAGCCATTATATCATTCACGCACTATCAAAAGCTCACACAGTGGCACTTAATTACAGCCCCGGAAGCGCAGGCTTCCTTAATAAATCAAAGAAATAAAGTCAGAGATGATGCACTGAACAGAGGGGGTGGGGTGGGGGGGAATAAAGAGCTTACAGTTTCCCTCTGTGTGTCCCCTTTAGATAACAGATGCTCTCTTCTTAACCTCTCACTTCATCAGATCAGCTCCAGCTGTGTTTGGATCAAGTGCACAGCCTGGCCTGTGTCCAGCCTGCCTGCTTCCCTGCTCCGGTGCCAGCTCCATCCCTCCGGCTCCGGGGCCGGCTGAGCCGGGGTGGCACAGGGAGGGGAGCCCCGCCGAGCCAGGCCCTGTTTCATCAAACACATTTCACTCCATTCCTGCTTCCAGCCACCCAACTCCTTCAGCAGAGCATCCCTGCGACTCTCGGAGGGCTGACCGCCAGCTCCATCAGCATCCTGAGGCTGTCCCTGGCCGCGCTCCCGGGAAGGGCGGGGGCAGCCTGGGAGCCGCTCGTGTCACCGCAGGCATGGCTGTCCTTGCAGCCCCCACGGCAGTGTGACACCAAACAGCTTCCAGAGGCTGAGCCAGAGCCCCGCCTTGTCCCGGCCATAAATCACGGGAGAAGCCCCCCGGGATGCCCTGGGCTCCTGCCCCGGCCGCACCACCCACCTCTCCCTGTTTGTTTGGAAGTGTCACCTCCTCGCTCCGCTGGAGCACAGAGCGCCGTGATGGATGGATGGATGGATGGATGGATGGATGGATGGATGGATGGATGGATGGATGGATGGATGGGGCTGCCCCAGCAGCCGCAGGGATCCCTCCCAGCACAGCCTCTGCACCAGCAGCCCCCCGTGCCAGGCTCTGCCCCCCCGGGAATGGGGGTGCCAGGAATGCCCAGGTGCTCTTACCCACCCGCAAACGTGCGGTGCAGCCCAGGAGCCGAGCGGAGACAAAGCCGCTGAGAAATCCCCGCTGCTCCTAATCCCCCAATAGCACAAAAATAATGGAGCATTATCTCATCAGGCTTTAACCCACTAATTACCCCGGGGATGGCTTAATAAGGAAGGGACACCCACCTGCCAGAGGCAGCCTAAGCCTGTCTGCTGGCCAGTTACACAACAGCACCTTGGGCATCCTTCAGCCCCCCCCGGACCAGCCCACGCTGGGACAGGGAAGCAGGAACAGCCCTGTTCCCAACCTGGGGGATGTCTGAGGGAGCCCAAATACCCACAACTGCTTCCCCAGAGCACATGTCATTTTCCCAAACATCCCCATGGACCCAGCCAGGAGGAGGCAAGTGGGCATCTGCTCCCAAACTCCCCAAAACAGCCCCAAAATCTCAGGGGCTCGGTGGAGGAAAGAACCTGCTCACAGGCTCTCCACACCAAGCTCCTCTCTCCAGCTCAGCTGATGAGAGATCATCCCACATCCTCCTTGGGCACATCCTGATGCTCCAAGGGACAGTGTGGGGAGCAGGCTCTGAGATGGGTTTAAACCCTGTCCTGGCAGCTTGACCTGCAGGTGCCAGGGGTGCTCCTAAGCCCCCCGGCAAGACCAACTCCTCCTCACCACAAGAGCCCAAATCACGAGCAGCTTCAGCAAATCTTAGCCAGGGCTCCCCACGAGCCCACGTGTCCCGCTCGGTGAACGGAGCTGGAGTGTGAAAAGTGAGCCGGGCAGAGGGGAGGGCTCGGGTTACAGCTGGGAACAGCCACGGCGGGGCTGGAGAGGGCTCTGACAGCTCCTGGCTGCTCCCTGGGCAGCGATATCTCCAGATCTCTTACAAATAAATATCATTGCTCATTATCTCGGCATTAAAGTTACATGCTGGGCGAGATGGGCACTGAGCTTTCCCTCGCTAATCTAAAACGGATGCCAGCGCTTCCATTATTAATCTCCCAGGTCCCTGCTGCTCCATCGCTGCCAGCTCTGCCACCACGTCCCCACAGGACAGTGGAGCAGCTCAGCAGCCTCTCTGTTCACACGTGGCCTGGCAGCTTCACACTCCAGCTCCTGGGAGGGGTAAAGCCTCCCCCAGTGCCAGGGCTTGGAGCTTCCTGAGGTTTGGCTTTGCTGAACCCATTTCCACAGGGTAAGATGAGCAAGGGGCAGTGGGGACAGTGGAGGTTCCCCACTCCACGTCAGCACAGGGTACAAGGATGTACAAGAGCACCAAACCTTCAGCTTGACAAGGCTGGTGCCTGCAGACCTGCTAAATGTGGAGCCCCAGGGAAGATCCCTGCAAGAAAATCTCCTGGCACAAACAAAACCGAGACCAAAACCCCTTGGTGGTTGTGTGTGGCATCCACATCTTTTCNTGTATTATAATATAGATATAATAAAGAAATCATTCAGCCTTCTGAACTGGAGTCAGACACCATCACTTCTTCCCACCGGGTTCACCTGCATTATTTACAATGGTTGTGCTCACCCCAGGAGCAGCATCCCACGTGCCACAGACCAGATCACAGGCTGGGAGCACCTGCCTTGCAAGGCACCGATGGGGTTTGACACCCACACCCTGCTGTATCCCGGGCTCCTGCTCCAGCCTGGCATGGAGCTGAGCTGCTGCAGGATGTGGCAGGGCACTGCCCTGCTGCCCACGCGTGGCACCAGCCGCTTCCTGCGACGCCAGGGGACGGTGAGTCACCGGCACGGGCTGCACAACTCGTCCTGGCCCTGCCTGCAGCTGCAGGGGCACGGCTGCAATCCAGGGCCCAGCAGCAGCTTCAGGGCAGGGATGGAGGCACAGCCACGGGAGATGGGCTTGTCCCTGCTGCCCACAGCACAGGGCAGCCCCAATGCCCAGAGAGATCAAACTGGACAGCTAAACACTGCTCTGGTATAGAGAGAATGACCCAAAGCTCAATACAGGAAGTTTCCCTTCCCCTGACCACACACAGATGGACCAGGAGAGAAACAGAAGCAGCTTTTCCCATTTCCCCAAGGTTAGTGCCCCAGGCATCCACCCAGTCCCTGCTCCCAGCACCATGAAATCACCCACCAGAGCCCCAAGTCACAGTGAGGTGACAGCACCATCACCCTGGCTGCTCCCTTCCCTTCATTTCTCCTTTTTGAGAGAACAATTAAACTTCAGCCCTTTCATTATTTATACCAGACCCTGACCTGGCATCTTCCTGGCTCCTGATCCTTCAAGTCACATCTTACCAGCCCCCAGCCACGCTCCCACTGTCCCCACGGGATGAGGGTTCCTTGTGCCAAGCCCTCTCTTGCCAAGGGGGACGTTTCCTGCCTGCCCTGACGTCAGGCAGCAGCGTCAGGGAAATGAATGTGGATTTCAACATCCTTTGGTTTGTCAGCTGCTCCTTTCGACATCCCCATGGTAAACCCCCCCCAAAAAAAGCACACCCCTGCAATCCTCCTTCTGCTCACTTGGCTCCATCCAGGAGAGTGTTTGTCACCTCCAAATAAATATTTATTAACCGAGCTGCAGGTGTCTGGGGCTTCCCACCTCCTCTGCTCTCAGCTGCGCTGACAGCGGAGCTGTGCCGAGCTCCCAGATGTCAGCTGGGAGCAGCTCCTGCCGCCTGCTTTGAGCCCAGCATCCAAAGAGCTGCTCTGATCTTCCCACTAAGCCCAGCAGGAATGCCTTGGATAACAGAGTGGCAGCAGGAGTGGATCCAGGGGATGGTGGATGAAAAGGTGGTGGTGGGAAGGAGCCTTCCTTGGGCTTTTCCTCCTGACAAAATCATGGGCAGAGTGAAGGAACACAAAGTCCAAAGGCAAGGGTCACTCCTGCAGGACTGACCCTCCCCAGCTCTGCTACTGCAAATGTGGGATAAGACTTTCCAAGCAACAGAGGAATGGGAGAAAAATGAGGGAAAAAGAGGAGAAAGTCCCAGGCAAACTGCCTGCAGCACAGGGCGGGTCGCTGTGGGGATGGAAACCTTCCCAAGCCACATCCCTGGGATCCCTGATCCCCAGCCAAGGGACAGCAGGAGCCACAAGAGAAGGGAAAGCAAGAACTCGAGATTTAGTGGTCCACCACAATGGGGGAGATGCTTATGCCAAGGACAGTGTGTAGAAGGGACACAGGGGTCCCTGTCCTCTCTGGGGACAGCCCAAGGCCACCACGCCGCCCTTGACGCACAAAGCAAAGGGATTTGGGCACCTCCGATGCCCTTGGGGACACCACTGGGCTCCTGTCCAGCACAGCCTCCTGCCCAGGGTGATGATAAACCCGAGACTGGGAAACACTCAGACGCTGCCACAGACACGGGGAGCATTTTCACAGTGTGGCCTCTCCCCTGCACGCCCTGTCACCGCTGTCACCGCGTCCCCTTGCTCCCTCCCAGCCCTTCCGAATTAGCAGCCATCGACCTCCTCCCCCTGCGGAGCTGACATTAATCCGCCCATGTTTGTTTAACAACAGCTCCCATTGATCTGCAGCCTGATCCTCCGAGTCAATACAGTAGCCTTTTGCCAGGGTCTGGAGTGCAGGATCTGGCTCTGGAGTGGCCCTTCAAGAGAAAGGCTGTGCAGGCTGATAGGATCAGTGCTGTCAGTGCTGCTCTGGGACCCATTAGCTTTAATTAGCTGATGATGCTGTAGAGGCCACATAAAACAATGAAGGGGATTGATCCCTCGTGTAACACTATTGACAGTGGAGCTGCATCTGGGATCAGTTTGGTGCCGGATGCATCTGTAGGGTCTATAAAACCAAGGCCTGTTTTCTTTTTCTGGGTTGTTGGGGTTTTTTTTTTGGTTTTTAGCTTTAATTTTAAAATACCATCATGGTAGGGCTGCCAGGTTAAAAGCAAGGGAGAAAATAATAAGGGAAAAAAGCCAGGGAGCAGGGGAGCCCTCTCTGGTTAGGGCACATCAAAGCACTTGCACATCCCTCCCTGCCAAAGACCCTCCTGTGGATTGCACACACCAGTCATTAGGTCATTAAGGCACTGCTTCCAGGTCACTGTCATTATCCCATTTGAAAAACAAGCCAACAGCTCTCCATGTCCTTTGCTCTGAAGGGCACACCAGTCCCTGAAGCACCTGCATTCTGCAAAGCTTCTTCCCTCTTTGGAGTGTCACCCATCACACCTGCAAAGCCCTTTCCCTCTGCACAGGGTCACCCAGCACACCTGCAAAGCCCTTTGTCACCCACACCTGCAGCAAGGAACCAACATCCCCCAAGGACCACAGAGGGAATCCTAAACACCAGGATGTCACTGGGAGCTCTTCCATTTTCAACTGCCCTGCTGCAATCAGAGACACTGAGGTGGGAAAAGAGCTGAAGATCATCCAGCTGGGCATCTCCATGTGCCCACACCACGTGGGGATTTCTCCTGGGGGCCTGAGATGCTGGCAGCCAAATGTCTTCATGCCCCAGGTACTCCCTAACAAACGAAGAAATCCCAGTGGGATGAGCCCACAGGCGTTACAAGCAAGCAGAGCGCAGTGAGAACATCCCCAGACACCTCCCAGAGCACTGGGGAATCAGAGGTTTCACCTGCCACAAACTCCACCCTCGAGCCTCCAGCAGATGCAGCACCACATCCCTGCTGAGCTACAGCTCGGGGATGCCAGCCCAGAAACAGATCCAGGAGATGGAAACTCCCCTGTGCAGGCAGCGAGCTTTCCAAAAGGCTGCCAAGAGGAGGATTTGCACAGGGAGCACAGGAGAACCCCAGCAGAGCTGGAGACCACAGGAAAGCATCCCTGATGACAGCAGAGCATCCCTGACCACAGGAAAGCATCTCTGATCACAGCAGAGCATCCTTGACCACAGCAGAGCATCCCTGATCTCAGGAAAGGATCCCTGATCAAAGCAAAACATCCCTGATCACAGCAGAGCATCCTGACCACAGGAAAGCATCCCTGATCTCAGGAAAGGATCCCTGATCAAAGGAAAACATCCCTGATCACAAGAAAGAATCCCTGATCACAGCAGAGCATCTTGATCACAGGAAAATATCCCTGATCTCAGGAAAGAATCCCTGATCACAGCAGAGCACCCCTGACCACAGCAGAGCACCCCTGACCACAGCAGAGCATCCCTGCAGAGGTCAACCCTTGCAGGTCCCTGGAGCCCTCTCTCCCCACAGCAGCTACAAAAACTCCATCAAAACTCTCCAAAAAGGGGAGGCAGAGAAAACTCATCCCCTCAGCCCTCTGGGGCAGGCAGTTTGAAGCCTGAGTGCAGTGCCAGGGCATGGGATAGCCAGGCAGGCGGGGCACGGAGCGGGCAGGGAGGCGGGCAGGGTGTCGGAGCCAGGGGGGAGCACATGCCAGCCCGCCGGCCCTGCCGGCTGACACCCCGGCCTAACACTTTCCAGATGTGGCTGCAGGAAGACAGAAGCAGAGCTGTTCCCTGCTGAGGAAGCTGGAAACGCTCAGAGATAATGTGGAATTCCTGAACGGGAGCCAGCGCCGGGCCGGGGCTGGGGCGCAGGGACAGGCAGGGAGAGGCAGCGCGCCGGGGCCGACACAAAACTCCTCTCTCTTTTGTGTGTGTGTGTGTGTGTTTTATTTCGGGAACTCTGCATGTAAAAGCCCTTAATTTATACGCTGTGTGGGTTGCCGGCTGTACCCAACAAATGGAACATTTTCTCCATCCCCCTGTGAGTGTGATAAACAGCCGCTGCGCAGAGAGGGAACAGAGCCTTTTTCTTCCCCGTGATAAATACGCTCCCAGCAGCTCTCAGCTTCTTGGCTTGCAGATTATTATTTTTTCCTCTTCTCCGAGAGGGAGGCCTCGGCCCCCTCGCCAGGTAGCCAGCCCAGCAGCAGTCTTTTGTGCAGTGGGTGCTGCTGGGCCCTGCCTGGCTCACCTTGTGATCTCTTCCTCCCCAGCAGTGAGAAGGTGACACAATCCTGTGAGCAAACCCTGCCACCAGACACCTACAGGGACCAGTCCCTGTCACACAGATGGGCACCCATCCACTGCTGTCCCACCAGAACAGCCTCTCCAGGGTGCTACAGAGGAGGCATTCTGTGCCATTGGCACCCACAGCCACGCCAAGCAGCTCCTTCAGGAGCACCCATTTCACACTCAAACGCTGCCCAGATCCTGGCTGAAAGAAACTTCAGAGAGCTGAAGCCCAGGACAAGCAAACTTTCATCCAAAAATCAGGGTTTTTTTCTGCCTGAGGAAGGTATCTTGGACAAACAGCATTTCCTGTGGTATTTCAACACTTTTTTCAAACCAATCTTTTCTCAGAGAGAGCAATCTCAGAATGGCTTCCAGGAACACGGATGGGCTTTGGAGCAGGCCCAAGAGGAGAAGAACCACAGCAGTCAGGAGGGTCTCTTGGAGCATCACTCTGGTTCAGACCAGCTGGCATGAGGGGCCAGAATGGGGCTGGCACGGGCACGGGTGACACGGGGCAGGGACAGGGACCACAGCAGCAAAGCACTGATGAGTTCAACCAGGAGCTCTACACATCTCCATGGAAATTGGGGTACCCCAAGTGGGGTGATGGTTCTTCTCATTTGTAATCCAGCTGATGGGGAGCTCAGTCCATTGTTCCTGCAGCTTGGTTTATTTAATGTCTCCCAAAAAAAGGGGATGCTGCTGGAGATAACTTTGGGTGCAGCACTGGGGAGACCTCGGCGTTGTGGGTTTGTCACCCACTTCCTGACAGCATTCCCTGGGCATCAGTGGGAAAGGGATGGCTCAAGGTCAGCTCAAGGGATGCTCTGGGATCCTCCACACAGGCAGCAGGTAAAGCTCTGGTCCAAAACTCCTCCAGTGACCCTGGGTGACAGCTGAGGTGACTCCAAGGCATTTCTGAGTGCTCCCCCCAGCCTGCCCCCCAGTGTGGCAGGAAGGCATGACAGAATAGGTTAAAGAAGGCAATTCCCCCCCAAAACAGTCCCTTGGTGACCAGGAAGGGGCTTCAGTCAGTAACACCAAAACACCCCCAGGAGCCCTCTGAGCCAGAGGGGAGACCCTGAGGAGCAGTCTGGGAACAGGGACCATCCCCTGGCCTTCCCACCTGTGCATCCAGGGATCTTTACACTGACACCTACATGGATCCTGACCCTATCACCCCAAGGCTGAGCAGCACCCAGCGCCCAGAGCTCCCCAGCTTCTCTGGGGATGCCAATTCCATATGGATTTTCCACACCAGTTACATCTTAATTTCCTCTGGGGACAGTCCATGGGGAATGGCTGCTCCTCAGCTCTGCCCCCACCCTCCCCTTGGCAATGTGGCTGGGCAGGGGTGAGGGGAGGCCAAGGAGCAGCACCACGGCAGAGCTCCCCATCAATGATATTCCAAACAGATCCCATGGCTCCCCTTTTAACCTCTGTTAGCGAGCCAAAGTCCTTGAATTATCCACCCCAGCACACCCCCAGCTCCCTGCAGCTCTGCTGAGCCCCCAGAGCCCCCTTGGCCATGGCTGCCCAGCCTCCCTGGACGTGGACAGGCAGCAGAGCTGATGCTGATGGGCATGAAGGTCAGTGGAGAGGGAAGGTCGGCTCCGGCCGCCCCGCGGGCAGCAGCGCCCGCTCCCTGCCCTGCCCACGCCACCCTGGCCCTTCCCAAACCCATCCCGGGGGGCTGCTAGGGCACAGCTCAAATAAAAACCTTGGAAATGCATCACTGGGAGCGGGAGAGGAAAGCAAAGTGTTCATTCTGAGCAGCCCTGCTGGTGCCACCACTCCCTGCCCTGCTGTCACTGCCACTGCGAGAGCCAAAGGGGTTGAGCTGGCAGCTGCTCTCCCACCGTTCTCCAGGGAATGTCGGAGTCTCTGGCAAGCTCTTGGAGCAATGGGATGACCCAGGATGCTGTTTGCCACAGCAGGGTGTGATTCAGAACCATTTGATGCACCCAGCATGGGCAGTGACCTTCCAGCCAGCCACAGCCGTCCCGTTCTGCATTTCCCCCACTCACTCCTGGGGGAAACTGAGGCACAGAGGGACCCTACCAGGGACAACAGCCCACGCAGCCCATTCCCCCCAGAGTCCCCCTGTGTGGCTGCAGCCCTCCCTCAGCAGAATAAGCCCAGCAAGAAGAGCCACGTCCCCAGTGCTGTCCCCAACCTCTGCAGACCCAAGAGGGTGGGGACACAGCAAGAAGAGCCACGTCCCCAAGAAGAGAGTCTTCTGTGCTCTCCCCCATGTTCCTGTCAGTGCAGAGAGGGTGCCAGGCTCAGGAGTGCCACACAGCCCCCATGCCTGCCTGCCTGGCTGCACGTGTGCACACATGCGTGCAAAAAAGCCGCCCCTAATCCCCCTTACATCTGCTCTTCCCTGCATCCACCAAACACGGAGATTCCCCAGCTCCTCACACAGCAAAATATGGGGTGCACACATTTCCACAGGGCATGGCTCCCTCCCAGCCCAGCTCCAGGGTTCCCAGCACCCGTGGAGTTCACAAAGGAGAAAACACAGCGGCCAAGCTGGACATGGCTGGATGGAGGAGAGGAAAGCCACATATCCATGGACACAGAGCTGGGAAGGAGCCTGCACCCAAGTGGGATGAAAATCCCAGCCTTACTGCTCTACTCTTCCATCTCCCCACTTTTAAAGGTGGCTTCAGCTGCTCCACTCTCTCTGGAAGCAAAACATAGCCCTGAGGAGAAGGACAAAGCCACCACGTGTCCCATCCCTGCTCTGACACCTCCTCCTGGTCAGCGCGTCCAGCCCAGGCTGTCACTGGTGATTTGTGGCGTTAATATTCCAGGGGAGGGACACCAAGGGGTGACAACGGCAGGGGAGAGCCAGCTCTTGGAGGGTCACAGCTGAAGGCAAAGCAGTAACACTGATGGGTCCCAGGATCCGGGGTGGCAGTGGATGGAGGAGGAGGAGGAGGAGAGGAGAGAAGAAAGCAGGTGAGGAAGGCTGGCTAAGAGCAGAAACACAAAACTCTGCCTTTACATGAGCTTGTTAGAGTTTAGGGATGGAGCAGCAGCACCTCACTGGGATGGAAGGATGGCAGGAGAGCCAGGCAGCAGCGGGATGAGGTGACAGGCCTGGCTGCTGCCAAAGGATTGCTCCTGAGCACTGGGAGCACTTCCCTGGCAGCAGCCGCCAAAGCTGCACTGATCCAGCCCCACGCCCAGGCATCACCTGCTGAGCCTGTCCTGGCTGCCCCACTGCTCCCACCCTGCTAATGCCCCGCCAGAGCCCAGCAGCCTCGACAGCCGGAGCCCTTTTTAAGACCTGCAGCCCTTGAGAGGCTTAAGGACGAGAATATCTCGATTATCCGAGCCCGCAGCCCTCCAGGCTTAAAGGCTGGGAATTACCAGCGGGGGCACCCAGGACCCCTCCTGGGTGGCATCCCCCACTGCCAGCCGTGCCTCTGCTTCCAGGGGGATGACAAATCTCCCCAAACCCCCGCAGCAATCAGCACTCCATCCCCTCCCCGGCGCTTTTCACACCTCCCATCAGCAGCCAGGCATGTGCGCCTGGCAGCGAGCCACAGCCCGGCCCGCCGCGGAGCTGAGACGGGAACATTTTGCTGGGAAAAGGGCAATTTAATTATCCTGTTCTTCTGTTTCATGACAACACAGGAACACGCTGCTCAGACACGGAAAGTGCCATGCAGGCAAACAGCAATCCTGCCTGGAGCTTCCCAGGGATGGCTCCTGGCTGGAGAGGGACAGCACGGAAATGATGGGGTTAAAACAAAGCCCCAAACTCCAGGTTTTTTAAGAGTCCAAAGAAGCAGGGAAAAATGGTTTTGTTGTCCAGCTGCAACGCTTCTTCTGAGCTCAAAGCGAGCTCTGAGTGTCATCTGGGGGCTGTTTGGCCACGCCGGTCTATTTTTACAGGGGAAAATGGTATTTTGAAGGGGAAGGTTGAGCAGAAGAGGTATTAAAAATACTGCAGCCCTCTGTGGGGAGATCAAACTTGCCTGAATTCAGCCAGACTTCACAAACCATGTCTGACCTTCCAAAGCACCACTTAGCAGAAAATTTACTACCAGAATATATTAAATAATAGAAAATATAGTCAAATGCACCCCTTGAACTCAGCCTTAGCCATGGGACACAGGGACACAGGGACAGAGAATGTTGCCAGGAGCAGCTCCTGTTCCATGGTGTGGGCAGGAGAATCCCGGGATGCTGGCTGGGCCGGGTGAGGAGCAGCACGTGTGCCTGGTGTTTGTTGTGACAGCAGCTCCATTAGCACCCAGGAGCCAAGCTGCCTTCCCAAGGACACGGCACAGACACTCTAATTAGTGCTTTAACCCTAATTAGTACGTTAATGAAACTCGTTGGCTGGGAGAGAGCAGGTGTGAGAGGATGAAGGGGGAGAGCTGCAGTGTCCCCTGGGCTGAGCCAGGTCTGTCCCAGATCCCCAGGTGCCTCTGCCACAAGAGCTGCAGGGACAGAAAATCAGTGAGAGGAGGAATAAAGGGACTTCTCAGGTAGGAAAGTCACAAAAGGACAAACAAGTTGGTGTGGGGCACAGCACTGTGCCAGCTCAACCTCAACAGCCATCCAGAAGCCTGGCACTAGGAAGTTCCCACGCCCCAGTGAAACTCTGGTGACAATCCCAGCAATGAGCTGGCATGTCCTGGGCACAGGATTACCTGGCAGCCTGGCTCACAAACAGGTGACAAACAGCAAGCCCTCTGCCCACCCAGGAGGGCTGGCAGTGGCATTTTGGGGACAGCAGCTGATGGGCTGTGCTGCAGAGCCACAGCAACGTGGGGGAGCCCCGGGAGCTTCCTTGCAGGGTTCCCTTAAAAATCAATTTGCACTCTCACAGGTCCTCTGGTTTAGCCTTCCCTCCCTTTCCCCCCTGCAGGAGCAGAAGGCTCAGAGGCTGCCATCCCTGCAGTGTCAGACAGCAGAGCCACTTGGGCAGTACCCGATGTGACAGAGGACGCCCCGTGGCCAACGCCTGACACCAGGCTGGGTGACAAAAAGCATTTCTCTGCTCGGAGAAATCTGTCCCCCCGTGCCTGCTGGGGAGCAGCCAGAGCTCTGCTTCTTGCAGGGCCAACCAGCTGTGCATCAGCAGCTCCATCCCCCCTCTCCTCTCCTCCTGCTGCCGGGGAAGGACGGGTTAAGCTGCCCCTGCACTGCCCCGGCCCCAGGCAGGTGCTCAGCAGGGCAGCCACAGGAGCCAGGGGCAGGTCAGCCCCCAGTGCCTCAAGGCCTGGGCTGGCTGGTGCACAGCTCATGTTAACCAGCCATGGTGGATGCTGGAACAGCCCTGATGGATGCTCAGGACAGCCCTGATGGATGCTCAGGACAGCTCAGGACAGCCACAGCAGGGAATGCCCGCCTGGGCACACCTGCCCTCGCTGTGACAGTGCAGTACCACGGGTGGACAGGCCCTGTGACCGCCAGCTGACCCCCCTGAGCTGGCTCGGGGTCAGAGTGACCCCACACCTGAGCTGGTGGCCAGGGGCGCTGGCAGTGCAGCTCCACCTGCTCCCTGCCCTGCAGCACAGGAGCCTTCCCTGGCCTCCCGATGGCTCCGGCGTCATCGGGGCCACCCCCACGCCCAGGCTGAAGCCAAACCACTCCAAAGTGCACCTCCCACCCCTCCACCTCCTCTCCCTCAGCGTTTGCAGATGGGCTTTACTCATCCCCCAAGCCGGAGCTGGCTCCAGCCCTGCTGTACAACCACGGCCATGCTCGTCCCTAGGAGTGTCTGAATGGGAAATGAGCAACAGGAGTCCAGACTTCAAGGCTGGCGGCTTTAGATGTCATTTGGGTTGTTTTTTCTTAATCAGATCCATTGTCAACCCACAAAAATGTGCCTCTGACACCCTGGGGATGCGTATTCCTGACGCTGTCTCGGGAGCAGCAGAAATGCAGATGATTCAGCTCCAAAATTATCGGCAGTGGGATGGGATGCAAGCCTCCAAGCAGATCCCTGGCTATTCCTGGGCAGAAGCTCAAAGCCGCCCTTGCATCTCTCTCTCCTCCTCTTGAAATCAGAGCAGAGAATAGAATTCCATATTCCCTTCTTTTTCGCTGTGAATACATTCTGGTCTCTCCCAGCCCTGCGGGAAGGGAATGGAGCTGGAGCTCCTGGGGTGGCAGCTCCTGGGCCATGGCTTGGCTGGCTGGCATCCCTGCGTGCCAGCAGTGCCAGGAAGGACAAACACCACCCCGAGCACGACCCCGTTGGCCTTTCCCATCTGCCCGGAGGGTTTGTCCCGACTCCTGCTGGGCTCGGGCGACGGCGCGATGCTGCCGCTGCTATTTTCTCCTTGTTTTCCTAGACATTGACACTTCCTCCCTGCACCCACAGGATGGTTTCCAGGCTTCAATTCTCTTCCCTATGGCAACAAAAACCCAGCCAGGAAACCTCAACCCACTCGCTCAACTCTCTGGTAGGGGAGGGAGGTGGGGGAAGCTCCAGCCCCTCTGGGCTGGTCACTCCAGCTCGACACAAAACTATTTGAAAGCAAAACTTTGGTGACAATTACAAAGCAAACTCGCTACAAGTGTGGCTCACCTGAGTCCAAGGTGCCCAGGAGTGTCACCAAACCCCAGGCAAGCAGGGAAACACCAGGAGAAGGATGGGATTTGCAGAAATCCCTGTTGCACGTCCACCCCAGCCCAGATTCTCTCAGATGCTGGGCTTGAGCACTGGATTGATCCAGCCTGCAGCTCCCCTGCTCCAGCAGCATCCCAGGGATGCTGCTCCATGCACACACTGCTCCTAAAATACCCAAATTGTCAGGGAAAGGCCAGAGAATTGGGTGTTGAAGAGGAAACGGGGAGGAAGGATGAGAGAGCAAACAAATCATATCAACTCAAATCAAAGCAGGCCAGGGAAATGATTACGCTTAAGCTTTTCACGCCTGGTTAATTTTTTTATTATTCAAACAAATTCTTGTTTTTGTTTTGCCTCCTTGAAGGAAGAAGCAGAGGGGAGAGAGCTCCTCCAGCAACCCCAGAGAATAACCACTGGGAAAAAAGGCTTCCTGATCCAACAATGGGAGACAATTAGCACGAGCTGAGAGGTGCAGGAGCATCTTTAACCTACCCTGCCTTGGCAAAACAAAAACAGAAACACTTTGTGGGGAAAAGGGCTGAAATTAGGGACTTATTTGGGGTGGGAAGGCCACACACCCCAGCACCGCATCACACACTTTGCTGCCACAGCAAAAGACATTTTGGGATCTCTGGGGAAAACTGGGCCAGGGATGGGATCCGAGGATGCCCAGCGAGTCTGAGCAGTGAGGACACGGTGCAGCAGGCAGGATGTGACCCTGAGGTGGCTGCTGGGCTCACAACCCCACTCCCATCTCTATTTTCAGCTGTGTCTCTGCTCGGGACTTCGCTGTCTTTGCTTTTTCCCAGCGCTCCCACACAGGTCCCATAAAACCACCCACCAGCCTCAGAAGGATTTTCTCCCTCCAGGACAATTCTTCAAGGCCAACAGAGGGATGAAGCCCTTCCAAACCCACCAAGCAGCAGCTGAGATGCTTCTCCAGCTGCTCAGCCCCGAGGAGGAGCAGCCTCTCCCCCTCTCCAGCCACTGCTCCTTTAACTGCGCCGTCAGAGGCCGCGGGAGAAAACACCCGCGCTGCAAATTCAACTGTGCGTCATTCAGCTCTCATTTTGATTGTTAAAAATTCATTAATGAGAGCAGATTGGTATTATATCGCTGCCTTAATTAAAGAGGGCCACGGAACAGCATTTTAAATAGCAATGTCATTTTCTAATTGACACAGCTACATTATAAAGAAAAATACTTAAACAGAACTTGAAACCGAGCCGGTTTCTTCTGATGGCAGAGCTCATTTTGGCTTCAATTTTTAATCTGCTCGTAAAATATTTACGGGCAAGGGAAGGGATAATGTTTCTCCAGGTGTACAGTTCCCCTCCTCCCGCCCAGCCCCCGGGAGGCTGGCGAGGGAGGAAGGCTCCAGCATCCAGGGAAGCTGCTCCTCCATCCTCCTCATGCAGGACCCCATGGCTGCATGCCTTCCTAAGCCCCAGGAGACTGGGAGACCCCAAGCCCTGCTCCACCTGCATCCTTGCAGTTAAACCCCACTGGAGTTGAGTGGAACATGTGCTTTTTTTGCTGCCTGGGCCCAGCATTTCTTCCCCACCAAGGGCAGAGGGATGACAGGGAAAAGAACATCTGTGCCTGAGGCGGGTTCCAGAACTGGCTGGGTCCCTGTGGGCTTGCTGGGGAGGCACAGGGATGTGGGATGGGGATGCAGGACAGCTCAGGCCAAAAGCATCCCATGTCAGGCCACGTTCAGACACCGGATCTCCCCCTCTCACACGCAGACACTCAACACCTTCCTCTCCTTTTTAATGTGTTTCATCCACAAACTCCCTACGTCCAACAGCTAAGTCCACGCATTTAAGAGCACAGATTCCTCCTGTTTTCCATTTAGGAAAAAAATCTGGTCACCACTTCAAGCAAATCAGGGAAGAAAACAGCTCCGTGCGCCTGGACGCAAATTCCTTCGCGAGGCAGCGCGTCCCCCTCTCCCCACCCCGCACACAGCCGTCTGGGAAAGCAGCCCCTGCTCACGCCAGCAGGAGATTTTTCCACCAGCATTAGTGGAAATTAGTGGCATTAGTCCACGCCTGCGTTTTGCCAGCCAGCCGGGGTGAACTCATCGCAGAGCCGCGCGCGCCAAGCCCATTGAAACCGGTAGCACCGCGCTTTGGCCACCGCGCTCAGAACAAGCACGAGGGCAGGGTGAGCCAGAGGACAGGTTGCTCAGAGGCTTAAACTCTGGATCTAACTCTCACTAGCATTCCAGATGACCTTCCAGATCCTAGAGGCACCCTCCGCCCTGCCTCAGTTTCCCTTCTTGCCCCCTCCCTTTTTCCAGGCGCTTCCATGGCATCCCCAGCCTGAGGGGTGCAGGGACGGGGAGGATGCTCCACCCAGCCCTGGGGGTTTGGAGCATCCCTCACCCCCTGCCTGTTCACAACAACTTCCAAAAGCGAAACATCAGCAGCCCACGGGGTGGCTTGGCATGGCTATGCTGTTTTTCCAAGATATGGAAAACTAACAAGAAGGGAAACATCAACTTCTCGGCGCCTCCTTCTCCCTCGCTCTCCCAGGGAGGGCTGCCTCACCTCCATACCCCATGGATGCCCACGGGAAGCAAAGAGCAGGAGCTGGCACCATACAGGATGAGCCCAGGGAGGTGGCAACACACTCACCCAGCTGCTGGAGGGTCCAGTCCAATCCCCTGCCCATCCAAGCCTCCCTCTGCCACCATCCTTCCCACGTCCCCTGCCCCTGTGGTTTCCCTCCTGTCGCGAGAGGGTGAGGCTGTCCAGCTGGCTCGTGGAGGATCTGGCCAGGCTGTTTAATCAGGGAGAGTGATTGGGCTGTAATTTCTTCTGATAAAGTATTACAGATGCTACATTTCGAGCCATCTGGCAGCAGCCCACGTTTCCTGCCTCTGCTTCTCGCGCTCTTGGGAGGAGAGGGGAGAGAGGGAGCAAAAATTAAAGGCAGGACGGCAGGGAGGGCTGTACTGGGATGGGAAGGGGAGCAGGGGAGGGATTCCCAACTCCCACTCCTCCCACAGGTGCTGCTCAGCAAAGGATGGGACAAGTGAAGAGCACATCAATGTCCCCAGGAATAGCACAGCAAGTGGGGCTGGAGCTGCTAAAAGCCAGGGCAGGGACAGAGCCCTCAGACCATCCTCCTCAGCTGGAAAACCCTCCTGCAAGGGTGAAACCCCCTTCTCCCTGCCTGCCCCACGCTTCAGCCCCAGCACAGGCACCGATGAGGGTCCCCAAACCCTTGACTCTGGTCACAACATCGGGAAAATCATCTGCACCCGTGCTCAGCAGAGCGAGGCAAGCCCAAAACCAAACAGACCCGAGTCCATCCAGCCTCACAGCAGTGAGTAGTTTACCCTGAGCCGAGCAATCCGGCGGCGCAGGGGGAGGCTCTGCAAACAAGAGGCAGCTCCTTCGGATTTAGCCGAGCCTGAGCAGAACCACATTAAAAATAACTGAAGGGAAGGGCTCGCACTTCATTACTCTCGACAGAACTGGGTCTTGGTCACGCCAAGGATCTGCTGGGGAGCCCCCACAGCCTCGCCTGGAGCTGCTCAGGTGTGAGGCCAAAGCAATGGGGGCTTTATTTCCCACTTTTCCCTCACTTGCTGGTGCGCAATGTACAAATCCCTTGTGCCCAGCATTCCCTGCATCCCTGCAGTGCATCTCTGCACCCGCATCCCGGGGAGATGGGGATGGTGCTCCAGCAGCACACAGAGGCAGCAGAGATGCTCCTGGCTTGCAAAAACACAGGAGATGCCTTGGCACAGGGCTCCTGGGATGTGTGGGATCAAAGCCCTGAAGTTTCTTTGCGAACCACAGAGAGTTAAAGGCTGGCTGAGGCCCTGCAGCATGAGCTTTATGCATATGTAGCCAATGTAATACAATTATACATTAATCTATAACTAACAGCCACGGTAATACAACATTACAGTAGGTAGATTATCCCATCTCCTGTCATTTATTACTGTTATTTGTAATCCATTAGTGTCCAGAGCTGGACTGGGGTCAGAGTGCAGTGTCCTGGCACGTTTTCACCCACCCTGGAAGGAGCAGGAGGATGGAAGACCCTCCTGCTATGGGACCAAATCCTGCCCCACAATGAGTCCTGGGCAGAGATCTGCCTCTCTCTTGGCACCAGGACAGTTTTCAGGGCTTGGGTTCCCAATGGGATACATCCACCAACACTGGATAAAGCCACCACGGCTTTGCTCACCATTCCCTGACCCAAAATGCTGGGGCCAAACGGGATGAGGGGCTCAGCAGGAACCTGGGAGCCCAGGGGCCAGACCACCACACCATCACCATGGAACCATTCCAGTTGCCTTTGAGCAGAGGGAACAAAGCCCAACGGGTTCCACACAGCCACCAATTAATCCTGATCGACACCACCCTCGGGAGTGAGTCATCCACCCGAAGTCAATTTACATTTTTATTAAATCACACAAGAAAATTAGGAGCGTTATTACTTCTCTCCGATCCAACACGAGTTCTGTGTTCCCCCACCATTCACCGTGTGGGAAAACATCCCGGCATCTCCGGTTTAACCGTTTCTTCCTGGCACTCCCCATCCCAAAGCAGCCCTTTTTGCATAGCCTGGAACTAAATCAGGCTGGTCTTTACGGGAGGGAAACCAGATCCCTCGAGGAAGCTGTGACAGCTGGAGATGCTGCTGCCCAGGGAAGGAGGGCTGGGTGCATTCCTGGACACCCAGTAATCCAGACCCTGGAGGGACCCCCAGGGTACAACCAGCTCTGTTTGTGTCACTCCTGTCACCACCACAGCCCCTGCACGGAGCTGGATCTACCTCAGGAAGTTCCCTGGGAGGGAAAGGCAGATCCATCTGCACGGCAGCAGCTGGGGGATCAATGTTTCTATCCATCCTTACACCCATCCCATCCTGCCGTGTCTGCTGCACGCAGGATTATATCATCCTCACTGCTGCAACACAGGCAGCTAAATTCAGCAGCCTTTTATTTATGGTTCCCACATGATGCAAGCAGATCTGCAGGAGAGCAGGGAAGGGATCTTTGGAGAAGGGATAAAACCCAGTGTGTGCACAAGCCAGACCAAAGGGCTTCCCCTGGAGCAGCACGTCAATCCTGTGGCTGTTCAGTGGGCTAAAACAAGAGGAAGGGTCTCCTGACACTGCCTGAATTAATATTTGCTTGAAGAGAAAGCCCAAAAGCTCCTACTGGGATCAGGATTCCATCCTGCTGGGGACTGGGATGGAGAGTGCTTGCTCAGAAGAGCACTTAATGTGACTGGGTCAGAAAATTATTTCCCAAGGATGAATGCTCCAATGATGGAATGTTTCCCAAGAATGAATGCTGATTGTTTGCAAAGTCTGATCAATTTGGGCCATATTTCCTGTGGAAGGAGCAAGAGGAAGGAAGGGAATTTCCATCTCGCAATTAAATTCCAAAAATTCTGTCTTTTTCTCCCAAACCAGCACAAAAGCACAGTTTGAAATCTCTGCGCTTCCTGCCAGCGGGGAAGACTCCAAGTTTCAACCACACTCTTTGCAATTCAATTAGCTGTGTCCTAGGCAAGGGCTGAAATCCCAAAATCGGAGCGATGTGCTCAGGGATACTCGTGGCACAGAGATATGATGGCACAGGGATCTCACAGAACAGGGATCTCGTGGCACAGGGATGTCACAGGGATCCCATGGCACAGAGATGTGATGGCACAGGGATCTCACAGCACAGGGATCCCATGGCACAGGATCTCATGGCACAGGGACGTCACAGCACAGGGATCTATCTCATGGCACAGAGATCTCATGGCAAGGAGATGTTATGGCACAGGAATGTCACGGCACAGGGATGTGATGCCACAGAGATGTCACAGCACAGGAACGTCACGGCACAGAGATCTCATGGCACAGGGATGTCATGGCACAGGGATCTCAGGGCACAGAGATGTGATGGCACAGGGATGCTCATGGCACAGAGATGTTATGGCATAGAGATGTCACGGCACAGGGATGCTCCAAGCCAGCACAGCCTTTGGGATCACACTGCTACCAAACCCCAATCCCCAGCACAGCCCTTTCCTCCTCTCCCGTGCTTCCATCACCCCGGCAGGATCTGCTGGCTCAGCACAGCAGCGCCTGCCCCCACCCCAGGCTGAGGGAGCAGCCCGGAGCAGCCAGGAGAGGGAATCCCCTCTCCAGCATCCCCCTCCCATTCCCGGCAGGCGTGCTCCTCCTCGGGGGGCGGCCACGATGCAACTTCGGATTTCCCAGGCTGCCTGCAAAGGGCCTTTTGCACATTCCTGCCGTGCCTGCAGCGCTTCTGAAGTCCTGTTTTTCCACTCCAGCAGCCCCCCCTTCCTTGTTTTCCTTCTCCGGCTGCTGACCCAGATTTCATAATGAATGAATCCATGCAGCGCTCTTCAGACTTTAATTATTTTTTCACTTTTTCTCATCATACATTATGCATCAAT
>VXBC01005109.1:366796-387943 GCA_013399945.1 Ploceus nigricollis | reverse complement strand
AAAAAAAAAAAACAAAAAGAAAGAAATCCCACAAAAAACCAACGCGCCCCAGCACAATTAATTTAAGGCTGAATGGTTCCCTCCTGCCTATCGCTAATCGCAAAGGGGCCTGGAAATTGCAGCGCTTATTTTAGACCTTGTGTTAATGTCAGAATGAAAACAAACAGGTTTTAGAAGGTTGCTGTGCCTCAGACAGCAATGCCAACTCATGGATTCCTTCAGGAAAGAACCAAGCATAAAAAACCAAGCACAGGAGTTGGGGGTTTAAGGTATTTACAGTGAGAACTCGCCACGTAGCTGCCTCTTCTTCCCCTGCTCCTGACCATGAGTGAGAACTGCACAGATCAGGCAGGAGGGCAGTGGGGAACAGGATGGAAATGGGAACCAGGAGGGCAATGGGGATCAGGAAGGAAACGGGGATCAGGAAGGACGTGGGAACCAGGAGGGCAATCGGAACCAGGAGGGCAACAGGATGAAGGAGAGGAAAGAGATGCAAAATGGCAACGAGATGAAGGATGGCAGTGGGATGCAGGAGGGATATGGGATGCAGGAGGGATATGGGATGCAGGGATAGCAATGGGATGAACAATGACAGTGGGATTCAGGAGGGCAAGGGGATGAAGGATGGCAGTGGGATGCTGAAGGGGAATGGGATGCAGGAGGGCAGTAGGATGCAGGAGAGCAACGGGGGCAGTGGGTGAACAACAGCAATGGGATGCAGGATGGCAGTGGGACACAGGATGGCAGTGGGGCACAGGATGGCAGTGGGACACAGGATGGCAGGGGATTCATCCATTCCCCAGGACTGCAGGGGCTTTGGTGGAAACCTCCCAGCTCACAACCAGCACGGTGACTTTGCTTTTCCCAAGGGATAACATTTTAATCCCTCCACCTCCCACGCCTCAGGGAAGTCCCTGAGCCAACCCTCCCCCGGGGTGGGCTTGGGAAAACACTACAGGCTCAGGGGCTCTGCCAGCTGTGCCCACACCTCTCCCTTCCAGGCAGGGCCACAAACACATCCCTGGCTGAAAACCAACTCTGGACCAATTGTGACCTTTCCAGCTGAAATTCCAGCCCTGCCACAGGCACAGGGAGCACTATCCTGATTTACAGATGGTCAGAATCTGCCCGTCTATGTGCCAAGCCCTTCCTGCAGCCCTGCCTACGCAAGTCCCTTCAGAAAAAAAACCCAAAGCAACACAGGCAAGCACAAAAGGCCCTAATTTGATCATATTCCTCTGAACTAAAAGCACCTTTGACCTAAATTTCCACCTCGGGTTGGAATTCACCCTCAGCTGGCAGTGGATTAGGGGAGAGCAGAGCCCTGTGTGCATGGAGAGATGCAGGATCCTGCTGCCAGCCAGCCCCGGGCTCTGCCTCCCTTCCCAGCAGAGGGGAAGGAGGGCAGGAACCCCCAGCACGCCCTACCCAGGCCTAGAAGCGCCTGGGTGTCTCAATTTACGTAAAGTGGAGCTAATTTCACATTATCATATGATATTAGAGCAGCCTACCTCTCTCTTGCAGCCCATGTGCAAAATCCGCGAGCGGAGCTATGAGGAGCATATGGAAAAACATCTCCAAGCACAAACATCCACCTACAGCGTGAGCTGCCGAAAGCCACAGAGCCATCCAAGAGAGGGGGATCACAAAAGAGGTTTCAAGCAAAAGCAAACAGTCTTGTGTATGTTTTTTTCCTCCCCAAAACACCCAGAGACTGAAGCTTCTCCTAAACACATGCCTTGCATTTTTGCTCCTGCTGGCAGTTTAAAGGCAGCTCGCAGCGCTCGCTGGTTTTGTTATCAAGGTAACAGCAAGAATTATTCCTGCTCTGTCATTAGGAGCAGGTTTCCATCCCCTCCAAGCCAGCCAGGCTGCCAGAGGTGAGGAGAGGCTCTGACAGAGGCAGGAGGGTTTGGTGGGTGCTCGGGGAGACAGCGCTGACCACGAGCTGCCCCTGCATCCTCTGACTTTGTCAACACCCTCGCAAGAAATTTCTTAGAGAGGAGGGAGAAAGGAGATTACACAGTGCTGACAAGCTCATGGGATGTTTCTGAGACGCCCTGCACGCTGTCAGGCTCTGATGAGCCTCCTCCAGGGGCTGCATGGAGAGCAGGGATCCCATGGCACAGTCCCTGCCGGGCTGTGGGGACGAGACCATCAGGTCACGCCGGACTGAGTCACCTGAACCTACCCGTTCTCATCAATCATTCTGGCACGAGGAACAAGTAATCCTCAGGGAAAGCTGTTTTTGGAGGTTGCTGAATTGTTCTTGGCACTGCTTAGGAGAGCTTTGATTTGCTAGAAAATCCCAAGCATTTTAGAATCACCAGAATATTTGCTCACGGGATGATGGGTCCCGCCACAAAATGAGACCCGGCCTCTGTGTCCCCCCATCACAGGGACACTCCACTCTGCCTTTGTCATGTCAATGAGGAAGGATGCTGAGACCAGCCAGGGTCACCTCCTGCACAGGGTGACATGGCCATGGGGGCTGTGGACACAAGAGCCACCTTGCCTGGCCAGGAACTCCATCAGGAGCTGGACCGGCCCTGAGCCATCAGGGTGGGATGAGCAACCATGCCCACCAGCCTGGCCAAGCTCCAAAATACCCATGTGCCATCAGACCAGGGAGTTGATCCTCACCTTGTGCCCACACCTCTCTGCTGTGCCTTTTCCAGGTGCCATCAGACAGGGAGTTAATCCTCACCTTGCCCCCACATCGCTGTGCTGTGTCCTTCCCCAGCGCCAGCCAGGAGCAGCTCCAGCCACCTCCCAAAATGTTGACTTTGGCTGTGGGCAGCCACATCTCTTCCTTGGGGCCACCTCACAGCCTGTTTTCCCTTGGTCCAGGGAAAAACACCTAATTATTGCTTTTTTTTGCCTCTCCTTTCTTCTATTTTAAGATCACATGTCTAAAATTAGATTTGCTCACACAATGGGGCTCTGAGATTTAATCCCTTCCCCAAAAGCTGACAAAATAAGTTGATGTTTGAGTCATTTCTACAAACTCCTCAGCTACCAAAAGAAGTAAATAAACAAACAAACAGAAAGTGCACGGTGGCCAAACCACTCTGTCCAGAGGGGTTTAAAAATAGCTGGACCTGCACCAAACCATCTCCTGCACCCAGCGAGGAGCCTGAGCTCCTGGAGGGTTTCTCTCTCTCTCTGCAAACTCTCCACTGGGCTGTGGATGCTCAGATGCTGCAGCAGCTTCTGGGGAGCCCAGTGAAGAGCCAGCAGACACAAGACTGCCTGTGTGGGTGGTGGTTACCAGGAACATCGTGGCTTCAGCTGCCTCCCCCTAAAACGCTCACGGGGACGGAGCAGGCAGAGAGATGCTCAGGTTGCAAAGTCTGTGGGTGCAGAGAGCTTGCACAGAAAAACACAGAGGGATCTACAGTGGGATGTGATCCTGCCGTGCCTGCAGCCCCTGGTGATTGCTCACCACACCAACAGGAGCAGAATTAGCCCTGGCTGGAGTCACAGCCCTGGTGTTAACACACCTCGAGCGCGGGTGTGAGGCTGCTCCACACCTCGGTCTGTCAGGTGGGGTAATCTCACAGCAAAACAATTAGTTAATATCTGCAAAGTGCCCTGCAGTTAATTAATGGCCATTAACTCATTAGGCAGATTTTGACCTCCTAAGCCCAGCTTTAAGGCTAGGCAGGGGCTGGTGCGCTCAGCCAGCTCGGTGCGTGCAGAGCCCGTGCCCAGCTGGCTGCCCCAGTGCCCAGGCAGCACCACCAGTGTCTCTGGAGCAAGACCCACACCAGCAAGGCGGGCAGAGCTCAGGCCTCACTATCCCCCACCAGCTCCCTGGGATGCCCATGATGGTCAAAGCCCAGCCCTGGCCACCTCACACTGAGCAGAGCCCAGCTCTGGCCACTCCACACCAGCTCCCCAGGATGCCCACACTGGACAGAGCCCAGCTCTGGCCACCCCATGCCAGCTCCCCAGGATGCCCACACTGGACAGAGCCCAGCCCTGGCCACCCCATGCCAGCTCTCCAGGATGCCCACACTGGACAGAGCCCAGCCCTGGCCACCCCATGCCAGCTCTCCAGGCCGCCCGCTGCGGGCCGGCAGCAGCCCCGGCACGCGAGACCGCGGCCTCGGGAGCAGCCAACAACAACAAACTCGTGTGTGAGCCACAAAGGGAAAAACTCTGCGAGGAAACAATATTCAGCTCGACTCTTCCCGAGCCCGTACTGTAAATAACGCCGCGTACGGGTTTGTTTTATTTGTTTTAATTATGAAAACACAGCCCGGATTGTCCCGCTGCCTTGGGCAGGCTCTGTCCCCGAGCAGGGGAAGTGAGTGACACCCCACAGAGCCACTGTGGCCGGCAACCCTGCAATAAACAACGGGCCCACCGTGCCTCAGCCCTGCCCTGCAGAGCTCTGGGCTGAGCACAGCCCTCAGCAGAAGCTCAGCACCCTGCCAGGCTGAGCCCAGCCCGGGTGGCACGCAGGGGCCAGCGGTGCCAGTGTCCTGTGACAGCTCCACAGCTGGGAGGGAGGGAAAGGAGCCCCAGAGACAGGGATATTGCACACTTCAATGGCTGTTTCCAAGGCACTGGTGTCTGGGTCCATCAGCCCTGCATGCTGGGGCTCCAGGCCTTTCCAAGGTACTCATCCTTGTTTTCCACAACTATCTCAACCAGATTGGCTCGCCCATGTCTCCATCGCTGCTGCCATTGTCCTGACACACCATGCCCATTGCTCCACACTTGTGTTGGGCGACTGGGCCAAGCAGGAGGAAACTTCTGAAATGGTTTTCTTGGCGTCAGAACAAACCTTTCCTTCTCTCACTTCCTCCTCCTGGTCCAGCTGGGGATGGAGGGTCCAGCCCTCATCTCCCACCACATCCATCTCAGTGCATGGCCAGGCCAGGAGAAGGCCAAGCAGCCCGAAGCCGAGACAAGTCTGAGACACAACCAAGTTAAAAATACATCTTTTTCAGACTGAAGTTCAGTCCCCAAATGGTAAGAGAATCCAGGAAAAATGCAGCAGGCCCGGCTGGTGGCCGGCTTCCAGCACGAGCACCTCCCTTCGGAGGAATCCAGCAAGGAGTCTCGACTAATCCACCCAGGACACACCAACATTTCTTCCTCATATTATTGGGTAGGGTGTTGTTTTTTTTTTTTTTTCCTCTTTTTCGTTTTTCCATCTGCTCAGCAGATTTGGCGTTTGCTGGGAAGGCACCACAGCCACGGGGACAGAGCTGGGGTGTCGTGTCCAGGGGGATGGAGGGACCCCCTGGAATGCTCCTGGCACCAGCCCAGGGACTGCAGGGAGGAGTGGCTGGAAAAGAAGGGACCAGTGCAAGATTGGGGAGCACGCAGGTGTTGGCACTCACACTAAACAAACACACCATGTTAGCCCCGTGCCTCAGTTTCCCTGCCCTCACAGACGTGCTGGGGGACAACACAGGCACTACAGGGGAACGAGGCCATCGAGGTGGCACAGGCAGCACTGCCAGCACCCAGCAGGACGGGTCCCCAAGCGTTTCCTCCAACCCCAGTGAGGACTCGGGTCTCCCCCCCAGATCATCCCACCCCATCGCTGCCTCCACCACCTGCTTCTGCCCCTGCCCCCTTGCAGTTCCCAAAGTGCACCCCAAACCCACCTCATTCTCTCCCCAGCTCTGCCCTGATAAGGTCCCACATGTTTCCCAGGAGGATTTTTGCCCAGGGCAGATCCAGCACCCCGCTGAGCACCAGGTGCCACAGCTCCACGCAGGTGGTTCCCTTGTGCTGACTGAAGACAGGACACACATGGCCTTGCCATCCACATCAATTCCTTACTGCAGGGAAGGACAGGAGCTGGGGGCTCACATCTGATCCCCAGGGCTCAGCACCAGCCCCTCCCCAGCCCCTGACCCGGGAGGAGCCGCCTCTTTCGGGTGGCAGCAGGTGCTGCTCTCCCTCCCGATGAGATGCCCCCTGAGGAATTTGCACCTCATTCCTTGACACCCGCTCTAATTACAGGTATCAAGTCAGCTTCTGTCTTTCACAAGAGCTGTGAGCTGACTTCCTGCTCCCCTTTCTCTGCGAGGGGTTCCTGAGTCACTGGATCCCTCCCTACACAAGCAGAGGGTGGTGGGCTCTGCCAAAGCCCCCCCAAAGGCTGGAGCAGAAACTCCTGGCACTGAAGCTCCTGGCTGTGACATCCCAGGATGATCTTCAGAATTTCAGCCCTGGTTTCCTGCTGCCACCAAGAAGAGCCTACAGGCAGCAGTGACACTGAGACACGATAGGTGCTGTCTCTAAAGCCATGTGGCTCAAGAGCTCCCTGCACACAGGATGCTCCATGCTCACCCACCAGCCAGCACGAGCTCCTCCAACAGCAAAATGCTCATGGGTGTCTCCAGAATCCCTCCCCAACAGCACATCCCGATGCTGCAGCACCCTTGTGACTGTGCCACTGCCCACCAGGCTCTGCAGGGAGCAGGTACACCCCAGTGCCAGCTTGGTTTTCCTCCCCAGCTGCTCCGTGGCACCACTGCCCCATCCACCCATCCCTTCCTGATGGAGTTCCCTTTGCAGGGTTGTGGGTTTGAGTGGTGTTGTTGTTGTATTTTGAAACATAAACTCATTAATTTCAGCCTAATGAGGACTTTATTGGCTGGGGATTACCACTATTCAGCTCGAGGAGATACAAATAAACATTCACAAGCTCTACAGTCCATGAAAGGATCCCAATCCTACTGATGGCTCCCACCTCAGCACCCAGCTCTCCATCCCCTCCTGGCCAGACTGCTCATTCCACTGCCATCCACCTTTTCCCTCCCATTCCTAGATTTCCCTGTCCCAGTCCTCAGGCTGGGAACCCCACAGGGCTCGGGGAAGGGACCCCAGGCTCACAGCAGCCACACCACACCACTCTGTTTGCTTTAATTTTTAATCAAGTCACAAGACGGGGCGGATGCTGCTGGAAATAAATCATCAACCACAACAGCAATAAAAGCACCCTGGTGGCCCTGGCTCAGACGTGGTGAGCACAGGACCAGCGGCCAAGCCACCACTGTCCCATCACTGATGGGGTGACAGAGCAGCTCCTGCACCAAGCCTGGACACTGCAGGTGTCACTGAAGAAATGGTGACAGGGTTGGACCAGGAAAGGAAAGGCAGAAGCTGCTACAGCCAGTCAGGCCAGCTGCACAGCCCCATATCATCAGGAAAAAGGGATCCAGGATTGCAGCAGTCCCTGGGATACCTGCCCTGGGGACACACATCCCTCCTCATCTGGGGCTGCAGCTCCCCTTTCCAGCCTCCTCCAGTCCCAGGGCCAAGGGGAAAAGGGGAAAGAAAACCTGTGCAAGTCTCTCCCACGCAGGGTGCCAGCAGAGCTCCTCTGCAGGGATTGAGCAACATGGGGATGAGCCAGCAGCATCTCCCCAGCCCTCACACCCTGCACCACAGCAGTCTGCTCCAGGAGCTCCCCTAAGCCCTCCCAAATGGATCCCAGGGAATAAAATTTCTCTCTGCTCCTGCCCAGAGGATTCCTCTGCACCAGGCAGGAGCACGGGGCTGCTGCCTTCACACCAGGGTCCCTCCAGCCCCCGCCCAGCTCGCAGCAGAGGGATGTTCTCCCTTTCTTCTCTGTGAGGATTAGACACACTTCTTTTCTCTCATTGCTTTTCAAAAGAGAGCCTTTTTATCACTGCTGATCCCTAGGGGGAATCTTTCTCTCTCTCTCTCTCTCTCTATTTCTCTCTCTCATGCTTTTAGAGCTGGGACAGTGGGAAAGGAAGTTTTCCTTCATCTCAATCTCCGTGCTGACAGCACGGGCACACTGTGGATCCCCCGGGATCCTGCGTGCCCCCAGCTCTGCCCCGACCCCACCAGGGCTCCCCGGCACCTCCTGGCACCACGGGCCCGGAGCACACCCAGCAAAAACCCTCTCTGAGCCGTTTCGAAACCCACACTTGCGAAATCCTCATAAAAACCCCGGGCAGAACCCGCCAGCAAACCCAGCTCAAGGCAGCTACAGGTGCTCTGCCCTCGCCTACCTGCTCCCTGCTCCCTGCAGGCTCCCATTACATTTTCCAGCATTTCTTAAATGGATTTTTTTTTTTTTCCCTCTCCCTCCTCCCTCTTCCTGACTGCTGTGGAACAGATCGAGCAGAGGAGAGGAAACCAAAGCTGGGAGCTGGCAGGGGTTTAGACACGCACGGCGCTTTTAACGGAGAACCTGCCCAAGTGTGCCTGGGATCACAGCTCCACAGCAAAACCTGCAAAGCCAGCCATCCCTAAGTGCCGTCAAAAGCACCCAAAAAGTGAACTCATGTTTTTTCTACCCTCTGAGCTCTCTCTGTTACCAAAATCAAGGCCCAGGCTGGTCACAGACAGGGCGTTTTTTTAATTATCGACCATGTTGCAATGTTTTCTCTTTTTATTTTTAGGAGGCTCTCTAAAACTATAGAGGAAATTATCCAAAAGAAGTTTGTTCAAACGGCCTGTCAGTTTGAGGAAGTGAAATTAAACCAGAAAAAAAAAAAGAAACCCCAGCCCTGAATCCTAATAAATCACACATCCACACACACACAAAATTGGAGAACTCCGGGCATGCCTCCAAAGCCAAGTAAATGGATGATAAACAAAACAAACCTAGTTCTGCCCGGTAATAAAGGCTTCCACAGTAGGAATTTCTCACCCCAGAATCACTTCCACTGAGAAGGGCACAGCTGGTGGCACATGGGGAGCTCCCCCACGCCCCCACTGAGCTGTGCCTGCAGGGACAGCCAGCGATGCCATCCCATGCTGAGCTGCTCTCCATGGACAAAAATCCTACACTGCATGAATTTCCCTCCATAAATCCCTTTGGGAGCATGCCCTGGCCCTGTCCCCACTGAGAATGGGTCGATCACCCCTTGACACAGAGAGGTGGCTGCTTGGTTGTGCTGCTGTCACCAGCTGGGCTGGCAGTGGGGACCTGCTCAGGGCTCACAGACCCACCCAGAGCAAACAAGATTCACGCCTTGGAGGGGGGGAAAAAAAGCTGCAAAACAAAAGCAAGGGAAAGGGCAAATGGAAGAAGTATGAAGATGCTGAAATAAATCCCACCAGGCACTCAGGTGTCTAAAGCAGGAGGCAAAATCAGAGTGTGAGACAGCAAAAATGGCAGTGCCAAGGACCCTTTCAACCTCCAGATGCAGCTTCCCATAGGTGAGGATGCTGCAGAGTGATGCTCATCCCTCCCCACCCACGGGGGACCTTTGAGGTCACACAGCAGCAGGGAGAGCAGGGCAGGGGCACTGCCTGCATCCTGAGGAGCACAGTCCAGTGACCCCAGAGCAGCCCCTACATGCCCAAAGCAGCATTTTGGGAGACCACAGCTGAGCCAAGAGCTGAGGCTATGACAGCTAAACCGTGGAGGAGTGGGGACATGCAGTGGTGACCCCAGGACCAGCTGGCACAGACCCCTGGCACGAACACCAGCGAGCCCTTGCTGCAGGGAGCTGACCCCAGGTGGGCAGCCCATCCTCTGCTCCGTTCTCTCTCTACCTTCCAGCAGAGATTGCCAGGAAACAGTTAAAGCTTTCTGAGCTGGGCTCTCCAGAGGACTCCAGTTAAAAGTCCACCAGGCATTTTCCCATGGTGGACTTTACCCCGGCGCGCGGCCGCGATAACGCACCCGGAGGTGCCAGCCTGAGAGGGACCAGCCACCAGCCCTGGCACAGCAGGGAGAGGTGGCACCAAGGTGGGAGACCCCTGAAAAACCTGCACAGGACAGAAATCTGCAAACCAGCCCCGAGAGCAGCATTTTGGGGTCTGGCAGTGAGAGGCTGGGCAGCGTTCCGGGAGCAGCGCTGTGGTATCCCACCTCATGTGGGAATGATGTCCCTGCCCCCAAGGAGCCCATTCCAGCATGTCCAGCCCAGAACAGGATCAAATTCCTGCCTAGCAGAACCCACAGATTTCTCTCCCCATTCCTGAGGGCGAGGCAGAGACAAGTGGCACTGCTGTCCCTGCTGGGAACAGCCACCTGGCTCTCCTCTCCAAGGTTGTCTGCAAATCCTCTCTCACCAGGACGGCACACACCATTTTTTAAAAGCTGGGTGATGTAACCAGCCCGTATTTATCATGCTGAAAACATCCCAAAGCTCCATCTCTTCCAGCTCCCAAGCACACAGTGTTCTCTTAATAAAATAATTGCAATGATGAATAGCTCCTTATAATGTTCTTCTTCTGCAGCTACTGACAGGGCCAAGAGCTGGGATGGAAAGTCTTTCTCCTCAATGAACCCTCAAGGTACATTCAAGATTTTACCTCCTCAAAGCAAAAAGAGCTGAAAAATTGGGAAAGTGCAGCCAGTGCTGTTCCAAGTCATCCCACCAGGCAGAGAACACCAAAATCCCTCTCCTCCAGCTCAGCCTCATCATTGTCTTAATACTAAAGTCAGCAAATCACTGCAGGTCAATCCCAGTCCTTGGTTAAGCTGACGCAATCTTGAAGCCACCTGATGAAATCAATGCTGAGCTCCAGATCCTGCCACAGGGTCCACAAAAATCCACCCTGACAAAAGCTCCTCTGCCCAAAGGTCCATGGGACCCTCCAAACCAGCACCAGGAGCTCGTTTCCTGCACTTTGGAAATCAGGCTGTGGAGTTAATCCTTCACTACAAGTCCTCATGTGCCTGTGATTTCCACACTGACAATTACAGGGCAGCTCAATGCATTGGGGTTGGCTTTTTTTTTTTTTGGTAGAGTCACTTCTACCTTATTCATTTGTAAAGGTGCTTTGAATTAGGAGTGCACTGGCTCTGCCTTCCCTTCCCACGCAAAGCTGGCTTTTACTCCCAGCCAGGGCCAGGCTCTCTGGGTGTTTTCCCACAGCCTGTGCTCTCAAAGACTTAAAACTGAGCAGCCAAGGAAGAGCCCCTGGTGGCAGAGAGGAACCTGGGACCTCATCCCGGCCTCGACTGCAGCTCGAGGGACTTCCCAGAGCCTGGGAGAACTGGCAGGACCGGCTGCTCCCACCCTGCAGGCACATCCCTACACACAGCTCCAGGCTCACCCCTTCCTACCCAGCACTCTTCCACCCCAGAGTGTCCTGTCCTCCCTACAAAGGGCTGCTCTGGGGTCCCCAGATTTTGGGCAGGACTGGAGCATCTCTCTGCTCTCAGGGATGAGCTTCACCCTCCTTGGCACTGCTTTCCCAGGCTGCATCTTAAGGTTTCCTGCTTGGGAAAGCCCTGAGAAGAGCTTTGGGGCTCCCCCAACACCATTCCTGGGGTGCTGCTGAGCTCCACCAAGCTGTGCCCCCAGGGTGTAACGCTGCACCTTCCTGCACCTTCCAGCATCCGAGGGCAAATGCAACTGCTCCAAGAAGGAGACCTGGAGGATTCCTGGAGCAGCCCCACATCCCCTGGGCCGCCCCAGGGTTTTGGGAAGGTGCCTTGAGAGGAGGAGCCTCCCCTTGTGTGCGTGGGTGAGGGCTCCAGATGGGCACCTTGCTGTTTGTTACCTGCCACCCAGGGCCTGCTGCAAGAAATCCCTGCCCTGCAACATTTCCTGCACACACCTAGAGGCCGTGAAACCTGGCCAGACATGGTTTTCCTTGCCTGCCCAGCCTCAGCTCCCGTGGCTCAACACCGGGACAACCGGAGGAGCGCCCGGCTGCCCGCAGGGAGCGGCGCCCAGCACCCCTCAGCCATCCCAGACAGAAAAATGCAGTGGGAAAAGAGAGAGCCCGAGCCCAACAGAGCCCCATGGCCTCTGATTTCCACAGAACAAACCTGCCCCACAGGTGAGGCACAAAGAGGGAGCAACCTGCCAGAAGGGAATTGCTGGTTTTCCCCCTCGGAGAGGAGGGTGACACTCCAAGGTAAAGCACCAGGGCACGGCAGCACCACTACCAAAACACAGCTCCAAACACTGCCAAAAACCCCTTAGCCAACAAAATCTGTCTCCCAACCTTATAAGCAGGGTGTAATTTGGGGTGCCAGCATCAGCCACCCCAAATTGCCCTCTGGGGGTCCTGCTCCCAGCAGGTCCCAGCTCTGCACCGCTGTTTAAAGGCTCCCACATTTGCACACAACAGGCACCCGCTGGCCTGGGGCCAGGCTATCTCCAGCTGGGATCAGCTAAGCCTTCCTAAGTGCTTCAATAGGGGCCTGCAGGTAATTGTCCCAGGAACCTTAACTCTTCCTGGAGCCCCTCTGAGGGTCTGGGCACTGATGAGGAGCACAGTGTGGAAAACCAGCAAGGATGGCAGTGGAGAGGACATGGATTTAGGGCAGCACAGGTCACTGCATCCTGCCCTTCAATCCTACTCCCGACTGCAGCGCTTCCCAGGATCTGCCTGGGCATCCTATAAATAAATCCCACGGCAGGGGCTGGGGAGAGCAGCCTGAAAAGCACAAGGCATTAACACCCAGGCTGGCACGGCTGGCTCACAGCGTGCCCAAGCAGCCAACCACAATTTGCTTAGGGGTGCAGAAAGTTTTGGTTTGCCCCGGCAGGAAGGGAGCCTGGGTGGCCTCTGTAGGTACAGGAAACCCCTTTCTATCACACACATCACTCTGCTTCCTCTGGATTTCTTTAACCTTTCACTCTTGGCCTGATTTATGCTTTCACACTGATTTTTGCACGCGTGCATTTCCCTCCTCCTCCTCCTCGCCGCTCCGGTGCTGCAGAACCACACCAGCAAAAAAGCTGGCATGGCTTTGGCATCCAGCTGCCCAGAGCCAGAATAATCCCTGCAGGGAAACCTCCTGCTCTGCTTCACTCCAGAGGAGCTGGGTTTTGGCAGGAGGAGGGGAAAATGCCGTGTCCTGTGTTGTTGTGCTCCGGGGCTGAGCAGCCAACACGCAGCTCCAGCCCACCCATGGGATCCACGCTGGGCTGCGTGTGATGGGCAGGCACTGGAGCAGCTAATCTGGGACCCCAGGGACACAGCCCAGCAAAGCCAAGTCAGAGATGGAGATTCTGCTGCAGAGGCGCTGGGTGGTGAGCCCCAGGCTCCAGCACAGCCCAGGGCTGATTCTGCCTTGCAGAGAAGGAAAGGAATCCATGAGCAGCTCAGTCCTGAGCCCTCCAAAGCATCCAGGCATTGCACAGCAGGCAGCACCTTGTCCACAAAGGGCATCCCTGGCACCACAAGCACGTGGAGCAGTGCCCAGCAATGCCATCAGAGGCAGGAGGGCGTGAGGACAGCGGGGACACAGCCTTAATGTCACCTAAAGGGTCTCTTGGGTGGGAAGAGGAGCTGCTTGTTCCCAGTCTCCACGGGGATCCTGGCACAAAACAAGCAAAACACTGGACTGTGTTGGAAGCATCAGCTTCCTGGGAGTGGATGGGGAAGCTGAGGCCAACAACTCCAAGGCACTGTCAGAGCAGGGACAGCAGCACAGAGCCCAGGGGAAAGGCTGGGGAGGAACTGCAGCTGAAGTCAATTCTCCAGGCTCAAACCGGGAGCATTTTAATCCATCCAGCTGGATAAAGACTGTGGGAGCAGGTGGCCCTGGTGTCACCAGCCATCACCAGGGAGAAGGGATGACAGAGCCAATGCACCAACCTGGTGTTCCATCCCTGCCGTGGTGTCCTAAGCCCCACACAACAGCCTGCTCAACCTGAGCCTTACAGGGAAAAGGAGAAAACTCCAAAGTGAGAGCAAACCAGGAAAGCATCTCTTCATTCCCATTTGCATGGGACATGGGAGGCCACCCTGAGAGCCACCAGCTCCCAGGGCTCCCTCAGCCTGGCACAGCCACCAAAAAGGAAATGAAGTCACAAAGGTTATCGCTTTGGTGTTTGACTGAGCATAAAAATCCCGCTCTGAAAACAAACACAAGGAAGAGGCAGACAGGGAGGGGAGGAGAGGGGTAGGGATGTATAGCCCCAGAAAACAGGAGAGGGGGTGCAGGGGCTCACCCCACACCAACACACATCTCCATGGCAGGAGAGTTTCCCGGGAAAATAAATGCAAAGTCTGTTATAAAAGTTTATCAGCGAGGAAGAGCGAGCGCGCCTGACTACAGGATAGAGATGTCATTATTTTCATGCATCTGCCTTACCCAATTTTATTTAGTTGCTTTCTGCACCATTTCATGCTCATTCTGCTGCTGAGCTAGACAATTGCTTTATAACTCTAGGGTGCAATTTCACTGTCTGTGAGCCACACGCACGCACGCGGGGGCTGCGCCGGGATGGAGCGGGGAGCTGCACCTCCCTCCCTTCTCCCCACACCCCAAGGTTTGGGAGCTCGCCTGGAGAGGAGTTTTCTTCATGCATTTGAGGGGAAAAAAATGAAATTAAAATGCTAAGCCACTGTGTTTAATATATTCCAGGAGTGTGTGGAGGGAGCAGCCCCAGCGAGCAGCGGCTCCCCATTAAGGCTGAGCAGGATGAACTGGAGGGCAATCTGCTCTCTCACGCTACGTGAATGCAGAGAGACAGAGCCCGGCAGGCTGCAGGGCAGGAACGCTGTGAATCACGCTGGATTTTTATGATCAATTGAAAGTCACACTTGAACAAGTGCAGGTCAGCAGGGAGGGTTGGTCACGCAGGTGCAGAGCTCCAAGACAGCGGCTTTCAACTTGCTCAAGTCACCGGGTCCCTCACAGGCCATGGGTACCCACCTTGGTACCCCTATTTCCTGCTCAACCACTAAACATCCCCCCCAGGGATGCTGTGGGGTGTGAGGGGTCACCAGAAGCAGCCCAAACACGGAAGGGATGCAGTGTGGGATCATGGATTTCCCCAGCACAGTGTGCTCGAGCATCCCCAGCATGACCCAGTGCCTGCTCCATGCTGCCAGAGACCACGGCTCCTCCACACCAGGCAGAGCCACAGGCCTGATAAAATCACTAATCTCCCACAAATGGGGCAGAAAAAGAAGGGGTGGGGGCAGAAGGGGAGCCCAGCTTAGTCTGGTAAGAATGACCAGTACAGAAAGGGCGTTTCTCTTTCTTTGATATCCCTTTTCCAAGAGCCCCCCCCCTGCACACAGGTCTTTGGGAGCAGGGCAGGGAAGCTGCAGCACTGGCAAACCACTCTCACCCATCCTTCACACCCCAGGAGCAGGCAAACAGCTCCCCCAGCTCAGTGTGATGCCCCTGGCTCTGCTCCTGCATCTCTGATCCAATTCTTCTCTGCCACCACTCACCATCCCCTCCCATCCCAACCCGTGCCACCTCCATGTCTCAGGGCGGATTTTGGCTGGAAGCTCACCCCCTCTCCTGCCATCTCCATGCCTTGGGCTGGATTTTGGCTGGAATCTCTCCCCTCCTGCACTTCTCCTTCCTCTCTTGCCTCACCACTGCCATTGCCTCACTGCGACTCCGGAGCGGGCACGTAGGAGACGCGCTGCCCACAATAAAATCGTCTCGCAGCAGCCCACAGAGTTCACAGCAAAGGGAAAAAAAAAAAAGAAGAAAGAAAGAAAACAACTCTCCTCCAGCACTCACTTGTCAGCCAGAAATGGAAAAACAATAATCAAATGTTTCTGCCTTCCCGCCCAGCTGAAACGAGATGGGGCATCCCTCCCTAAGCCGCTCCTGGCAGCACAAAGGAACTGCTCCAGGAGCTGAGGGGGCTGTAAATCTCAGGAAGCTCCCTCAGCTCCCCCTCCCTGGATTTTTTCCCTTTTTTTTCCTAAGTCTGTAAAGCTGAAGAAAGCCAAAACTCCACAAAAGAGGAGCCCATGAAAAGTAACAAGCAGCTGGAAATCCCATTACCATTTTATTGGTCCCCAATACCACTATTGCCCCTTTTATCTCCTGGCTCTGCAGCGATCCTGCAGCTGATGGGATCCAGGGAAAGGCTCAGACAAGACCCAAACCCAAATACACCACCAACCTCCACTCATGGCTCAAAAAAACCAAGTCTTTGACCAAAAAATCAAATCCCCCAGGGTTTGGAAGAAGGAGCAATGATCATAGTGCGCTCACCCTGCTGCTTAACCACCCGAATTTTCAGGGTGTTTCTTCCTTGCCCTGTGCTTTGGGAGCACCTGGCTCGCCCACAAACCCCACCTGGGAGCTTTCCTTTGCTCCTGAGCCAAAAAGCAGCTTTGGGGGGGAGGGGGTTTGGAGGGTTTGGACCCTGCAAAGCCCAGGGGAGCTCTGTGGAGCTGCCATCCCAGCTGGATCAGCTCTGCAGGGCTGGCAGCCGAGGTTTCACAACCACCCCACGCCCTCGCTCCGGGCCCCGTTCCCAGCTCAGACGCTCCCGCGTGCCTCAGTTTCCCACCCTGTATCTGTCTCATCTGGGCAGACGAGGAGTTTTGGAGGCAAGATCCATCCCCTCCTGATGTGCAGAGGCAGGAGCTGGCACGGGCACAGCTGCGACCAGAATTACAGCCCCAAGGTGCAACCTTGGAACTTTTATTGTGGATCACAGTAAGAGAAAAGAGAAAGAAAAGGGGGAGAAAAAAAAGCCCAAGCATCTCGTGCTTACAAATGGTCTGTTTGAACAGGATTATTTTTTAACTCCACGTTAAACAAAATTTCAAAGGAGAGGAGCTGCATTTGGGCTTAATTTGAGCCCTTTCTTCCCTTTCTCCCAAGGGAATTGTTCCCTGTTTATCTCAGAAAACACCCTCCATTTTGAAAAGCTCCCTCCCCTCTAAATAAAAACTCAGGTTGATTTCCTTGACTTTGCTTTGCTTTTTCTAAGCCAAACCTTGTCAGAAAAGGCAAGTTCTCACAGCCAGTTTCCATCTCAACAATAGAGCATTTTCCCAGGCTAAATTGCTTCTGTCTGAAAATCTTCTGGCAGTTTGAGCTGGCTGGCATGTGTGGGGATCCTTCTGTAGGGTTTTTTAAAATCCTTATTTGCGATATTATTTCATCTGCTTCGCGCTGCCTTGATGTTGGAGCAGCCTTTGGAGAGACACAACCGCTCCTCCCTCCTCCTCCTCTGTCCTCCCTCCAGGCACACGCTTCCCTTTGAGGAGGAGGAGAGGGGAGAAATAAAATAAAAGACAAGCAAAGAGGAAAATGTCAGAAAGCTGCTTTTTGTGTGCGTGTCAAACGTTCAAAGTTATTCCAGAGTCTAGTCTTTAAATGTAATAAAATACAGCAACTCCTGACAAAATCAATTAAAATAAAACCACCCAGGCTGCCTCCCCTATTGCTTTGTAGCTCGATTGACTCGGAGAGCCCACCTGGGCCTTTTAGGAAGCAATTAGGGAAGTGCTGGGATGGATCCCGTGCAGACCGAGCATCCCTCAAGTGCTGAGCATCCCTGACACTTCTGAGCATCCCTCCTGAGTGCCCACATCTTTCCACATCCCCCAGCACCCCTCTGAAATGCCCAGACCCCTCCACACCACAGGTCAGAGCGAGGAGAGCCCCAGTTCCTTCCCTCCCCACAGCAGATCCCCCCCCAGCTCGGGGATCAGAGGCAGAGAAGGATTAATTAGAGCCCAATTAGGTTGCCCAGCTCGCAAGGAAGGTCCCTGCAGCACTTGGCCAGCAGGGGTTTGAGGAATCCCAGGCTTTGGCTCAGTGGAGGAGCCCAGCTGGGGCACAGGGACCCCTCAGTGTCCCCACACCATCACCACACCCCTGGTAAATCCCTTGCCAAGGGCCACCAGCTCTTGCTGTCTCACTGCTGGGTTATTTATAGCAGGAATGATTTGGGGATTTCAGGCAGCTGGGAGCCTCGGGGAATACTCTGAGCACACACAATCCCCAGGAAAAGGCACCAGGATGCTCACAGGAACACACAGCCCACAGACAAGGCAGGACCAAAGCACACCCCAAAGCCCTGCAGCACCCACAGCTCCTCTGCTTGTTTCTTTCCTTAGCCATCCTGCAAAAAACCCTAAAAAATCCAAAATTCAGCCTGGTGGCAGGGCTCTGGCATATGGCAACCCACCCCTGCTCCCAGAAAACAATACACAAAACAAAAAGGTTTTTAACCCATTTCTTAATAAATATTTATTTTTGCCTTGAAGATGTGGGTGGGACAAAGCCAGGGTGTATTTTCCAGTGAAATGTTTTGATTCCCCCCTTGTTGGTTTTTTTTCCCCCCCCCTCAGCAGGAGCAAAACGCCAATAATAATATTTGCAATGAATAACTCAAATTCTGTGGCTTTCTCCCCCGCTCTTTTTTAAATAAATAAAATACCCTAAATTTGAGAAACACAAACGCTCCCTCCAACACAGCAGGACGACGTGGAATAAACTCAGGGATGTTCAGAGGATTTATTTCACTGTCACAGCCCAGATTCTGGAAAAGGCAAAAATTCCTTCCCGCCTTGTTTTGCATGTGTCAACGAGGAGAGGTCGAGGCTCCAGCAAGAGAGACCAGGACACAACCAGACCTCACCTCCTGCTCCTACCAAGCCCTGCTCCAGCCCCACAGATGTGGGGCAGAGGATTCCTCCTTCCTCACTGGGATGCTCACACGCTTCCCACAGCTCTCAGTTCTCCTCCCTGCAGCTTGTCACATCAGCTCTCCATTTCTGAGGGTATCAAGAGCAGGACTGAGCATCGTGGTGAGGTCCCAACCCAAACTGAGGTTCCTGCAGCATCCAGGGGATGCAGGATGAAGGTGCCTGAGGGATGCTCACAGAGCAGCCCCCAGCTCTGGGCTGTCCCAGATGGACACAGGGCCTTGTTTTGCTGTTTTCCTCGGAAGTGTTGCTGCTCCAGCCCCGAGCACAGCACGGACAGTCCTCACCCCACATCCTGAGCAGCTGCAGCCAGCCCTGGCACGGCTGCAGGGTGGGAAGAGGGAGACACAGAGGTTACAACCCGCTGCAGTGACCTCCGGAGGGAAGCGCCAGCCTCGGACACCCGTTAACTGTTTCTTCCCCCACAGGGCTGAGCCTGGAGGGAGAACTCCCACCACCCCTCTTTTCCCCCCCAGAGATACCCAGGGAATGGGCAAAGGGGAAAAAAAGCAGTAAGAGGATTGTAAAAGGCACAGAACAAGCAGCCACCTGAAGAAACGAGTCTTTGGTTTGCACATCAGTGCCCTGTGAAAGCCTGACCTCATGCACCCCACCAGAGGTGACACCCACAGCCTCAAAAGCACTTGCACCACGGATTTTTTCTACATTTTCCTCCTCCTGGAGACCTAGCACAACAGAGAGGAGCAAAAGCTGGACAGCCCTGAGTAAGCTAAGCCTAGTAAAGGCAGGACTGTAACTCCAGATGGCTCTAAGGCAGCATCTGCTGGACCCCGAGTGTTTTAAGCCCCACCAGGGCTGTGGAGGTACCTGTGCCCACAGCCCCCGTGCCAGGCTGCAGGTTGTCCTGGCAGTGGGATGGCAGATGGGTGACAGCAGCCAGCCTGGGAGATGCCCAGGGACATGCTGTCCTCATGGGGAGCCTCTGGCTGGCATCTGCCAGCAGCTCTCCAGAGAAGCAGGAAAATGAGATACTATTATTAAAAGTGTCCAGTGCTGGCCACACTTCCAGCCATGACATCAGCGGGGTTATCTAAGTCTAACCATGGGCAGGACTTGGCCAGGAACCACCAGGTTGGCCTTGCTGGGCCAAACTGAGCTTAGATTTTGATGGGGACACAGTAATGGGGGAGGATTTTGGCCGTGCTGCTGCTGTTCCCCAGCTCAGGCCTGGACTGGTGTGCAGGGAAACAAACCCCATGAGCTGGGCTGGTTTTCTCCCCTGGGTTTTTCCAGCACCAGCTCCCAAAAATGACATGAAATAGGGTTGGTGAAACACCCTGGGACCCTGCAAAGTTGGGACCTGGTGGGGTTGGGACCATCCTACCTCTAAAGAGGCCCCATGGCTCATCCAGCTCTGCTCTGGTTTCACTGGGAAGGTCTCAGCTCACATTCCCCTCAGTCCTACAAACTGCTCACAAGCTTTTAGACACAACCTGCCTGCACTGCCCAGAGCAGGACCAAGATCTTCCCCTCCAAAACCTGCAGCAACCACTGCCTTTGCAGCCAAAGGGATTTTTCCTAATACTCAGTGACCAAAGACCAGTGCATAAAGTTTGAGAATATCTCCAGACAATCCCAGACCACACACCCCAAACAGCTCCCACAGACAGATGGATTTTCTCCTGAGACAAGGATAAGAAGTTTTAACCTCCCCCAGCAGGGCTGTCCTGGGGGGCTGCCCTGTTTTCCCTGGGGATGCTCCTGGTGTGCTGCACAGTGCATGGCGCAGCCCCACCACGCACACATTTCTAAGTGAGCAGATAAATCAGTTGTTTTCCACTTGCACCAGTATGAAAACCCTTCCCCGAGCCAGCAGTCACAGACTCTCCCCCTCCTACCCCCTCAAACCAACCTGACTAATAACACAATGTATTTTTTAGCATTTACAGCATAACAGGAGAGTTCAGGACTGACAGAAAACACAGCTAATGTACACAGAGGCCTGAGCCTGCCCGGATCAACAGAGATTTGGATTGTCTTCCACAAGAACATCCAAGGAAATGTGAATCCCCCAAACAGCCACCCCTAAGGTTAAACCACTCCAGCGAGGCAAGAGAGGCACCTTCTGCGGGGATGAGCCCCAACAGCTGCACTGGACACAACCAAAAGGAGCTGGTTTGATTTGGAACCAGGGACACACTGCAGGTGAGATGCTTTTGGCCCAGCAGCATCTCCCAGCCCAGACAATAAGGGGCACTGTTCATGAAACTGGGATTTTTGGGGGCACGGAGATGCCACCTACAGCTCTGCCAGCCCACAGGGCCAGGGTCTCCCTGCCAAAGCCCCCAGACCACCACAGCCCTGGAAAGCCTCTCAGCGGGCTGGGCTTGCAGGAAACCTTGTGATGGTTGTTTGTATTTATTCTCCTCTTTGAAAGGAATAACTGAAATTGCAATTTGTCAACAAAACAAGCAAAAAAAAAAAAAACACACTAAAGAAAAAAAACAAGAGGAAGAAAGAATCAAAACACACCACCGGCAGGCTGGAGAGGCTGAGCACAGATTTAAAGCCCAGAGAAGCCAGAAGGGACGGTCTGGCTGGCCATGGCTCGCTCGGCCGGAGGCTGGGAGCCACCGGGCTGAGCGGGGACAGGGATGGCAGCACTCGCCCCTCTTCCCCTTCGCCCGGACTTGGCGCCAGGCGACTTCGCTCAAACTTTTCTTCCCCCCACCCCGAGCACTGAGCTCTGCAATATCACTTCTCCTGGAAGCGAGACGCAGGAGGCATTCGCCCTTACAAGCCAGGACTTGACTCAGTCACCGAAACGATGGCAAACTC
>VXBC01005109.1:285766-358409 GCA_013399945.1 Ploceus nigricollis | reverse complement strand
GGGGCGGGGGGGGGCACGAATTAAGAGAAGGGAAAACAAAAACCATCTTGTAAATGAAATCATGATGTGTGAGGCCTGAGATCTAATGAGAAGCATATCAGTGGCAATCAGAGTTGCTAATGGAGCCTGTGCATTGATATCTGCTCCGAGGCAGCCACGGCAATTCCGGCGTCACGGGCAGAGGCTGGGCCCACATCCCCATCCAGCACGGATTTCTGCTGCCCTAAAATTACACGTTGTGTTTCCGAGAGGATGAATTCCAGAAAGTCCCAGGGCCTGGGCTGTAAGTAGGTCAGGCGAGATGTTCATGCCACGGTCTCATATGGCCTCGCAGTCTCCGTGCCCTGCGGCCAGGATGCAGAGCAAGCAGTAAATAGCACAGGGCTGGGGGAAAAAGGCTCCATCCTCCTGCCAGGCTGGGCATGGGGACCTGGCCACAGCCCTGGGACACCCCAGGGTTCCTCCCCGTGCTGGTGTGGCACTCGCTCCACTGAGGGACGTTCTGGTCCACCCCTGCTTTGCTCCGGCTGAGTCTGTCCAGGTGTGCTTGGGTATTCCCATAAGTAAAAAAGGAGCTGCCTCTGCAAAATATTCCCTGCATTATCCCAGGAAAATCACCAGCACTGCCACGAGGTGTAAGTAATTCAGCCCTTGATGCTGGTGAGGAGCCCTGCTTGTCTGAGCTCAGGGACAGCACTGCAGCACAGCCACCCCTCACGTCAGCTGCAGGGAGAGGCTGGGGGAAATGCTGATTTTTTAACTCTTCTTAGTTGGTAAAAAATCCCAGGATTTGCCATGAAAACCCCAGAATCACCCTCAGACCAGGATGGTCCCCAAGGTAGGAGGTCTTGAACTTGGCTCTCTCCCACTGCCCCAAGCCCTGACCCCTGCACTGCACAATCCCCCATTTCCTCCTCCTCCAGAGCCCAGGAGGGTTTCTCTGCTCTGTTATTTCAGCCCTTTGGAATTTCCCTGCAAAAATGAAAGTCCAGCAGAAAAATTCCCTCTTGGCTGTGTCACACACCCAGAGGGGCAGACACGGGGGGCTGTGGTTGCTCTGAGTGGATCTGGGGGCACAACCCCTGCTCCCTTCTCCTCTCACCCTGTCCGGACATCCCAAATCCTGTAACACTTCCAAAAGTGCTTTGGAAAAGCAATGCCTGGGTCATTCCCCTGTGCAGCTCTCGTGCCTCCTCTCCCAGCACTGTGATTTCCAGGATGCATCCTGGAATCCTGACTGCCAGCTGCTGACACCGCACGTTTCGGGGGGAGAGAGGCAGCACAGGGATTTCCAGTGTAAATCATGGGACAATCCAACATAAATATTTCGAAAGAGTTGGTAGCAGGGGGGATGGAGAGCAGCTTTGTGGGGGTGGGGGTTGATTCTGCTGCCATTTACACGATGGGATGTCACTTCCCAGCCTGGAGTGACCTTGGCTGATGCTCCCAGTTTTACTCAGATTTTGTGGCAGCATCACCGAGAGCTGGGTCTGACCCCTGAGGTCTTGCTTAGCGAGCAAGGTTGGAATTCCAAGAGTCTTTTCCTGCAATTTCTTGAAATTTCTTGGTTTTCTCCTCCAACACTGACCTCAGCTCCCAGAGGTTTGTACCCCTGGCACAACTCTGCTCCACAAACACAAGAAATCCCAGCTCAGCCTCAGAGTTTTTGGCACAGCCTGACGGTGAAATGCCCTGGCCATGGATGGGCAAGGCAGGTAACAACTCCTGTGGGCTCTTTGGGTTTGCTGCAGCTCCAAGCAGTTTTTGATCCTGCTGTTGGGTGCATCACTGAAACAGTTTGTGGGCCACCATGCTGTAGGAAATATCATCTGAAAGAAATTCCAAAAATACATCCCAGAGGTGCATAGGCAGAACAGGAATCCTCCACTTCCAGACCCCAGTTCAGCATCAGCCAGAGGAGAAGTGCCCAAGGACAGGAATGATTGGCCTCTCCTCGCTTCTGCTGCTGAAGTTTTTCAGCATTGATGGGGAACATGGAAGGCAAGGACCAGGACAGTTTTATTTCCCATGTCTGCTTTTTCTCAAGGATCAGTGATCCAGGGTTTTTTGCCAGATGAACCCTGGTTAAGTGAGTGTATCTTGGCTCACTCAAGGCTGAGGACTGGCTCTGGCTCAGCCTCTCAGCAGGCACTGGGTTTGAAGCTGGGTTAGATGTGGTTCTGGCCTTTGTATCCCTCTCGAGTGGGCTGGGCTTAAAAACTTCATTTTGGCCTTCTGAGTGTGTGATCATTCCCTAATTCAGCCTAACCACCTCCCCTGTGTGGAAAGCAGGGCTCAGCAGGGTGCCAGTCCCAGGGGCATCTGTCCCATGGGTGCCACCCCTGAGTGCTGCTCTGGGCAGGGATCCATCCCCCAGCACTGCCAGATGTGCTGCCTTTGATGCCAGGCAAGCTCAGTCCTGCTGCTCCAGGCTGGAGCAGGCTGCTCCCAAATAATCCCTGGCTCTGCAGCCACAGCTCAGTTTTACAGAATTTTGTTGCTGGTCAGATTTCTCCACTGGGTGCTGCAGCATCAGCAGGGATGTGGCAGAAACCATCAAAGGCTGAGGAGAAAAATGGGGAGAAAGGTGTCCAGGCCTGTGTGGACAAGGGGCTGTCATGTCCCTGTCCCTGTCCTGCTGCCCACACCAGCAGCCCTTCCAGACCCTCCCCAGGTAATTAACAGAGCTCAGATCACCTCATTACACCAGTGGGTACCCACCCCGTTATCACCATGGCTCCACAACATTCAAACCTCATTAGTTTTCAGTCCTGACAGGGGTTTTTAATAACCTGATGAGGGTGCAGCTGGACTTTGACGTGTCCAAGGGAGGGTAATCAGAGATTCTGTGTCTGCCACGGAAGCAAAATGCAAAATAAAACATGATCAGAAATAATAATACCAGTGTTTGTGAGCTGCATGATGCAGGAGCTCAGTGTTGGGGTTGTTGCTTCATTCCAGAGAGCTCTCCTGCTAAATCTTTTCTGATATTAAAGCTGGCTCGATAGGGTCCTGCTCCCTGGTTGAAACATCAATATTACTAATAAATAGAAATAACAAGTGAGGTAAAGGGCCAGACCAGCCTGACCTGCTTTATGAATTAATGTAGTGAAAACTGGCCCTTTTCCTCCAGCCTTTATATACTGCAGGCACATATATGAACATTGTACACATTTATTGGACATCAGAGCTTTGGAATACAGCTGGAGCCATGCTGTAACCTAATTACTGTGCCAGGGAAAAAGTGGGAAAGGCCCAAAGCACAGCCCTCTTTGGCTTTCAGGATTGCTATGAATGAAATCACCTCTCCCAGCCAGGATTTTTTTGACCAGGGTGGATCCCCTCCACCCCCAGAGCTGAGGGGTTTCTGTGGGATCCAGAGCTTCTAGTTTGAAGGGATTTTAGCTGGAGTTTGTGGGTCTTGTGGCAAGGCCATGTTTGGTTTGGAGCTGGGGCACATTTGGGGGATGGCTGCCAACAGGAGCTGGGCAACCTGACCCCTCCACCCTGTGCTTGTGCTGGTGGCTATATATACCCATATATCCATCCATCCCTGGCTATATATACCCACATATCCATCCATCCCTGGCTATATATACCCATATATCCATCCATCCCTGGCTATATATACCCACAAACGTGGGGACAGAGGTGCTGGGCACTGCTCTGCTCCCCTGGAGCTCTGCCCTGTGATCCCTGCGTGCTGGGGGATGGTTTCTGGGAGGTGTGAGGCAGACGTGACCCAGCTTTGGGATGTGAGCTGATCCCAGTAATGTTCTATCCCAGATCCAGTTCCCAGGAATGCCAGCAGGGCTTTACACCACGGAGCAGCAATCTGGGGCCAGCCCTTGCTCCCAGACACAGACACCGTGTGCTGTCCATAATTTATAAGCGATTCAAAATTTATCGCCGAGAACAAACTCCGGCTGCGGAAGGGTTTTAAAACCTTGTTAAGTATTAAAGTGGAAATATCCGTGCTGGTGAGGATGGGGATGAGGATGAGGAGCATCCTCACTGCCTGCCCACCAGCTCAGACCTGGCAGGGCTCAGATTATCTCTCTACCCCCTTATTTTTCCTTTTTCCCCCCTTTTCTTCCCTCTGTGTTGCCCCTCCATCGCTGCGTTTCTCCAGCCACAGCAGCCCCTGGGTCAGGGGTAGGTCGGGGCTGGCCATGCCCCCCTCCAATGCCCCCAGCCCCTTCCCTGGGGGGACCCTTGGCTTTGCTGCAGGGGGCCCAGGCCACGCTGGCCAGGGGCTGACAGAGCCATACAAGCACTTGTCAGCCCGGCGGTGACGAATCGTCCTCGGCTGACAAGAATGGATGGAGCTGTTTCCCGGGCTGATGAGGGGCAAGAGCAGGGCTGGGGATGCTCTGGGGGGATGCAGGAGAGGTGCTGGAGGTGGGAGGTGAGGTGGGACTCAGGTGGCTGAGCTGGGGCAGCCCCATGCTGGGGATGGGGTTTGGGGTCTGGGCTGGGGCAAATTTAATAAGTCCTACGGCGGCCTCCTCGCAGAGCTTGGCTTAATGGGATGCCAGAGACGACAGGGTTGCCTCGATCTGCTCATTCCCTGGGCCTGGGGAACCATCCATCTTGTTCTAACCCTATTTTAAAAAAATATAAAAGGAAAGAAAAGGAGGGGGTGGGGGAGAAAGAAAAATGATAAATCTGTTCAGGGCTTTTGTTTGCCTGCGATTCCTGTAAAGGACAAAAAAATGAAATAAAAGCCAGGCCCATTTTTTCCCTGCTTGGTGTTGCCATGGGATAGAAAACCCCCTGTTCTCAAGAGTGCAGTGCCTTTGGGGAGGGGAAAACCCCTCGTTAACCTTATGAGTTGCATCTGTTCCCTGGGTCCGGGTCACTTCCAGCTCTCCAGCTCTCCCTTGCTGCCTCCCCCACCCCCTCACATTCCCATTGCTAATTTATTTGGCCACCAGAAACCAAAGGGGAGATCCTGGCTCCCAGCTTGGGCTCTGAGACAATGACCACCATGCTGAGAGCATCCCAGATCTGAGAGCAGCCTGGCTCTGGGAGCATCCCAGATCTGAGAGCAGCCTGGCTCTGGGAGCATCCCAGATCTGAGAGCAGCCTGGCTCTGGGAGCATCCCAGCTCGGGGAGCTCTCAGCCAGGTGCAGGGCACAGAGGATAGAGCAAGGTCTTGGAGTTCAGTGCCTCCTCACCCCTCTGGAAAACAGAAATAATCGCCCTGGGTCACCACAGCAAGAGGCAGGAGAGGGAATTCCCCCCGGGACAGCGCTGTGGGCAGGAAGGGTTTGGGGCAGCATGGCAGGACATTGATCCTCCACTCTTCCTTCTGCTGGAACCTGCCAGGCCTGAGCCCTTGAGGAGCCAAATGAACAAACCTCTCTCTCCTGCTCCTGCTCGGCTCTCCAGCTCTTTCCCTGCTCAGGGAACGCATGTGATCAGGACCCAGCACTATTTACCACATCTAGGGGGTGAGGAGGCGTAAAAAAAGATCTTTGATGTAACACACTGCCATAAAAACATGTCTGTACAGTGGAGCAGAGGCTCTCCAGGACTTTGCAGGGTGAGGGAACTGGCTGGATATTTCCAATGGCACGTGGCAGGGAAGGTACCACCACTGCCCATTTTGGAGCTCCGAGGTGAAGCGCAGGAGCTGGTGCAGGGCTGGGAGCCATAAAGCAAAGAGCTTCACAGTGAGAGACAAAACACACCCAGCTCAGGGAGAGGAGGATTTTCTTACCCAGCCGTGGCTCCTATCTGCTCGGATCCCATTTCCAGGCTATTTATAACCCAGGTGGCAGCAGAAGGCTGGTGGCTGTGAGCACTGAGCCCCCAGCACCCCGCGGCTGCCTGCACCACGCTGCCAAATTCTCTGGAGATCTGGCTCCAAGAGCAGAGGGGATCAGCAGCCACAGCCACCTGGGCTGCTCCACACCAGGGAACACCCACGGGGAGTTTGGGTGGGTGCAGGCAGCAGGGTGGGGCTGCAGAGAGGGAGGAATGGTGATTTCAGCTGGTGTGAAACTGAACTTTGGTGCCTGATGTGCCAATGGGGACCAAAATACGGCTGTGCAGGGGGCTCCAGGTGGGAACATCTCCTGAATGGCATGAGCAGCAGGGCTCTGCCAAAATATGCCAGTGAGGACCATGCCAAGCCATGCCAAGCCATGCTGTGCCAACTGCACCATGCCATGCCATGCCACCTGGGCTGGGGACACGCTCATGGATCCCAGGCTGGCATCACAGCTTGGCAGAGGCTCACAACCAGGCAGGGGCATCTTCCCAGCACTGCTGGCCAAAGCCTGGCATCGCTGCCTGGAAGGAAGTGTGGCAGTTGTGCCTGGAAGCCAAGGAGAAGCACAAAACCTCTGTGCACACTCCCAGGATCCTCGGGTAACTCGCGGGTATCGGTGTGCTGGGTTGTGTGTAAAAGGCTTCACAGCCCTTATTATAAACACTATAAATAGGTTTGTGGTTCTTCTTTGAGCTTAAGAACAAAAGGCTGTTTCATTATCATTAAACTTGCGTTTGAGTTGCTCTGTGACTGAGTGTCTGGCCTTTTATTGCAAGCCAGGGCTTTCAAAAGCTCCTTAAATGTTAATGTCACCTTTAAAACAACAGTGGCGAGGCCTTTGATCAGCAGCGCCCGGTCACTCGGTGCAGCTGAAGTAAGAACCAGCCACTGACTGATCTTGGGGTTTTCATATTTCCCTCTTCCCCCTGAGGATGCCTGGCATCAGGAGAGCAGCCAGACTTTGATCTGACCTGGGTTTTCAGCCATCTCAAAGGCCTCCTGCTCAAAGGAGATGTTCACACTGGGTTTCCATGGCTCGGTGCAATGGAGGAGAGCAGGGAATGGCCAGGTTGATCCTGCAAGAGTGACCCAGTCACACTGTCCCTGCCTGGCTTTGGGGACAGGAGAGAGGCCCTTTTCCACTGCTTTGCCATGGACCTATGGGATTGCCCAGGTTTTGGGGCCACCAGCTGCACCCTCCTTGTCTTTGCCATGGTGCATCCCCTCAATTTGGAGGCTGGCAGGGAACAGGATCATCTCAAAGCCTTCTCCTTCTCATTTCTCCAGCTCTGCCCTTCACCAAAACCTCCCAGCAAGACCACATTCCCACAATTTCTGTCCACGCCCAGCCCCTGTGCATCCTCCACACATGCCCAAGCACACGGTCAGCAGCGTGGGGACAGGGTGACACCCGCCCTCCCTGAGCAGGCAGCAGCCAAACGCCCCAGGAAAGCACATTTCAGGTCCAATTAATGCCATCCACGGCTGTGCTGGTGCTGGGCTGGGTACAAGGATATGTTTGCAGAGATAAGTGTGAGTGTAACCTGATGACACAAGTTGCCTGCTTCCAAATGTCAGGCAAAGTTCACCCAACCCATGTGAAACGAGTTAAAATTTAACAGAAATCTGCAAAGTGTTGCGTTGTAATTGAATCCATGATGTGGACGGGAAGCGTGTTCAGACACATCCCAAATTTGCCTGAACCATAATATTCTTCTGGAAAAAAAAAAGAAAAAAAAAAGAAAAAAAAAGAAAAAGGTCGATTTAAAGGAGGCGGCCGCTGCTAAATATGCACTCGCCCCCTCCTTCCCCTGCTGCAAAGAGAAAGTTCTGTCTGAAAACTTCTGAGTCATCCTGCATCGGTTTTGATGTGTCAAAATTGGTTTAAAAATTCACAGCTGAAGCAGCAGTGGGGAGAGCTGAGCCCAGGCACAGGCAGATGAATGCAAAGTGCTGCAGAGCTGAACCGCATCGGCTCCGCATCCACAACGAGAGTCGTTAAAGCCGGACCGGGCACTGAGGAGGAAAAAGACTTTTTGGCTTCTTGACACTGTGGTGTGGCTTTGTGTTGTTTTTCTCTTTGCTGGCTGCTAATTCTCCCTTTGTCCTGGCATGGCAGGGTGCAAACCCCTTCAAGCTTTAGAAATGGAAAGTTGTTTTGTTGGTTTTGTGCTCCCTTTCTATAGCGAGTTCAGCCCCCGAAGCCTCCCTGCCGTGGTCTTTGGGCAGCAGTGGCCAGATGTGACCAGCACAGCCCATCACAGCCCCACGTGGGCTGGAACAACCTCTCCACGCCTGAGGCTGCACAGAGCCACCCCAGAGCCCTTTTTCCTTCCCTTTCCACGTTCTCCTGGCCGGATCCTGCCCAGCTCCTTCATCCCGAGCCTCAGCTGCCAAAAGAGCCGTGTCACAGCAAGGAGGAGGAAGCAGGAGGAATGAGCTCTGTGCTCTGGCTCACTCTGAGGTTTTTGTCTCTATCTTTTCCATTTAGGGAATTTATTACACTAAGTGATGGATGGAATGGATTAAAAAAAGAAGAGGATGGCCGTGGCAGTTTGGAGTAACTGAAGACAGCCCCCTGCCTGGGCCAGCTCTGCACACAGCATCCCCACGGGTGGATCTGGGGCTTGGCTCTGGTTTATCCCCTGCTCCTTGCCAGCAGATTAAACCTGTGATCCTAAAGGTCGGTGCTGCTGGCTGCTGCAGAGCCAGGCTCTCCCCTGGACACAGCAGGAGTGGAGGAAAACTGCGAGGGATGACTGAGACCCTTGTGTGCTTTTATTCTGCAATGGCTTTTCATAGGGGAGCTAAAAACAAATTTAGCACTTAATGCTCTGAAGAGTAAACACTTAAATACCCTATCATCTGCCCAAGTGCTTTGTTTATTATTCAGAGAAGCCAAACTGAAGCAGTTTTCCATGGAGATGTAGTACCTCCTTCAGATTAGCCAGCTTAATTAGATCCTGGTTGCAGCACACCGCTGATGAGGGAAAGTCAAACAGCCACTTCCAGAAGCCAAGCCTGCAGCTCCACCAGGCACAAGGCAGGATTTTGAGAAGAGAGTGGCAAAGCTGGACATCTCAAGCCCTGGTTCAAGGACAGGTGACAGGGACAAACCCAGCACTGGTGCTGGATGTGGAGAGGAGCCACCATCTGCTCCCAGTCACACCAGTCTGTCCCTGCTTCCATCTCCAAATCCCAGCAGGGACAAACCTGATCTCTGGTGAGGATCGACAACTTTAAACAAGCTATTTTTCCCTTTTTTTTTTTTTTTTGAAAGAAATTTGGATGAAAAATGCCAGTTTAGGTACTAAACACTGGCAAAGGCCACTCCTGAATAGTAGCTGCCATGGCTGGTACTCCCTGAAGCATAAAATCTCCAGTCTCCCATTTACAAGCTATTAAAGCTGTTACATCCCATAATGGAGTTCCTCAGGTGAAGAAGACAAACAAGGGAAAATGCTGAAACACCACCGCAAGGCCTGACACAATAACAGACACGGCACAAGAAGGATGTGACACGGGGAGACAAACAGGAGCGAAATTTATGTCACTGGAGATTACAAGGGCATCGTATATCAGCCATGGAGACGGGCTCTGAGCAGGGCTGGCCTAACCTTTCAGGGAAAAAACTCAGAGCAACAGCCCCAGCCAAGAGAAAAAGCAGAGCTGGGGCTCTCTGTGCTTGGGGAGAGCCAGGTGGGAAGGAGAGGGAGAGGCCAAAAATGACACAGTGGCCACGTGCCTGATGTGACAGCTGAAGGTGATGCTCAGTTATTAGTGACACAAGGCTGGAAAATGTGTGCAGAGATAAGAGATACCTGTGCCATGGTGTGAGGGGGTTTTTCCTGGGCCCAGTGGCATCACTTTGGGCATCAATGGCTAATCCTGCTGTTTGAGCTGGTGGGGCTGCTCTGATCCCCTCCTGAGCCCTGTCCATCACACCCCACCACCCCCCAGAGCAGCTCTGGATAAAGCTGTGGGGGAGAGGAAGCCAAAAGCTGAGAAGAGCCCAGACTCCAACATCCCACAGCGTGGAGGGGAATTCTGTCCTTGCTGATGCCAGAGATCAGGAGCAACCTTCTCTCATGGGCAAGCCCTGTTGTGAATGGTTTTAATAACATCACTGAACCAGTCTGCAGGGGAAGGTTTTACCCACATTTGGCCATTCCTATATCAACTTTCTCATCCCAAAACCTGTAAATAGCCATGAAAACTCAGGAACAGGAGAAGGGTGTTGCCCTTCAGTTGGATTTGGTGTGATGTGAGTACTTTGGACTTTGTTTAACACTCAGGTGAATTATTGGCTCCTTGTCCTTCAGCTCAGAAACTTCTTTGCTTGCTTTAAGTGACTATTTGCAAACATGTGATGTCTGCCCTGTCAGAGCACAGTCCCCACTCTGCACCTTGCAACTGCTCTTGGAAGTGTCAGAAATTATTAGGAGGGGCTGGAAATGGGCACTGCTGTTTCACAGAGCATCTCAGGTTGGAAAGGATCCATAAGGACCATCAAGTCCAACTCCAGGACTGATCCATATGACCAAGGGCATCATCTGGGTGCTCAGTGAACAGTGCTGTGACCACTTCCCTGTTCCAGTGACACATCATATGCTGGGAAAGGGAGAAATCCGAACCAATTTTTCCCATGGTCACAAAATTAACCTATGACCACAGTGTGACCTGAATATTGGGAATATCTGTGTCATTTCCAGCTGTTTTTGATGTTGGAAATGCCTTTACCAACCGTCCCCAGCGCCAGGGTGCAAAGCAGAGATGCCTCCTGCTGCCCTGTGCCTGCCAGGAAGGACGAGTCCAAGGTGGAAGAGGATTTAAGAAACCACCTAAGGGTGATGCTGCAGAAAGAGAGGGTCCTGCAGGACCTGGCTGCAACTCCCAGCCCTCATTATTTCACTCCAAGTCAGCGCAGCAGCAGTCAGACTTCAGAGTAAAACCTGTCCTACTTTCCAATGACAATGCAGCAGTGCCTCAGATTCCTGTTGCTGTGAACACACGCTTCCAGTGGCGTGGATGGTTCCCCTCCATCCTGGGGTTACATGAGCTGAAATTGGGGTTGATCTGTCTGGCCCCAGCACTATATATATATATATATATATATAAATTGCCCTGCTGCCTCAGCTGGCAGCAGCGTGGGGGCAAGATTGCTGCAGTGCCAGATGAACTCGTGGCAGGAGCGTTGCAGCCGCTGGTGCAGCGCGAGCGTGTCTGTCACGGGCTCCGCGGGGATCAGACACCCTCAGCCTCCACCTGGCAAATAAAAAATGCCTTTTCTGCTCCAGCCTCACAAAGCAGCGTCTCTGCCTGGAGCCCAGAGGCAGCAGCAGAGCCTCCTTCCCTTCTCTTGCTCCTTCCTTCCCCCTCGCAGGCGGAGATATTGCATTCATTCATCTCGGGGGGAGGCTGACAATGCATTGTGGTGATGGAGGTCTTCATTTCGTGCTGTCAGGGTACAGCAGCTGTATCCACAACCCACCAGGCCAAACAGGGCACTTCCCCAGCTCCTCCACCTCTGGGGATGCCCCCTGGCCGTGTCCCACCCACGAGGCTCCGGGAAGGAGGGCAGTGCCCGGTGCTCTGGGTGTGGGATGGGGAAAGGGGGAGCCGGGAGGAGATGGATGGCCCCGAGTGCCACGAACACAATGAGGTAATTCCACCCAGCAGAGCCTCATCAATCCCCCGGCTCCGGCACGGCGTCCCCACGGCCACGGATTGCCGGGGCCATAGCCCAGGTGTGTGGCTGTCAGGGAGATAAAAGAGGCTTAATTAAGACCCAATAAGCTAAGTGATTTGTTATCTCGGCACAATATATTACTCCAGCCTATCGATCCTGGGGAAGCATATGTGTCTGAGAGCCACCGACCAGGCTGGATCCCTCCCTGGTGAATATTCGCCGTGGAATTCCCACTGGAGCACCAGTTCCTGCTGCTGGCTGCTGGCAGAGGCCAGGAACCAGCCTGTAAGATCTCCCCACTGCTGGACATAGCCACGAAAATATCAGGATTTGCTTCCCCAAGGGAAGAACACAGTTCAATCTGGGAAAAGGCAGTTTCCATAACCCAGCACGAGCTCAGCTGTGGAATGGGAAGCCCCAAGGCCTGTCCCTGTCCCAGGGAGGGCTGGATGTCCCGGAGCAGGGAGCCAGGTCCTGGACACACATGCCATGACCTTGGTGCTCCAGCCCAGCCAGCACCACGCATCCCCGGAGCTGCTGAAACATTCCCTTCCCAGCTAAGATCAAACCATTTATTTTTCAAAACTTGAAGGAGGGGTGAAGGGGAGAGGGAGGGGAACCCAATTCCTTTAACATTCGAAATGTTAAACTGTTCATGGAGTTCTTTGATCTTTTGAGGTTTTGCTGCAAAGGGAACACCCTTTCCCCATTGGTTTACTGAGTCACGCTTATTACTTCAATGCAGAAATATCCTTTATGTCAAGTGTATAAATATCCAGCTCTAAGCTTCAGAAGCCTTCTCCTTTTTTCTTTTTTTTTTTTCTGTCTGCCTTTTTATATTTTTTTTCAGAGGAGCGTGTTTCACGCTCTCCCGGAGCCGCCTGCATTCTCCCTCACACCCAGCAGGAAAACTGGGTGCTCTGCATGGATACCCTGCAGGGAGCACCCCTCTCTGCATCCTCCCCACATTTCTTGTGGGGAATTCGACAAAATAGCAGGAGGGAGGGAGAGAGTAGAGCATCCAGCCTGGAACTGCAGCTGTGTTACGATCCCGGGATGCCCCTATTGCGAGGAGGCGCATCTCCCGTGGGATGCGGGCTGGGGAGCGGCTGCACGGCTCTCCCACGTTTTCTCCCGCATCTCTGGCATCTCCGGGCCGAGGCCGGGGTTCAAAGTGGCCGCAGGTGTGGAGGAAAAGCCCCGGGCTGGCAGAGCCCGGCTGGCAGAGCCCGGCTGGCACGCGATGCCGGCGGCACCCACGCGTCCGCCCGGACCTCCCGGCTGGAGCCGAGCCGGGCTGCTCCTCGCCGCCTGCCCCACGACTTGGCCCCGAGCTACGTCTGCGATTGGGCTTGTTTGAACAGTATTGATGGCAGGCAAGCCGGAGCTTGAGCAGCGGGAGCCCCGGGAGTGTTTGCTTCCCCGGGGAAGGAGGCGGTGATCCCCCCAGCCCCGTCTCGGTTGCGGGATGCAGAGTGCAGCACCTCCCTGCTTTGGTTCAGCTTCCGAGCAGGATGTCACCTCCAGGACAGGCCATCCCGGTGCCACGGGTGTGCCAGGTAGTGCAAAGCATGTTTTAAACCATGGCACAGCTCAACAGCTCTGGATTTCCTTCTTCTTCAAGGAAAGACCCCACAGTGCTGAGCAAACCGTGAGCCTCGCTCAGACCTTAGCCAGGCAAATGGAGGCATTCCCGACAGCCTCCCCAAAATGGGACAGCATTCCCACGCCAGGCAGCCTTGGCTGAGAGGAGTCAAAGCTTTTAGGAGCCACACTCCCTGTCCAGTTCTTGCTGTAAGCTGAGATGGATGCTCAGAGCTGCCTGGAGTCACCACCTCTGAGGGCCACGGAGCAGAATCCTGACCAGCTGTGTGTCCTGTGTCCCCAGATCAGGAGCTACAGCAGGAATGACAACCTGGCGAGCTGGGGCAACAGCCAGAGCCCTCCCCTGACAGAGGGATCAGGGCTGGTGCTGTGTCAGAGCCCGCTCAGGGATGTGTGTCTGCCCTGTGCCCTCTGCAGCACAGCACAGCAGGGGTGACCAGCATCACCCCCTCGTGTCACCTGGGATCTCAGATGCTTCTGCTGGAAGTGGCACATCCAGGAATGCTGGGTGGACCCTGATCCATCCCTGGCCATCCCAGGAGCTGAGTGTGGGAGCTGCTCCGGCCCCTGAAAGCCCAGCTGTGCCCAGGCTGATGAGGCTCCTGGCTGGCACCTATCCCTGTGCTCCCTCTTCATCCCAGCGTGGAAGTGGGTCCGTGCTTTCCTTTGTCTTCCCTTTTTCCCCCTTGTAGGAGGTCACACCCCTCCATTACATAACCAGGAGCCAGCTCTGGGCAGAGCAAGGAAACTTGACATTCACATAACCTGCCAGGCTCTCTCCAACAGGGATTATTAAGTCATTAGAGTCTGTTAGCAAATTTTCCCAAATACTTTTTGCTTCTTCCCAGGGGCACCTTGATGGTTAATGGTCCCAAACTACGGGCTGGGCTTAAATTCACCCACTCTGGTCAAACAACCTCCAGTGATCCTCAGGGTGTGGGAGAGCTGCAGAGGGAGGGGTCAGGAGGAACCCTTAAGAAAATTCCTTCAAAAGGATGCTCCTGTTGAACGGCAGAGGGAGGGAAGGGTTGGCAGAGGGGAAGGGGAGAGGTGCCCACCCCAGGGAGGGTGAGGGGGTGATGCCCATCCTCCCTTGGTAACACACACCCGCTTTTCTCCTCGGCTGAGCTGGCAGCCCAGGGCAATATTTCTAACAGGCAACTGTATTGCCTAACTGGAGACAGAATAAAAAATAATCATAAAAAACCAGTCAGGCAGGCCAGTTGAGTGGAGAGGAGAGAGGTTGCACCCAAGTGCAGCTGACTTGTCCTCACATTCTCAGGCTGAGCAGTGTGCACATCAACACCCGAGGATCTCAGGCTGGTGACAGGGGACGTCCCCTGGCCCCAAACCCCCACCCAGCAGCAGCATCTGGTCAAAATCCACCCTTTTATCAGAATATCCCTCGTATTTTTGTGCTGGTTGAGAAGTAAATTCTGGAGGAAGGGTTATAGCTGCAACCCAAGGTGTAGGTAAAGGGGAAACCCCACACAGACTCCTCTTATTTTAGACCCGTGGCTCTTCAAAAGAATGTTATGCACTTAAAAGGATTTCTGATCCATGTGGCATTTAGAAAAGCCTTCATAATTTTTATGAATATCAGTAAAACTAGCAATAATAATGAGCTGATGGCTACCAAAGTGTGCCTCCAGGTAACTCTGAATAATTTCCACTCAGATAAGCAGTACAGCTCTCTGATCCCCATGACCCCACAGCCTTGAAAACCCTTTGAAAGACCAGAGGAGGCCACGATTTCCATCCCAAGCCATTTTTGGTTAATATCTGTGAGGAAATCACCTGGGTATATCCAACATGAGGTTCAGCATTGGCATGGGGCTGCAGAAAACTCTCTAATTTCCCAGACAAGTGCAAGCACCTGGAGCCCCCCAAGCATCCATCCCACAGCTCCCAGGACAGGGGATGGAGCCTTGCAATGGATCCCCTGTCAAGGACCAGAGATCCCTCGGTGTCACCAAGCCCTTCACCACCAGGCAGAGAGCAGGGAACCAGCGAGTCAAAAATTCACCTTCTTTGCAAAGTTGCTCGTGGAAGGAGATTTGTCACATGAGCCTGTTTGCTCCAAAAATAAATCTCCCTTTAAGGCAGGTAAATCTCAGGCAGAATCTGTAAGATACCCTAATGTGGCATTAAGCTGAAGTTAAGGTTATATTCCTCCAGGGATGCCAGATGGGATTTGCTTTCCTTGAAGACAGGACACATATTTTAACTTTAATGGGTTGATGGAGCCCCTTTTATCTTGTAAATATGAATGAGGAAGGGGGAGCTGTTAAATAAATGGAGGGGTTTTACCTGAACCTTTTTCCCTGTCATTGGCTTGGACTGTGCTAAAGACCTTTGTTTTCTCAGTGGAAAACTCGCTCAATCATTCAGAAAGGGAACTAAATGCCTTTTGAGAACATAACCTTTATTTTCCAGATAAATGGTTCACTCAGAGCAATTTGCATGTGGGAAGCTGGTATATGGCACAGGGAAAAAAAAAATTATATTTAAAACCCAATAGCAATGTAGGTCATGATACAAACATCTACTGCTGAGATGACTTCTCTGGGGTTGGAGAGTTAGGGAGCTCAAGGCAATGGAAAAGGATGGGGAGGGTTTGTGCAGCAGCTCTGCTCAGGGCTGAGTGGGGAGGTGAAGGAGTGAACTGATCCACAGAGGTCCAGATAAAAGGGGCTGGGCCCTGGGAAGATGCAGTCAACCAGAGGAGAAACTCTGCAAATGGTTCCCAGCACCCCACGCCTGCTCTGCAGCCTTGTCCCCAAGGCTGGCTTTGCAAACCCATCCCAGCCCCTCTCTCTTTCCAGAACTGATCCCACCAGACGTGTACCATTCCCTGGAGCTGTCACACCGACCCCAGTGACACTTGGCCACCTCTGCCCCAGCACAATTCCCACAGCAAAGCCAACCAAGGGAGCTGCCACACCAACAGGGAGGGACAAACCAGCATTCAAACCTGATGGTTCTTCTTCCTCCAGCAGCATGTTCCCCTAAAGTTCTCCAAATCAGCACACCCTAAAACTTCTCATCCCCCTGTCTAAGCTGCTGTGAACAGACCCACTGATCCAGGTCACCTAATCCAGCCCAGAAACAGCCCCCAGCCTTCCAGACCTCGGGCTGGGAACTACAACCCTGCTCTCTAAAGTGAGAGAGGAGCCTCTGAGGCACTGACCCCGCTGCAGGTTGTGCCCCTGCCGTGGTGTGGAGGAGGCAGAGCCTGGGAAAGGCACCGGGAGCAGCTGCAGCAGAGCCCGGTGCCAAGCCCAGCTGCTCGTTAATTAGGGTAACATGTTGTCTCTTGTACACACCTCCAAAGACGCTGCATTAGCTTGATAAGTATTTAACACTTGGCACAGGGGGAAATTTCCACTTAGCATCCAGCAGCGCCGAGCAGCAGGGAGGGAAAGGTGGCACAGGCAGGGCAGGAGGTGGCACAGCCCTGAGGATCAGTCTTGCCCTGCTGGGACAACAGCAGGCAGCAGCTGAGGGGTTTGTGGGCTCTGCCATCACACTGGGAGCTTGCAGCCCTGGGACAAAACCTCTGGGGTTAATCCACCCCTCTCCTGGGGGTCGTGGCTGCTCGCGCCTTTCTTTGAGAGGCTTTTGGAGCGTGCTGGCCGTGACGGGCCCGCTGTGCCGCACACATTGTGCCGGGCTGCAGGTACTGTGCAAACACACTGCCAGGGCCAATGTGCTGCTGCCTGCGAGACATCTTCATCCCACAGCTGCCTTCCTGCAGGGGCTGAAGGAAAAAGGGCCAGACTCAGCTCCTGGGAGAGTGGGATATCCCCAGAGCTGAGGGAAACTGAGCTGGGACACAGAAAAATGGTCCTTGATGCAAAATTCACCTTTTGCAACTCCCTCCAGGGTGGGCAGGGATAAGGGTGATCTCTCTCCAGCTTTGGGGACTCATTTCCATAAACTGGGGTGGGGAAGCTGGTCCCAGTCCATGGGGCACTGCCCAAGCCTTGCACAGGGCCAGGCAGCAGCCCAGCCTCCTCTTTCCACTAGCAGGTTCCATTAGCATTTTCCATATGTTTCAGTGCAGATAAATCTTTTGTCTGAATCAAAATCAGTAATTATGAGTCAGTGTTAGCACACAGCGGGTGAGTCAGGCACAGAGGCATTTTTGCCTCGTACCCTCAAGGTCTGAGACACATCGCTCTCCTGAGCCTCCCGTGTGTGGTCTTTGTTCAGGGCTTGCACAAACTTCATGGGCAATCCACCAGCAACCCCCAGCCAGAGCTGCCACCTCCTCCTCGAATCCTCAGGGTGGGAAAGCACCCTCAGCACCTGGGAAATGCACAGGTGGTCCCTGCTCACTCCATGCCCTGTTCACTTGTCTCCAGCCCTGGCAAGATGTGGTTGTTAGAGGGGATGTTTATTGATGGGTGTGGCTGGTTGGAGATTTGTCTCCCCACTCCCTTTGATCCCCCCACCCATCTCCTTACCCCATCTCCTCTCCTCACACCCCCGTGGAGTTCAGCCCCATCTTTCCCTCCACTTCATCCTCCCACACACCAGGCCTGGCCTACGGAAAAACGATCCAGCCCTGAGAGGTGTCATGGGCTGTGGGTTGGGTTGGTCACCCAGGTGCACGGAAGGAGCTCCAAACCCCACAGTCAAACCCTGGAGAGCCCATCCCAGCTGCTGAGCCAAGCTTTAAAGATGTGTGGGCAGAGCAGTACACGGCCTAAATCCTTAATCTCTGCACGGGCTACATTGGGAATGTCACCAGGGTGAGGCTCACTCAGGGCTCTTCTGCTCCCTCAGAGTGCAACTTCTTTAGGGGCTTTGTCCTAAAGAGACAGGAAGCTCATGGCTCCAAAAGTTATTGTGAGAGAGAACACAGTCCAAGATATCCCCACATCCAGCAGGATCATCTAAACTCCATTTAATTTAGAGGTGCCACAAGAGAGTAACAACACCCTGACGAGTGCCACGAGCCAGCACCACGCGTAGGGGAGGGACAACATCCCCACACTCCTTGTTTGAGCCACAGCAGAGATAAAAATCCCACTGGCATGACCCAGGAAGGAGCTGTCAGCCCCAGCTCTGCACAGAGGAGATTAGCCCAGCGAGGCTGTGTTTGTTTTCTTTGCCTTAAAGCACGCAAAACCCAACAAAACAGACTTTGTTTACTGCCCGTCCTAAACCGCTTAGGCAGGGGGAGATGAGCTGAAAGCTTAGACACACTGCAGAGCTCCAGCCAGATGTGGTTTCCAATGGCTGAGTTAGGCACCTCTGAAACCTGAGGTTTATTAATGAAGGTGCCTGCTGAACCATAACGAGCTGTTGTAATTACCTCGGCCGCAGCATCCCCGCGGCCGGACAGCACCGCCACGAGTGCCCGGCCCAGTGACCACAGCATCTTGGGGAGCTGAGGAAAGAGGTGAAGGTCATTGCCCACGCTGGCAGGCTCTGGTTGATGGCTGGGGAGAGATAACAAACCACCAGGGTCACCCCGATAAGGGATGGAAAAGCTCCAGAGGCGAGGAATAATTACGTGTGAGGGGCGATGCTCCCCTCCCAGTGACAAGCTCCTCATCAGAGCCCTGCAGAGCTGAGGGTGCTCCCCTGAGGGACCAACCACAGCCAGGCAGCACCGAGCTGTGTCTCTGTGGGGTGAGCACTGGGCAGGAGGATCCTTCCCTGCAGCCCAGATGGTCCTGTGATAAGCAGTCCCTTCCCAGTTCAAACCAGTGCAAGGAGCAGAACAAAGGGGCTTTCTCCTTATGGCAATTCCATAGGTTGATCCCAACACCCAGCCCCACTGGTCACCTGTGGATGGGCTCTTGGATGCTCAGGAAATGATGCTGGGCTGTGCTTAGGTAGGAACAGCTTAAACTGCAGTCAGCCCAGAGCCCCCAGCAGAGGGAATGGAAAAGCCACCATGGCTGAGGACCAGAGAAGCACCTACACCAAACCACCACGTTGATGGAGACCAGGAAGATCAAGGAAGACAAATCCCAGCATCCAGGAGGGGGTAACAAAGCAGGGGGACCAGGTGACCCTCCTCAGGGGGGCACAGACCTGTCCTCCTCCCCTGTTCCCCAAGGCACAGCCCTGCTGATGGAAGTCAGCACCTCAGCGAGCAAACACTCACTGGGAGCTTTTCACACCTGGTTTAGCCTCTTGAAGTTTCACACCAGTGAAGAGCTGTGACCTCAGGAGAGGAGGGTATCAGCTATATTTCCCAAATATCAGCAAATTGTGTGAGAGAAAGAGATATGCTAAGGGGGCAGACTGCTCAAACCATTACCATCCTTCTTAGTACCACTTAGCTGAACCGTTAAAAAGATCCAGGGCTCCCAAAGACAATTAAGCTCAAGGGAAGCCATAAATCTCAATAAACATCAAGCCAAGTTTTCTTCACTGCTTGAAACAACAGATATAATTTCATTGGTTACTGAGCTCATGCTCCCAAAGGGATTTCAGATAAAAAGCCACTTATTCAAAACACCAAACCCAGGCTTCTCCTGTCTCTCAGGCTACCGAGGGGTCAGATTTCCCAGCATGGGAACATGTGCCCCGCGGTCTGCAGAGGTGGAGCCTGGCTGCAGCAAACCTTTGCAGATTTATGATGTCTGTGACCTGCCACCAAGGTCAGGCACCTGCCTGGGGAGGCAGCCACGGGGCAGGAGGGGTCCTGGATGCTGGACACAGCCCCTCCATCCTCTGCTGAGCTCGGCAGGACACGGAGCTGGTGGAGCTGGACGCCTGCTCTGGGACTCCAGGGACCGAGGTCACCCACGGCCAAGGTTGTGGGGAGCATTTTCTGTATCTCCTGGCTTCCACCCCTGCCTCGTTATCTCTGAGGTACTTGAGGAGCCCAAAGGGGCAGCACAGAGCACATCAGCTCTCCCAGCTGCCCCAGGAGCCTCCTGGCACTTTGCCCTTGTGCCGTTCATGCAGCTCACAACCAGCCTCTCTCACCCATGTGCTTTCTGCTGCAGAGATCAGAGTGAAAGCCATGCCAAGGCAGCACATGCCAGCCTCAAGTCCTCACTCCAGGGTTTTTTTCCTGGCAGGTTCTGTGCTCAACAGGGCTGGGGCCTCAGTTTTGACAGCTCTCTGCAAGGTCATTCCATCTGCCAAGCGCTGCTTCCTTGTGCTTTGATTTAAGTTCTGGCATGCCTCTTGTATTGATTTCCCTCAGATGTATTTTATGGGGAATAAGCACTCAAACCAGGAGGCCAAGACCTCCTGCATTGTGCACGGCATGGTAATGGATGAGCTCCTTCTCACACTCCCTCCCTCCCCTTGTCCCCAATTCTCTTACCTTTTATTTAATCCACTTGCAAATGCAGTGGGGTGAAGGATGGCAAATGCACAAACACATGAGATGTCCCTGCTTTGGATGCTTCCCTGGGAGAGCCAAGCAGGGGATGGCTTTGGGTTGAAAGTAGAAAGATTTCTCCCAGTTTTTATCAGGAGTTTCAGCTGCAAAAGCATTTCCCTGGTTGAGACTGTCTGTGGGATCTCCTTGACCACTGGGTAGTGGTCAAGAGCCTCAGGATGAGCTCTTGGAGCTCTTCCATCAGTGCTTTTTTTTTCCCATCAGGAAGCCTAAAGAATTCAGCCTTGTCATTATTTAGCACCTAAAAGCTGCAGGTGGTAGAACCAACTCAAACCTCAACTTTTCTCCCCAAGAGAAACCAACTTTACCACCAGAAATGCCCTGATGGGATGGCAGGGAGCGTGTCTCATATCTGTTCTGCTGTCTGTGCAGCCTATCCAGGGCCAAACATATCCAAACATTCCAGGGAAGGCTTTTCTGCCAGCTGAAAACCTCCTGACCTCAGCAGAGGTGGAGACACGCAGGATCCTGGGGGACAGCCTGAGCTCTCCAGGTTTCCAGCCCAGTGGTTTCTCAGCATCCAAGGTGTGCACTCTGGGTTTGCTGCATCCAGCCCTGCTGGAGGTGACCTTGGCAGTGCTGGTGTCCTGGTTAAACCCCAGCCTTAGGTGAGACCTAAATAGCACCACCAGAAACAGAACATTTCAAGGGACAAACCCTCAGCAAGGGATGGGTTTTCTCTATTTTAGTAAACAAACTACCTGGGATCCCTATTGGTTTCCCAAAATCCTGAATCCAGGCTGCTGAAATGATGACATTGCTGTAAAAATGAGGACTCCAGAACTCCCATTCAATATATTTTCCTCTGATGACATAAGCCCAAGGAGTCAGGATTTGGAAGGCAGCCCTCGTTCTGTCCACGGGAGGAATAAAAACATGGTTATTGTTTTTCTCAGTGAACTGCAAAGCCTGTTTTTAAGTGAAACCTGAGCTTCCCGTCTCATCACGTGCTTCCAGGAGCTCGAGCTTTAGGAAAACCAAATACTTTCAAACTCTGGATAAGACCATTAGAGTTGCTTAATATCCTTTATGTCCATCTGTTTCAGTTCAGCTCAGTTGCTTCTGTCCCAGACAAGACATTTGGCTCTTCTAAATAAATCTTATAGCCCATTTGGATTAAAGACTTTCTGATGCAGCCCCTGAATATAATCCCTCTGATTTGCATCTCAAAGAAATCGAGTTAAAACCGAGTAAGAACCACACACGGAGTGCTCGGAATTGCTGGAGTACGTGAAGCACTCACGAGGTCCCATATGGATAATGGTGCTTTTGTTTGGAATTTATCATGAGCTCCTGCGTTCCCCTGGCTGTGGTCGCACCAGGCGCACTCCGGGGCTTTCAAGGCAGACAGGGTGCAAACATAATTGACTGGTTTTGCTGCTGTCCGAGGCTCGAAGTCTTACACCCCAGAACCCGAGAAGGCTGCGGGGAAAGTGTGAGACGCGCTTAGAGACTCTGGGGCGGCAGATGCCACCGCGGGGCCAGCGGAGGAGGAACGAACGGCAAATCACACTCCAGCTCCATCAGCACCGGGATTATTCTGTTCTTTAGCTCCAAAAGGTGCTTTTCACATCGAGGGAGGGCTGAGAGCCTTTGCCCCGTGCTGGAGCACACAGGCAGCGCTCAGAGGGCTCCGTGCGCGGCTGTCCCCGCTGTCCCCAGGCTGCTCAGCCGGCACTGGCAGCGTTATCTCATTTCTGAGCAGGGTCACGGGACGGCTGCTGCTATTCGTGGCAGTGACGCAGCCGCCTCCCTGCCCAGGCAAATGCTTTTCCCCTTTCCGTGTCCCAGGGTACCTGTCTGTGACACATGCCTTGCGAAACGGCTGCAGCGAGCTCCGAGATTCCCCAGATAAGAGGCTCCGTTCGAGGCGTGCTGCTGGCGTAATTTTGGCAGCAGCCCAAGCGCTCCCTCGCTGCTGTCCCACTGATTCCTCTCAGGAGCGTTTGAAGGCTCGAGGTGTTTGTGCTGCTGAGGCGTGGGAACAGCTGCTTCCCTCTTTTTAACCTTCAGAGCGGTAAAATCCTAGGGGAAAAAATAAAAAGGAAAACTTACATAACTCTAAAAAAAAAAAAAAAAATTAAGCAAAGCCTTGCTGCACCACCAGTGCTGCCCATGGCAGAGCTGTGCTCTAAATGGATTCAAGGGAGCAATTCAAAACCCTGTCACAGGCTCCTTCAGTGACATAATTATAAGGGGAATGGACATGGTTGCATTGACAAACTCTAAACCTCCTCCCAAAGATCCCAAGATTATCAACTGCTCATATGGTGGGGAACTGAGTCACAGAGCAGGGAGGTGGTTTGGGTATCAGCCCTGCAGGGTTACTGCAGAGGATCAGATCCACAGCAGGACACAGGCAGGAATCCCTTTGCTAGGGCACAGCAGACACCCACGCTGCTAATAATGATAATAATTAATTACAAGGACACAGCAGAACTGCCCCAGCCTGAACCTTTACCCAGAAAAACCTCATTTTCTCTGGATGAGAAGAGCCTGGGTTGTTTACCACTGAGGAACAGGAGGGGGAGACGGGCTGGACCCAGCTCAGACCATCACCCCCTCCCCTCTGCCACAGCCCCAGAGCCATCACAGGGCCATTAAAAGCCAAATTCATTTCCACAGCTGAAACCAACTGCCCGTAATACAGAATCTGCTGCAGCTGTGGTTCAGTGTGGCACCTGAGAGCTGGGAGGTTAATGACACAGGGCTGTCAGCAGCCTTAATTATATTCCCATTTTTCCAGTCCCTGATTAGCTTTAGAGCTCATCTGGTGTCAGAAATTTGGTGCCTAAGCTTTGACAAAAGTGTTTCATTATTACTTAATAAACGGGCAGAGAGGGAGGGCACATCTTTAAGCTCTGGCTTGTAAAAGCTTCCTCTTTTTTTCAGCTTTTTTTTTATTTAACCTCCCAAAGGCTTCCTTACCTCACCCATTTGGGCTGACCCCATTCTCACTGCCCAGCCAAGAGCCCCCCACATTTTTGGGACCCCCCCAAACCTGTCTCAAATTCCTCCATAAATGTGCCCTGTTCAGCTGGGAGCCTGCTGCTCTCTGGCTGCTGATGGCCAATTAATAAGAATCATTTATTACTGTTCTATCACCCCTAAAATGAGCCAGGTGTTTGCAGGGAAAAATAATAAAATGAAAGGAGATTTAAAAACAATAATAATAAAAGCACAAGCTTCGAATCAAAAGATCCAAACGGCTTAAAATCTAAAGCAGAGCTTAGGTTCTTCTTGAGATTCAATTTCCTCCAGCTCTCAGTGAAGTTAATTAGCTTGAATATTAATAAAAGTGGTGAGAAGGAACCTGGTATCTTTTAGCTCCTTCTCTAAAAACACAGTGAGCTCCACCACAAACCTGGCTGGGACTGATGGCCCCCCAGGAGACCCCTGTCCTTGCTCAGACCCCCCAAAGGCAGCTTGGTACCCAATTCCCAAAGAATTCCCCCCAGATTTTGTCACCCCTCAATGTTTGTCTTTTTTATCCTTTTGCAGGAAATTCCTGCAGTGGAAATTTAAGTAAATAATCACAAAATACCGGGCTGGTGCTGCCTGAAGGAGGTTTTTAAAGCCAAGGGTGGCTCTTCAGCATCATGAGCTGGATGTTCCCTCCCACCTGGCCTGACAGTCAATCCCCTAAATCCCTGCTGTGTTTGTGGACATCGCTGACAACATTTTCCCTGCTTCTGTGAGGATGAGAGGGGCCTGCCCAGAGGAACACCCACGTGGGGTAGGGTTCATGGTGCTGGTCTCTCTCTGGGCTTGGCCAGGTTCATGGCAGTTCCCCGAGATGAAGGACGCTCTCAATGACTTTATCCTTGACCTCTGATCAGTCAGAAACCACGGAAGTTTCCAGCACCTCCAACCACTTAATGTTTAACTTCTGCCGTAGCTTCTGGAGACTGATACAATTTTGGCTTTGCAAAGGCAACTGGGGCTGGAAGGAGCTGACTGCAAATCATTAGCAGGATTGTTCTCACCCTGGTTCTTGGCTTTTTAATTGCCAGGCACAGTGACACGAGACATTCACTGCAAAAAGCTGCAACCACGTGAAATTTGCCTTGTTTGAGGTTTGGTTCCAGTGGAGCAGCGAGTGATAGAAAGCAGGTTGATATTAACAGAGCCACTTCCAGTGGTGACAGCACTGGAGTTTGGCTCAGAAGATTTCCAGAAGCTGGAGATGGGCAGGAAGCAACAACAGCATTTAGTGAATGGCCTCAGCTCAGCACAAAGCAGGAGTGGGGTACTTTTGGCACAATCCACCACTACGTCTGATGTTCCTGTCCCTTGAGTGATTAACACAAGCCCCATCAAAAAGGGACCATGGGGAGCTTGGTGACTTCTGTGTGTCCAGCTGGTAAATTATTCCCATGTGCAGGAATACCTGAAACTATTGGAAAGAATCCACCTCCTTCCTTTTCCCCCTCCATGTGAAAAAAAAAAAACTGTTTGGGAGGGAAAATCAGCTGGAACAGGAATGGTTTTCCATCAGTGAGGAAAGCTGAGGTGATGTCTCGTGATGGCTGAGGTGGATTCCTTCAATGGAGGACTTTGGTCCAGCAGGGCACCAGTAACACCAGTAACACCAGTAACACCAGTAACAGCAGCCCTGCAGCCTGTCTCCACGCCATTTCCAGGGCTGGTAACGAAGGGCAAACACCAAACGTTGATTGTATGGAACCCACCCAGGCTAATAACAGTATTAATTACAGCACACGTCCCCTTCTTCCCACTGTAAATCTCTATTAGCAATAAACTGGAAGGGTCATAAAAGGGAGTTTACAATGAACCCACCAGGCAATATGTGCCTGAATCCTTGGCTTTGTTGCAGCTGGCAATAAAGCCATCTTTTATTAGAGCACATACCCTGCCCTGGAGATAACGTACAGGGCCCAGGACTCCTCGAAGAAATGATGCAAAGCTGTTTTGTTGCACTTTGATTTGCTGCAGAGCCGTGTGGAGGTGGGAAAAGCTGAGGGATCCGGGTAACAGGCTCTGCTTCCCTCGCTCCCAGCCTGACACTGAATCACCAGAGCGAGGGAACAGCCTCGGTAATTCTACATCGTAAATGTTCCCCTGCCCTGCAGGGGGGGAACTCGAGGAAACAGGAAAAAAAAAAAAAGAAAAATAAAATGAGAAGAAAAAAAAAGTTGGCGGTAAATTAAGAAGCACAAGGAAATCTCTGGTGTGAGAAAGGAGTAGCAAATGGTTGTGGTGGTGTCATGGGCAGAGGTTAATGTTTAAGTTTCTGGTTTTGTTTATAAATGTCAGGAGCAGATAGTGCTGAATATCTCAGAAATAGGCACAGATCCATCCAGGGGAACGAGGGCCAGGACTGGAAGAGATTTGTTGGCTTCAAAGTCCTAGGCAGGACTTTGGTTCCAAAAGAGGAAAAATATTTTAAAAGAAATAAAAAAAACCCAAAAAAAGCAAAAGTTGATATCTGCAACTTGTGGGACATGAGAGAAGCACCCAGACAAGCACACAGGTCCCAGAAAAGATATCCCTCTCTCTGCTTGCCTCCCCAGCAACCACAAAACTGGACTTTGATGCTCCTTGTAGGTCCCTTCCAGCTCAGCTGTTCTGTGGTTCTGGGAAAGTTTGCTTTGCTGAAGGACAAACACCAGGATCACCAGCAGAACCACTGGCCAGCCCAGTGCTGCCCCTCTTCCCACTCCTGTCCCAGCATGGGCTGCCTTCAAGCCCTAAAATGGGGACCTGGATCCTCTGGGCTTGCAAGACCCTTTAAGAGGCACCAGCACTCATTAATTTAAGCTCAGTGGAAGGTGCTGCAGACACAGGTGTGAAATCACCAGTTTTATTTAGCTCGCTGCTCAGGTAGGATTGTTCTGAAGTGCAGATCAGCCCTGCTCTCTTATATATCTTGCAGCCTTAAAAGTAACAATTCTGTCACCTCTGGAGCCATTTCTCTGCTGTTTGCAGCCTTGCTGGAGCTTCAGTGTTTAGCTGGAGGGCTTCATCTCCTTCAGACAGCCACCCGTCAATTATCCATCCCCTCCATAAATAAAATAAATAAAATAAACGGCTGGTGGCTTTTGTTATACCCATAAAAAGTCATTCTCCCTCTGTGTTTGCAGTAAAGCTGGTGGCCCCGTGCTAGGAGAAGGCAAACAGATTTTTCCAGGGAGTTTAATACCTGACTCCAGCACTGTGGTTTGGACTTTCTTTCAAGCTGAAATTCAACCACGGCCCTTCACACTGCTGACTTTATGCTGCTCTGGGGTGTGTTTCCATTCTTGTAAACACTCACAGTTTTGGGGCTGCTCTTGCACAAATTATTGCCCAGACAAGCTGTGGCTGCTCCTGGGAGTGGCCCAGGCCAGGCTGGACAGGGCTTGGAGCAAGCTGGGACAGTGGGAGGTGGCCCTGCCCATGGCAGGGGGGGGAATGGGATGAGCTTTAAGGTCTCCTCCAAACCAAACCATTCTGGGATTTTATGTCTGCTGCCCTGGACAATGGTGGGATCCCATTGTGGTTGTCAGATGAACAGGACAAGTGCTCTCCTCAGTGTGGCCTTTTTAAAATCCTCTTCTCCTTCTTCCATCCTCTCCAGACCTGGCATCCTCAGGGAAAACTCTCATCCCACTTCTCCTGCACTCTTCCCTTCCCAGGTTAGAGCTTTTCCCAGCTGGGTTTGCAGGCCAGACACACTCTCAAAGTCAAGGGGAGAAAAATAACACGCTGGAAGCGCTGGAGCCCTGGGCCTGGCTTTTTAAAGATGAATATTCCGCAGAGAAATTACTCATTGTTTTTTGTGGCTCTTCTACAGAGACAGAGAAAGAAAAGAAACTGATGCAATAGGAGATATTAGCCAAGACATCTGACTAAGGCACCTCACTCCCCATGCACCACATCCAGCCCGCTTGGAACTTCTGCTGCCAGCCCCAGCCTGGGCTCTGCTCCTGCTGCCTGGTGGGGCACAGACGGGGCCAGACACCAATCTTTGGGTGGGTCTGCAAGAGCCACCCCAAAATCAGCCTCTGAACCCACCCCACAGGGGAAGCAGAGGAAGCTGGGGAGCACCATCAGCCTGCAGCCAGGCTTGGAAGGGAGCTTGGCTCTCTGCTGGGCCCTTTGCCACCAGCCTGTCCTTTCCCGTGCTACCGAGAGTGCCGGGCAGCCAGCAAGGCCACAGCTCCTGAGTCATCCCCAGCTCCAGCTCCCATCCATCCCCATGACACACACGTGGGAGGGGACATTTTATATATATATGTATTTTTACTGCAGCCAGTGGCCCTGTTCCTGAGCACAGAGCAATGATTACCTGCTGCTTTCATGGTATAATAATCTTTATTATACATGTGTTGTACCCTGCATGAATTTAGCTCCTGAGCTGATAAGTGAGGAGATTTTCCCCCTTTTCTGCCCTGGACTGTGCAGATGAGTGCTCATTTTTATCCAGCACAGGAGTGGGAAGGGATGGCTGGGTGAGAAGTGGGAGCAAGGCACACATGTGCACGCACAGGGACACATGGCCCCATGCACACTGAGCCAGAAAAACGCTGCAGCTCTCTAAATCTACCCAGCAATCCCGCGCTAATCTGCTCAGTGGCAGCCCCAAATATAACTCAGGGACAATAAATAAACGAACGGGAGTTAAGTAAGTTCAGCTTCTTAACCTTTGCACGGATCAATCCCCGTGGTATTTCATTTTTCCCTTGTTTCTCTCTGTCCCCGTGTCTTCTCCTGGCTCCAGGGACAGCAGGGCACAGCAGCCAGGTGAGCAGGGAGCTGGAAGCAGAGGAGGAAGACCCAGATCTGTGAAAAAAAATAAATCACCAACCACTTCCTTTCTGAAACCTGGGGTTGTTGCTTCCTGCTCTGCATCCCAGATCTCAGAAGGTTCCATCTGTAGGAGGAATGACACCCTCAGGGTGCAGGATTTTAAAATTCCTGGGTTCAAAAGCTCTGGCTGTGGCTCCTGCTTGTAAATCCTCCTCTGCCAGTCAGGAGTGAGATGGTCCATGGGTTTGAGATCTGTGAAATATCTGGTCCAGCATGTGCTGGAAGACAGTTTACCATGTTCTTTCATCATGACTCATGTGCTGCTGTGCCACACACTCATGAGGAAAGTATGATGCTGGTACCCAGCAGAGCCACGCTGGAAGGGGACAGTCCCAGCTGCACTGCTCAGCACATCCTCCTGCTTTATTACCCATCCCAGTAGGAATAAGTCTTTCCTCCCAGCTGGACTCACTGCTCCCTCAAGAATAATGAACCTCCAGCCTTGCTGCTGCTGCCATCTGCACAGGCCACCATTTTTTAGGTCTTTTTTGAGGTGGTCAGTACAGCCACCACCCTATTTTGCCAAAATCCTGGGAGGGTTTTTTACTCTGAGCTGGGAAAAAGAAGATGTTTTCCAGACTCCCGCCCTCGGAGGATGAGTCGGAGGAAATTAGCAATGATGCACCACTGAAAAAAAATCGAATTGTTCGAGCAAGTTCAAAGCTGAGCCAGTCTGGAGACATCTGCACACCACATGCCAGGAGCAGTGAAACACCAATAAATCCTTGCAGGATGGCACCAAGGCAAGGAAGCTTGAGCTCTCAACCCAACAGGGGAAGCTCCCAGTGCTTCTGTTCTGAGGTACCTGAAGGGACTCAGTGGAAAGGAGAGAGTTGAGGGAAGTGAGAGAAGAATAACAATTTTTGGGGAAAATGTTGAGCTACCTATGTTCATAGAATCCCAGACTGGTTTGGGTTGGAAGGGACCTGAAAGATCTCATTCCAACCCCCTGCCAGGGGCATGGACACTTCCCACTATCCCAGGTTGCTCCAAGCCCTATCCAACCTGGCCTTGGACATTTCCAGGCATCCAGGGGCAGCCACAGCTTCTCTGGACAACCACAGGGGCCTCCCCACGGTTACCTTCATTTTGGATGTGGTTATTGCTCCAGTTTCCAGAATGAGGTAACCACTGAAGTCTATTTTCTGATTGAAACTCAAAATCACTAGGCCAAATCTAAAGAAAACCTTTCTAAAATTGGAAGGCAACCGTGAACTGAAACAGCAGAGAAAAATGGAGGTGAGAGTCCAATTTTATTTCTGGAGAGAAGGTTGGTTTTAAAATGAAAACAAAAGAACCTTGCCAGGTGAAAACTGTCCATCCCCTTCACCAGAGATCAATAACTCCACAGGATCAGGCGCTCAGGCCAGCTGACCTGTGGCTGTTTGCAAAAGGCTTTCGCTCTGCCCACAGAGCTCAGAGTAAAAAACTTTACAGTGTTCAAAGAAAAGTGAGTAAACAACCCAAAATCAAAGGCCCAGGAGCCTCTCATCCAAATGGCCTCAAGATCATGCACGATGGAGGAGGAGGTGTCAGCCCAAGTGGGAAAATCCCACTGTACCTGAGCAACACGGGAGCTTTGCCATCAACTCCAACAGAGGCAGGAATTATTCACTGTGTTTTTCTGAACTTCTGTGTCATCCTCAACTCCATCCCTCTGGATTTTGTGGTTGAGGTAACGCCAGGCCTGGAGCAAGACAGCTGTAGGAAAACTTTAGGTCCACATTTAGTAAGCACAAATATCCCCTTGTGAAAATCCACGTCAGGGTGATGGGTGGATTCCTCCACCTTCAAGACTGGGATGGATTCTTCCATCTTCTCCAGGCTGGGATGACAGGAATGCTTTGGATGGGTTATTCCCACCCTGACAGGTGCCACACTCCATCCCCAGTGCCCACAACCTGGGTGAAGCCCCATCTCCCCACCCAGCTCCAGTCATTCCATGGCCCCACAGCAGACATTGCCTTCTCCAAGGAGAAATTGGGGTCGAGCATAATTTGAACACCATGACCAGCTCCATGGTTCTTATATATGAAAAGGGCTCCTGTTCTTCAGGCACAGAAATGCAAATAAATCAAAATCTACTCTCAGCATCTGAAATATCCATCAGTTGTATAGAAAGGAGACAGAGGGAAGGAGCAGGGTTAGGGCTGCCCCACAGCAGAGGAAGAGATGTGAGAATGGAGCCTGGTGCCTGCCCTTCCTCTGAGAGAGGAGTTTCACACAGACCTGAAACCAGATTGTCAGAGCAGGGAGTTTGCAGAAGTGCTCCAGCACGGGGGGGCTCCCATGGGGATGCTCGAGACCAGACTTTCCTGAAGTGCTCACCTGATCTGCTGTGCTTTTTGGAAAGTCTGACATGCAGAGCAGATAGCTCTAGACACTGCTGTCTCATATAGGTATGGCTGACTCAGATAAATATATAAATATATGTATGAGTGGCTTAACACACTTCCCTTTCTTCCTCCTCTCTCCCCCCAAGTTTTGCATGTCTGAAGCCATTTCAGATAAAAGATACTCAAAAATGAAAATGCATTTGGGATGTCTGGGAACTGAAGAAGTCAGACTCAGAGAAAACCAGACAGGGTTAGAGCCCAAAAATCCCTGTCTCCTGCCAGGAATCTCAACCCACTGCTGTCTACAGGTCGAGGCTCCTTGTGCTCAGCAGCAGCCAGGGTTTTTTCCAAAGTGTATTCCATCAGCAGTAATGGGTCTTTCCTCATAAGCTCTGTTTTCATAGTAAATCTTCAGTCTTACATTGCATTACAGAGTTCAGCTGCCGCTAATCCTTAAAAACAATTCATTTCCAACTGCAAAGTGCAATAAAGAAAGGATAATCACTATTAATATTAGTTATTGTTATTGATTTCAGCTTTAAAGAATTGATTTTCAGTCCTGGCTGCATTTATGAGTCTCTTTGCTGAAGATGCATATACGGGGCCCACCACTATTTTTAGATCCTTGCCCCAGCTCCAGGAGGAAGAGGATGGAGAAGGCAAAGGAGAGAGCACACGAGGAAGATCCTGATGGGTGAGGGAGGACATCTCCATGTGGCTTCACGTGCACACGTGGAGGAAAACATAGAGATTAAAAGGAAAATTATCAGTGCTTTCTTCCAGCGAGGCCCTGCAATACCAGTGAGTCCTCCCAGTCCTTCGTGAGCTGTAAATTCAGTTTTACCCCTGCCAGTGAGTCTTGCTTTGCCTGGAGCTCTCCTGCCTGACATTTCTCCCCACTCCACCCACAGTTTGATGGCTAAATATAACATCAAAATATTAATAAAATGGTTTTAGTAGAATTGACCCTTTCCTGTGGAGAGCTCAACCCTCTGGGGATGCTCAGCATCCTCCACTGAGCAAATCTGAGTGAGGGCCCCAAAACAGGCAATGATCCAGGATGGGATGGGATTCCTGGGAGGAGAATCTGGGCAGGAGCTCAAGGATGGGATGAGGATGGGCAGGTGAGAAATATTTTGCCACTTGTGGTCGAAGTCATGCCCAGGAAGGGATGCTGAGAAGAGAGAGTAAAGTTTCAGTTCCTTGTTTCAAAAGCAAGAAGGGGGTTGGGTTTTTTGAATCAACATCTTTCTTCAAAAAGTCACTAAAGTTCTGTCTCAAGGGCATAAAAATATTGAGAACCTCAAAAGCAGAAGGAAGGGGGTTGTTTTTTTAGGCCACCAAAATGTTTCAGTGGGCTTGGACTGAAAAAGTTTCCAACATATTGCTTGGGAAGAAATTTTGGAATTTTTTTTGCAATTCCAGTCACCCTGCAGCAAACGTTTCTTTTCCCCAGTTGTTTGGAAATGGCAGTATATATAAAAAATTCCATATATAGCTCTATTTTCTGTGAGCTTTAAAAGCTCTCCCTCTAGATAGCTTGAATATAATCTGGTGAGGATGTGGGAATGAAACAGGGATAAAAATCCTTAGCCAAGCCTGCAAAATAATTAAATGAGCGTTTAACCAAGATCATTATTTTCCACAGTTTTATTTATATGCAAGATTGGATACAATGGCCTGGAATATTGTTCCACACTATTACTGTGCTATAAATTATTGGAGCAAAGCACAGCGAGGCATCATAATGCAATATATTTTTATAGTGCCATAAAGTAATTACGCACCAGACAACAAAATCCTACAGAAGTGACATATTTTATGCTTAAATTATAATTACATTAAAAGCGTCTCTTCCATTTGATGTTTATGGAGCACACACAACGGCTGTCGGGAGGCCTGGGAACAAAGGGGACCTCTCACAGAAAGCTGGGCTGGGCCAGGGAGATGCAGCTGGGGAATATTCCTTGGATTTTGGTGTTTTCAGAGTATTTTTGACAGTTTTGGCTGTGTCTCAGCAGCCAAACTCAGATTAACACAATTGTTCCTGGGGTTAGGCCTACGGATACAGGCCCAGCTAGGAAAAACAATGTAATCTAATCTGTTCCAAGAATTGGGCTGGGTTTATTCACTTTGTTTCACCTCCCCTGGACATGAGAGATGAGGAATTACCCAAATTAACATTTGTACCCCCACAGGTCTCAGCTGCAAGGAAATACAACAACCTCCCTCAAGAGCGGCCTCAAACCATCTTCTTCCAAATCCATTTTTCTACAAATCTTGTGATGTTCTGGGGATAAATTCGGTCCAGAAGTGGGAATAACACCCCAACAATTGCACTTAGAGCAATGGGTGGGAAGAGCCTGGAAAATAGAAAGAGTTCTTTGGTGGGAAGAGCCTGGAGCCATGGATTTTTCACCTCAGAGAGGTTTCAGCCTGCAGGAAACCTCCCCAAATGGAGCCTGGAGATTTTTCCTAGTGGATGGTGCCTGGTTTGGGTTAAAACCAACTAAAAAGATCGGATCAGTGATGCAGGGATGGGTTGTTAATCCAGGCAAGCTGCAGGAGGAGTGAGAGGAGCCATGAGGCAGAGATGGTCCCATGGCTGTCCTCAAGCCAGGAGCTCCTTCTGGGAGCAGCCCAGAGGGTGGGAAAGGAGCAGCTCTGCCGAGGGGACGTGTGAGAACAAACCCCCACCTCAGGAGGGCTCAGCATGTGCCAAGCAGTTGTTTGTGGCAGGGGAAAAATGGCTCGAGCCTGCAAGGAAATGGCTTCTGTGGTTGCAACCCAGCTTTTCCTGGAAAGTGCCCAGCTCCCACCTCGCAGCTCTCGGCTCTTCCTGCGTGACTCACGCCGTGCAGGCTCGCCAAGGTGGGCGTCTGACGCCCTTTAGAGGCGGTGACATCTTCCTAGAAGTGTGACAGAGACCGTAACTGGCAAGACAGCAAGGGGCAGCAGCCAGGGGAGAGGATGGAGGACTGGGCCCCTGGCTCTGCCAGGCCTGGCTTTGCTCCCCGTGTGCTCTGCCACCTTCAGAAGTGCTTTGCTGCTGCGTGCCTCAGTTTCCCCATGTGTATGGGAGCTGTGCATGAAGCGAAGGAGGCCAGGAGCAGTTGTGAGCCAATAACACTGTGCAAACACTGCCACACTCAGGAGCGGGGTGAAGATACACAGAGTCCCCTTCCAGAGGCACCCAAACCTACAAAATCTGTGCTGTGAACGAGGCCAGCTAAAGGTCCTGGGAAGGCTGCTTTGGTCTGTCTCTGTTTCTGTACCCCCCACATCAACTAACCAACTGATTAACTAACCAACTAACCAACTAACCAACTAACCTGTTTATCTAGCTACCCTCTATTTATCTATCCACCCCCTGCATATGGAATGGCCTCGCTCTTCCAGAGCTGACACCCTTCAGAACAAATCCATCCCGCAAGAGTTGGTGTTTTGCTAGAGAAAGGTCACTTCAGCTGCTTGTGTGAGAGCTGAGGCCAACTCAATATCCTTCCTGTCCTGACATCCTTTTCCAGGCCAAAGCCCTTTCTGGAAGCACGCAGAGGAAAAGCTCAGAATAATATCTGCCTTTACTTCCCCCTCCTGGGCTATATCCTCCAATGTCCCACTATCCAGGGGTTCTGCTCCATGCTGGAAGAAGGAATGGCTCTTAAATCATGTCTACACATGGCTGCTCCCAACAAACAGCGAGGTCTCCTGGTGTGTGGGAGCAGCCCTTAAATGCAGCGACCCGGAGAGCTCAGAGCAGAGCAGGGATGGTCTGAAAGCCTTTCCTGGCTCCTGTGGTTTCTCTTCCCTTGGATCTCTGGTGTGACACGCCTGGACAACGTGACAAGACCTGCACAAGCTCTGTCAGCCTCATTGTGCTCCCTCCAGCATCGAGCTCTTCTTGAAAGCTTACTCCAACAGAAAGAACAGCAGAGATGCTGCAGGCTCTGCTGGGAGAGGAGAGGGCAGGGGTTAAATTCAGGCCTTGGAGAGCTGAAATATTCCAAACATAAGGCGGATGTGGCACTTCCCAGACTGCATGTAAATCAGAGACACATGCTCCCTCCGCTATGGCAGCAAATGTGCGCTCTTTATTTGGAGGACCCACATTGCCACTCATTTTTGTTTCCACCCAGTCAGGACTGGAAGAAGTTTGCTCCAGCTCTCCATGGCAAAATAACACAGGGTCTCTCTTCCCCCAGGACTGAGGGCATGAGAGCTACCTTCAATTTCTTGATCAAAAGAACTCAGTGTTGCCCTTCTGAGATGTGCTCCACATCCCCCACCAACCTTGGAGCTTTCTCTCCCTCTGAACCCAGCCAGGAGCAACTCAACATCAGGAAACAATTCCAGGGACTGTTCCACATTAGCCACAATCCAATTGTTTTCCACAGCCTGGTGATGTCTTCCCACACCCCTTCCCTGGCCGTGGCGATGCCGTCGATGGCGTTGGGCAGGTTGGGGGTGACCAGCCCAGGGACAGCCTGGACAGTGGCAGCACAGGAAGGGACATGGCAAGGTCTGTGCCTCTGGCTGTTTGCACAAGCCCAGGTTTGCCCTGGTGCTGGCAGCAGCATCCTGGGGGTGAAGTCCAGTGCTACGCTGTCAGTGTGCAAAGGACACGGGCACTGTGGAGACCTTTGGGCAGCCAGAAGATCAAAGGGGACAAATGTCCACAAAGGACAGAATTACAAAGCTGCAGGGTGAGAAAGGATTTCATGTCCTGGGCATGGGCAGTGCCCTGAGAAACTCTGCAGTGCAGCAGTGCTCAGGGCTGCCTGCAAGGCTGCTCCAACTTCCCTCTTGGGTGTCTCCGCTGGGCATTTTGCAAGCAGAAACTCAGTTCTGGCTCAAACCAGCCCTGGCTTCAAGCCAGGACCTGTGGCTGTGGTCAAGGCAGGGCTGAGGCACCACTAACAAGCCCAGCTTGCTGTGCATCAGCCCTCACACAGCCCCGACTGCTCAGTGTGACTTTTGAGGCTTCCCACCCACCACAAGCTCTTCATCTCCTCCTCCATGACGCCCTGGCTCCTTTTGTGCCCAATTTCAATTTATTTCTTGCTTGAATGTGCTCCTTTGCTCAGCACCCAGCCCAGGCTGGGCCAGGCTCCCTGCAGGGATCACAACACGGATTGCAGCGATCAAAACAGGATTTGGGGTCCTGGGAAAGGTTCTCCCTGCCATCCCTCCTCTCCTCTTCACTCTGAGCCCTGCACTGGTGTGGCAGGAGTGCAGCACTGCAGGCACTGCCTTCCTGCAGGGTTATTGCTCTGCTCGCCTGGCTGGAGTCACTTACCCTGGGAACCCCCGAGCCACGGCAGCGCTCCGGGCGTGCAGCAACCCCTCAGGAGCACAGCATCTGCTGGATGCCCCCTGGAAGGGTGCATTTCTGTGTATTTCTGTCTAGCAGCTCCCATATGACCCGAGCAGAGAGCGAGGGCTGGCCCAGCTCTGCTGGAAGTGGCCTTGTGTCACCCAGGAGAGGCTGGGCCCCCGCTGTCCCCATCAGCCAGATGTGACTTGTCCAGTGATGCGTGTGCGCCTGGGCTTGAGCTTTCTTGGTTTTCCTTCCTTCTCAGTGCCCCCAGCTGATGGCAGGAACTGGAGGAGGCAGCTGAGATGCCAGGGATGAAAGCTGCTGTCCCCTAGCATGCAAATCCTGTGTCCCCAGTGACAGGTTCACCCTGACCAACCTGTCCCCTGTGACACCGGGAGCCGCCGGGTCGCCAGACCTCTCGGTGATTTTGGTACCCAGCCATGCACAACCTTCCTCCTCTGGTGGAAGGAGAAAGGCACAGAAGACAGAAAATGAACCTGGATCCAACATCTGGTCCCCTCCAGTCCCAAAGGGGTGGAGGAACTGGTGTAACTGGTCAATTTAACAGGTGTTAAATTGCTCACACTAGGCAGGTACAGGCACCAAAGCCACTCTGGAGAGGATGCAGAAAGGCTCTTTGCAGCCATACACCAGCTTGGTTTTCCCTGCTGTATTCAGACTGAGGTGTTGATCCCTGCTGAACCCAGGACTGATAAGAAAGGACCCACCTGGAGCAGCCCTCACTGCATTTTTTGGCTCTGTGATGCCCATACCCACCCCACAGCCAAAGCTCCCAGACAAATCAGGAGTTTGGAGCTGCTGGGGCTTGCCCAGCTGGAGGGGATGTTTGTGAACCCACTTACAGCATCACAGTGTGGGGAAAACAGCCAAGGGGGGCTGGGGGAGTCAAAAAATCCAAAACACAAACAGAGCTAGGAGGGAGGGAGGGGAGGGGTCCTTGCTTTTCATGCCCAGGTGAGGCAAGGCAGGGAGGAGGAATGTTTTCCTTTGGATCTGAATCCACCAGACCCTGATCCCCTGAGGGGGCTGGCCTCACCCCTGAGAGCACAGTCCCTGCTGTGGCACCTCACCCTGATCCCCTTCTCCAAGCAGCAGCTTTGGGGAGAGCAGAGCAGAGCTCCCCTCTCTGCAGCCTCCTCCGTCCCAGGGAGTTCTGGAAACTTCCCTGCCCCTGGAAACTTCCCTGCCCAGCCAGGAGCGGTACCACGAACCCTGGCAAGGGCACAGGCGATGCTTCCCTGCCACTCCACACAAACCAGCCTTTATCTCCTGGCTAAGTGGGCACGAGGTGCCTCTTCCCAGGCTGATGAGAGCCGGGAGGGTGAGGCACGGGACGGGCAGTGCCCACAATGGCTCTTTGTAACGGGGCTGAGGAAGGCTGGGCAAGCAGAACAGGTTTGCTTCACAAAGACCAAAATCCTCCCAGGAGCAATTAGCAGGGGATCTGAGGGTAAGAAAACCCCCAGCTCCCTGTAATTTGGATGTGAGGACAGGCTGACCTGTGAGGACACAGGTAACGGGGTGAGAACCCTTCAGGGAGGGCTCCTGGAGGTGGATGGAGGTGGATGGAGGATGGATGCTGCTGGAGGTGGAACTGCTGATCAAAAATCCTGCACGGCCAGGCAGCTCCCCATGGAAACAAGATGTGGGGAAGGACTAACTCCTGCTTAATTTGGAGCTGGAAAAGATCACACTCCCTTAGATGGCTTGGAAGCATATTGATCTGACTGTCATGGTCCCAGGCTGCTGTGCCGTGTCAAAACAAGATGTTTTGATCAGACTGAAGCAAAGGAAATGTTGAATTTTCCCTTCAAGGAAAGAATTCCCAGGACTGTGAATTTCATCCTGGCTTGAGATTGCCCTGCTTCAGCATTTCTCATGGGACAGAGAGGTTTTATTCTTTTTTCCAAGCTCTTGTCCTCAAGACCTTCTTCTGAAATTCTGGACTTAGTCTTCCCAGAGGGTCAGGTTTATTCATAACTGAGGAGGCCAGAAGGCCTTTTAAGCAGTGCTGTAATTATAACTGAAATGTCCAGAGACTCCAGAGAGAGCAGAGGCTGAAGATGAGCACAAAATGCCTCAGGACCCTTGAGGAAATGAGGAGATCTGGCACACGGATTTGGACAGCCGTGGATATGCCATGAAAGCCCTCATTAGTGTTATTCCACATTATGTTTATGGGCATAATACCAAGGCAGAGCTCCCACAGGGAGGCTGTACAGGAGCATCACAACAAACGGTGGTGAATGGAGAAACATCTCCCACCTGCTGCTGTCAAAGGCTTTTTCTCCTCTAAATGCAGCAACACAGACTCAGAGACTGAGCCCAGGCACTGCAGCTTGGCAGCTTTAGCCCACAGACACATCCTGAGTCACGGGATGGGTTTCTATTCCTGTTTTCTGTGCCTTTGCAGGCCAGTTTGGTGCAAGATTATGTCCTCCACACTCACACAGAGTCTGTGTTGAGGCCCTTCTCGGCCCTGCCACATCCATCTCCTGCCGTGCCAGGGATTTCCACCTCCACCTGCCTGCACAGGGCAGGAGCACAAGCACAGCCACATCCAAGGCTGGCTCAGGTCAGTGCCAGCCTGCAGGAACATGCTCCAAAACATGGCATCTTCATGGGAATCCAGAGCAGACAATTTCCAGAACACACCTGCCAGTTTTGGCATCAGTTCCCAAATTTTGGTCCTTCAACCACCCACACCTGTGAAACACATTCCCAAGTCCCCTTCCCACCTGCTCTACCTGAGATTGGCATCACCTCAGAACTAAAGCAGTGGATTGGGATTCTGTTGCTGTTAATAACCCACTGCCAGCCCAGAAATGGGATCAGCTTTGCTCATGGCATCAGATCCACCAAGAGTTTTGTGGCCTCTTCAATTCAACGTTCAGACCTCCAACCCAAAATGCAGGGGTTGACCTAAGTGGTCATGAAGGGCTAAGAGATATTTGGACACAAGGAAGGCCCCACCCCAGCAATGCCAAGAACCAGCTGCACTCTGAAACCTGCTGAATCTTCTTCTCTGCCTCATTCCTGCCAAGACCATTCCAGGTGACCTTTTGCAGCTCATTTTTCCCTCCCACGAGAAGCCCACGTCTTTGCAAAATGCTTGGAGCTCTACAAAGTGCCCAGTGCTGGTGCAAAGGCCGATGTTGAAAGCAGGGCTTGGGCTCCGTTTGGCCCAAAAATTGCAGCTGAATGTTTGGATTTTGATTTGGCCACACATGCAACAATCAGTTAAAGTTTAAGCAATGTCCAGAAGTCCTGTTGGCTCCTGTGAGGCCAAAGGACACATCTGAAGTGAGGTGTGGGGTCAAATCAGGTTTTCCAGCAGAGTCTGATTGAGTTAAGCATTCAGCTCCCAGGATATGCCTCAATCCCTACACCTTTTCCAAAAATGAGACATGAAGATGAGGTTACTTCACCTGGATAAAGATTTGGAGGGGTTTATGTCCAGCTTGTCTTTCCCAAAACATCATGTTTTCCATTAAAGGGAGCCATTCAGGAAATTAATGACTCCAAACTTCCACAAATGTTGAAGCCATGAAAAAAGGGTCAGTGCCCAACAGTGCCACCCCTTTTGTGTCAGTGGCTCATCCCTGACAATGATGGAACAGCTCCTGATGCCACTGTGACATCAGAAGCTCCTCGTGATTTTGCAGAGCTTTTGAAAACTCGAGTTCTCTTCTGCTTAAACGATCCTCACCTTAAAATGAGGCTGTGGAGAATTCACTGCAAATCCCTTTGCATTTCCTTAGCACTGAGGAAACGAGTGAGATCAACTCCAAACTAGCAGCGAGCTTGCCCTGCCAGAAATATTTGTGCTTGGACCAACAAAGCCAACCTTCCCAGGCTGGCTTGGGAGAGCAGACACTTTGGTTTTTGGCTCCAAGGGAAAATGCTGCCAGCTGCCAGCATTTAAACCAGCAGCACTGCTGCTGAGCACGAAATCAGCCAGGCAAGACGTTGTGATGGGGAGACAGAAGGGAAGAAAGCAGGGCATGGACTCAGTGCAGAAACCACCATGCTGAGAAACCCAGCTGTGACACAGAGCTGGGGCGTGCCTGTGGTGGAGCCAGATTAAATCAGGAAATTGGGATTGTTCACTTCTTATTGCTGCCATCCTTCACCCATTTGTCCTAGGAAATGGAGCAGGAGCTTCTAAAATCCTGCTGGTGCCATTTCTTGTCACTGCCTGACCCTGCCCCTGGTCTGACAGCCCTGATCCGTGGGGTGACCATGGATATTGCCCTAGGAGGATGACTCAGTCTCACTGAAGATAAACTTGAATTACTTTGAGAGCTGATCATGTTTTTTCACGGGGCCCATGGCTGTGATTGCTCCCACATCACACCCTCATCCTCCCAGCCTTTTCCCCACTCTCCTCAGCACTTCCAGAAGAAGCAGCAGGATGAAAGCAGATGTTGGCAGTCCTCAAGCTTTCTCTTTCTGAGCCAGGCAAAAGTGACTTTGGTTTTCCATGCTGCTCTAGCAGAATGTTCTGACTGAGTGCATGAGTGGGTATGGATTTATGGGGAATTTACCCAACGAGATGGAAGCTGTAGAGTCATATATATATATACATATATAAAAATTCTGCTTCAAATCAGTATCCCAGGACTGTTCTCCATAAAACCAAGAATTTACACAAGCAAAAAAGAATTAACATCAGTGTGTTCCCCACAAATAGAAAGTTTCACAGAGTTTGGGTTTTGTGGGCGTACATTTCAAAATCTGCCCACAAATGTTTTCTGTCTTAAGCACCTCAAAAACTTCCCAGCAAAAAGTGACAGAATGTATCTCTCTGCAGTCAGAAATGGGATTGCATCATATACAGACACAATCAGGCTGGTTTTCAGCTAATTAGCCCTGATCCAAACTGCATCACTCTTGAACAAAGCTGTATGAGACCCAGGGCAAGTTTCATGATCAGGAGGTCCATGGGGGTTAGAATAAGATGATCTTTTAGGTCCCTTCCAGCCCATAATAAATAACAAAATAATAATTTTGTTATTTATTATGAATCCATGCCAGAGGAGCTGGAGTTCCCTGGAAGGCCCTGTTGATGCCACTTCGAACATTTTCATGCACTCCAGGGAAAATTCTTCGAGGTCCTCAAATGTTAAAATATGAGTTGGGAAAATATTCCGAATTCCTTTGCAACAGTGGGGGAAAAAAAAAAATCCAAGTTAAATCTGGAGTGTTTTCCTACATTTAAAAGAAGAGCTTTAAATTGCATTTTATTTTAAGGGACGTTTNATATTTATTTATATTATATTTATTTACGTTCTATGATGACATGAAAGGCAAGAGTGGTTCTTCCTGCAGCTGGAGGATGATGAAGTTTGAAGGAGATGCTCCGTGCAGGGAGTTGTGCTGGACCAGGGTTTGGGATCAGTGCAGCAGCAGCCTCCCAGTGCTTCCGTACCCAGCTAATATGAAAGAAAAGCTCCCGCTGTCTCCAGCCGATTGTAATTCAATTGTGTAAAAAAAAAAATTTGCTCCAGGTGGCAATTTGGCATCTGCTTCCATTTCTCGCTGCGGTGAGGGATTGCAGGCAGCACTAACGAGGGGCTAATCTTGCACACAGTGGGCCAGATCCTGGGCTCCTGCAAAGCCCAGGGAACGCCGTGGAGTGGGCAGCAGCTCATCCCAGCCCAGGGGATAAGCCCCAGGAGTCTGTCCTTCCGCTCCCGGTTGCGACAGCAGCTCCAAGCTGTGAGTTTTGGGCTGCAGCCTGACGTTGCTGTTTGCATCCGCAGCCTCTTTAAACATTCTCGTGCCGTGTTATCGCTCTGGAATTCCAGAGTGCTGAGTCCCGGCCTCGAGCAGCCAGAGGAATTTGCTCCCCAAGCATTAATGCCTTCTTCTTCCCCAGAAGGATCCCCTGGGATGGCTCCTGTTGTGCAATGAGGGTGGGCTGGTGGCCTGCCAGATCCGAGCCTGGGCTTGGTCACCTCATCCAGCTCTGGGTGATGGGACCATCACGGTCCATGGTGGGACTGGGACAAGCCCAGGGTGAAGGACTGGGCATTGCTGAAGGGCAGCAGCCTCTTCCACCCCTTCCACTCCAGGGTATCCAGGTTTGCATCAACCCGTGCAGAGAGCTGGGAGCTGCTCTGGGGGACATGCCCCACATCCTGGATCCTCACTGCCAGTACTCCCACCGATTCTGAGGATTCAGGAGGCTTCTCCACCCAGCTGTGGGACTCCTCACTGCAGCAGAATTCCTGCCCAGACTGAGCTCACAAGGAAGAATTTGAAGTTGCACACACGCAAGAGCAAGAGTTTAAAAAACAGGGGAAGAGATAGAAAAGCTTCTGGATGAAAACCAGGCAAATTCCTTGAGTTTGGAGGAGGCTCATCCACATCTGCTTCCTGCAGGGGTTCCTGTCACTGCTGTTGGTGCAGAAAGGCCGTGGGACAAACGGGGCTGGCGAATCATCCCCGGGCGAGCTCGGAAGGAGCCAGCAAGCCTTTGCAGAGCCTTTTTGATGACAAGAGCGTTGTGCTGACAAAACAGCCCATTTTCCCCGCTCTAACCCCCTCGTTATCAGCCCTTCATTGCAGGAGTGTTGGCTGACACTGAGGCGAGGCAGACGAGGATTATTAAGTTGTTGACAGAGAGCTCATCCGCTCCGAACAGTTATCGTGGCAGGGAGCATCCAGCACGCAGGCAGCTCCTGACAGGCTCTCTCATCAGCCAGATGTCGTGTGTGGGGGAGCCTCCTCGAGCCTCACACCCCGTTTCCCCCCTCTTTTTGTATTTAAATGAGTCTCCCAGCAGTGTTGTTGTTGATTAGCCCTGCAGAGAAATTAACGGGGACACGGGCATAAATAGTCTTGGAAATGGTTCTCAGCTGTCCCTCCAGGTGAGTCCATCTCTGTAAGAAGGTAGGAAATGGATATATCTGGGAGAATGCTGCTGTGATTGCTCCAGGGAGGAGCATGGGACCCCTTCCAGCGGGGAAAACCAGAACTCCACCTTGCCAAGACCTCCATTGCTTTACTGATTTTGATATAAGGCTCCTGATTGCACCAAGTGGCTAAAAGCCATGCCAAAGGCCAGGATTAGAAAGCCAAAGAACTGTTCAGTGCTTTATTCCTGAGCTCAATAAATGTATCCCCTCCTGGAAATGCTGCTCGATGTTAACAGGATTAGTGGGCCTGCTCATCCATCCAGGCAACCTCTCAGAGTGGGGTAGGAAGGAAGGAGGTGGGCAGGATTGAAAAAAGGAGGATGGAGGCTGGTGAAATGTCCTTAATCCTGCTCCTCTGCCCACTGGGACACGGCACTCCCTCCCTGCTGCTCTGCCATCCAGACAGCTCCATAATCACAAGGAAGCAGCAGGACCAGCCCCAACCCATGGTGCAGCACTGCAAAACTCAAGGTTTCACTTTGATCTCTGCCTGGAAGATGAAAAGTCTTAATCAAGGCTGAGAGCACGGTTAAACAGCAGACTCTAAAATAATTGGCCACTCCAGCCTCCTTAAGTAAGTGCAAAAAGAGGGGATTATTGTGGCTTGGGTAGTCAAACGTGTCCAGGCTTTATCCTGGCTGGAATAGGGCACAGGCAGAGGGAGCAGGGCAGTGCAGGCTGAGCACACCCTGCACAGGCACTGCCAGACAATCCAATGGTCTCTCTGCTCCCAGGATCATGCTGTTCCCTGCTCTCCCCCCGAGCTGGCTGCATTAAAGCTGGCTGGGGCAGGGCTGCCAGGCTGGGCCAGCACTTGCCTTGCCAGCCCCAGGAGCAGCTGCTTTGGCAGAGGGGATTTGTCTGCCTGGAGAGTCCAAACCTTTTAGTTCATTTCCCTCAAAAACCTCTGCCTGCAAGGCTGAAGGAGACTTTAAAAAGGTTTTAAACTGGTCATTGCTAGTGGGATGGGCTCCACAAAAGGATTGTCTTCCCAGTGCTCTCAGGATGGTGTGCAGGGGAAAAGGGACAACCACAGCATCCAGATGAGCCACACCATCGCAAAAAGCTGCAGAAAACAGGAGGGATGGAGAGGAGAGGGATGGATGTGCTCCTGTGGGCTCAGTGCTTGAAGAGAAAACAGCAGAGGCAACATGGTAGGAGGTATCCTATACTTCCAGCTCAGATGATGCCACTGGATGCTGGAGCAGGTCCTAAAAGTGCTCATTTCTCATTGCAGGTTTGTGTCACGTTGGCTCCCAGCACTTCACAACCAACTCCATGTGCAGCAACAATACACGAGAGTGAACGGGGAGGTTTGTGCCATGGAAAAAGTGCTTTGCCCCGATTGGAAAACCTATTTAGCAATTAGAGAGGAAAGAGCATCCCGTCAAGTAGATATGCAGGTTCTTTTGCAGCCCATCAGGTTTGCAGAGAGCGAGGGAGCAGCTTCTGGAGCAGCAGAGGGGAGCGGGCAATGGACGGACAAGAGGGGACGAGAGGGGACGAGAGGATCGTCTTTAAGAATGGAAAAGACATGAGACAAAATGTTCTTGCTCGATGTTGTAAACAAGCCTAAAGTGTTTTGAAAGACTCTGTCAATATAAATTACTGACAAACAAGACACTGGAATTGCAAAAGAGGAGGCCAGCTGGAGGAAGGCTGAGTGCCTCGCTGCCCACCTCAGACACTCAATGCGGCAGCACCACTCTGCTGCCCTCCCACATTCCTCTCTATTCTTCCCCTCTCGAACGGAGAAGAGGCATCAAGTGTTCTGTGTGAGATGAGTGCGTTAAAGCATCCTCCAGCCCAGCTACTGCAGCCCTGACAGCCGAGGGAATTTGCCAGCAGAGCTCTCTGTGCAGCATTTCACGATAATTCCCTGTGCAAGCCCTCCCTTGCTGTGGGGTTGGGAGGTTCGCTCAGTACTGTCTGTGTCCCTGTTCCTCCCTGCTGGCAGCTCATTCCCATCCCCAAAGGATGGATCAGGGAGCTCTTGGCATCCTCTGTGGGGTAAGTGTGTGCTCAAGCCACGGGCAGGGAGCAGCTGCTGCACTGTAAATTCACAGCCTCGGTTACCTGGTGTTAAATTTCTCATCTTGTCCTGGGACAGCAGCCAGAGCTCTGCCAGGAATAACTGTGGCAGTGCCAGTCTCAGCTCAGCTGTGGACAGCCCAGGCAAAAAAAAAAGCCCAAATTAAAGTAATGCTGATCTCTTACCCGTGGCCTGGAGTGATTCCAGATGTAGGTAGAGGGGTGAGCACTCCCTGTGTGCTTTGGGGACAGTGATGGGGACAGGAGCTCACACCCACACTGGGCGTGCTTCAGAAACATAGAATCCATAAAGGTGGAAAAGATCTCTAAGATCTTCAAGTCCAACCAGCACAGATAGAGGCCAAAAGTCTCTATTTTTAGGGGTGTTAACCCTTTCCCAAAGAGATAAATTGAAAAAAAGTCCTTGCAGGGTTTGTTGGTGTGGTCAGCTCCCAGCCCAGCCCAGCACCAGTCTCTTCCCAGTAGGGCCCTGGTGGCAAATCTCAGGAGGATTTTTAATTATAACAGTGGGAGTTAAGTCTTCAAAACCTCTCTGCCTCTGAGCTTAAATTGCTAAAACAGCCTGGAGAAGAGAAAGCCCTGGGGAGACTTTAGAGCACCTTCGAGTGCTTAAAGGGGCTCCAAGAGAGCTGAAGAGGGACTTTGGACAAGAGCCTGGAGTGACAGGACACAGGGAATGGCTTCAAACTGCCAGAGGGCAGGGATAGGTGGATATTGGGCAGAAATTCTTTCCTGTGAGGGTGGGGAGGCCCTGCACAGGGTGCCCAGAGCAGCTGTGGCTGCCCCTGGATGCCTGGAAGTGTCCAAGGCCAGGTTGGATGGGGTTTGGAATACCCTGGGATAGTGGAAATGAGATGAGCTTTGAGGTCCCTTCCCACCCAAACTGTTCTGTGATTCTACAAAAACAAAGGCTCCAAAACCCACTGCAGCCCCTCGACATCTCTGTTTGCACCTCTGGCATTTCAACCTGGTACCTTCTGAGTAAAGTTGATAAAACAGATGAGAAACAGGAATTTCTGCACCCAAAGACTTCCTACCAATTCCCAGTGCCACCCTGTGAATGGCACAAATCAGGGTTTTGCACTTTTCCCCCTGCTGTTTAAAGCACAGATGTCTGAGCAGAGCTCCAGGAAGAGAGCTCTGCCTGGTGCAGAGCCTTGGCTTGCACATGGGGATGCTTTAAAGCCATATGGGATTTCCAGCAGGCCCTACTGTACTTGGGCCTCGAGTTCAGAGCGAGGGGAGTGCTGGAGGGGTGGCTTTACCAGCTACATAAATAAACTGGAGTGGGTTTGTCCACCACTGAAACACAAACACGGCTGGGGTGGCAGGAAGCCAAGCAGAGAGATAATATTTTTCTTAGGTATTAGCCCAGTATGAAATCAGAGCAGAAGAATATTCAAAGAAAGCCTTGACAGGGAATAACGAGATTTTCAGGTGGGTTTTTAAAATTTTACTAGAAAGCTGAGAAAATAATGAATTCTAACCATCCTCCCTATGAATAAAGTGTTTCAGTGCTACCCCTCCAGAGCAGCACGGGTAGGAAATGCTTTTCAGGAGGATTTAGTGGTTATTTCTGCTTCTTTCTGTATTTTGGGAGGCTCCAGGAGATCCAGAGCTCATCCATCCTTTAGCAGAGGTGAGGGCTGTGCCCATGGCATCAGTGCCCACCAAGCCCTGCCCTGGCACAGGGGGCACCGTGGGGCTGGGGGAGCAGCAGGGCTGCCCTTGGACCAGGGTTTTGGGGCACATCCCCCTCTCCAAGGAGGAGAAATAAATCCAGCCCAGGATACCAGGAAGGATCAGACAGAAGGTGTTCTCCACGTGCTCATTGCTGGTGCTGAGTTAGCTCTGCCTCCCCTTGGGGCTAAAAATACCTTGCTGGGACACTTGGCAGTGGTGCCAGAGCAGAGCTGGGGTGACAGCCTGGCTTGGGGACAGGGGAGTGGGGCAGGAAAAGGAAAAACAGGGACAAACATCTCATTTTTGTTTCCACTGAGATCACAGAACGCTTTGGGCTGGATGGGACCTTAAAGACCATCTCATCCCAACCTTCCCAGCATGGGACACCTTCCTCTAGACCGGGCTGCTCCGAGGTGACACCGGCAGCGATCCCGTGCAGGGGCTGGCCCCGGGAGGAGCGTTTCGGCTGCCGCCTGTCCGTGTCAGCCGGGATGGGGAAACCTGAGCCGATGGACGGCTCGCAGGAGCAGAACTAACAAGCCAACAAATCAGGGCGCTGCCATCTCCTCCGCCCCTCTCTGTCTGGTTCAATAACAGCCGATGGGGGAGGCTCCCAGAGCTGCTGAATGGCTCGATAACCAGGAGCCAAAAACATTCAAAACCGCACGTCGAAATTAATTCATCCCAAAGCATCCGCAGACAGAGAAGGGGAGGGGGGTGGTGGTGAGGGAGGAGGTGGAGGAAAAGAAACAGAAGAAGGAAAAACGACTTGGCTCCTTTTCAAGCCCTTTCTAAAAATGCTGAAAGAGTTTGGCAATACTAATAAAAACCCAGTGCAGCAATTGCCCTAATTTTTCTGAGCAACATCGCTGAGAGGCAGGCGACAGGATGGCTGTGGCATGTAAAACAAGGGATGAGAAGGAGCAGGAAAGGGTTTGGATGTCAAAGTGACAGTGGCAGGATGGAGTCTGACAGGATGGACAGAGACACCCGGGATGGCTGAGCTGCTGGAACCCCTCTCAGATCCCTCCCTGCTCCATCCCTGGCCTTCCAAAGCTCATCCCAGACCCCCTCCCAGAGCTGGGAGTCTCTGTGCTCATGGCTCAGCTGCTTCCAGAACAGCAGGGATGGATTTGAGCATGGTCTGGGGGCAGCCAATGTCAGCCTGTCTGCTGGGATGAAACTCAACAGAGCTCCAGCCAGAGGAGAGGAGCAGAAAAGCCACACATTGGTACTGGAGTGGGGCAGCCCAGCAGCCAGGCAGGAGGGAGCTCCAGACAGCAGTTTTCTCCTCAAACAGCGTGAAATCCAATCACAAATTATTTGTGACAACAATCACAAAAAGTTGGTGACCAACTCAGCCTGGGAACCCCCTCCCAGGGAGGTGAGGGCTGAGGAGCACTGAGGTTCCTGCAGTGTGGGCAGGGTTTTCTGCAGCACCACCAAAGCTCTGTTTTGGGCTTGGTTTCTAATGTTTGTCCCTCTGGAGGAGCACTGGCAGCATGTGGTGTGGTCATTCCCAGTCCCTCACCCACTCAGAGGGATGCTGTGGGCTGCCTTTGAAGTTGATTCATCAATTAATGGCTTTAAACTGGAAAATAATACCTTTGAATTGAAAGAAAGTAGGGGTAGATGGGATATTGGGAAGAAATTCTTCCCTGTGAGGGTGGGGAGGCCCTGGTACAGGGTGCCCAGAGAAAACCATCCCATCCCAGAGAAAAACTGTCCCATTCCAACCATCCAAGGCCAGCTTGGACAGGGCTTGGAGCAGCCTGGGATAGGGGAAGGTGGAACTGGATAAACTTTAAGGTCCCTCCCAACCTAAACCACTCTGAGGCTCTATAATTCCACAATTAACTAAAACATCCCTCAAGAATTTCAATCTCAATCCCTTAGATTTTAGGTTTCCAACACCAAACATCACGTCAGGAGTTTAGAGGGCTCCATTCCAGCCTGGGGCTGGTTTTCCCAACCCTTCCACAATGGCATTTTCAGGGCAATGGCAGACCCAGGTCCATGGTAGGGGTTGCTAAATTGAAAGGCCAACACTGCTGTTAGAAACACAACATTTCAGGACTGCAGCCCATCAAACCACCAGCACAACCAAGGTCAAAGCCATCTTTGAGTCATCCCATGGATGACTGGTAGTCCTGACATCTTGATGTTTTTCTTCAAGGAACTAGAACTCCAAAATGCCTTTTAAAAAGCTAATTTCTATTTTCATTTGAGTAGCAAGAAAGTGGGGCCCTGTTTATGATGTAGATTTTAAAGAGAAATGATGTAAATTGAAAGGCCAACACTGCTGTTAGAAACACAACATTTCAGGACTGCAGCCCATCAAACCACCAGCACAACCAAGGTCAAAGCCATCTTTGAGTCATGCCATGGAGTTTTACAGGGATCTGTATAAATAACTGGAGAGGCTAAAGCTAAGGGCTGAGTGCAAACACTCCCAGTGCTGCAGGACTTGGTGACATTCAGCCAAAAGGTCACATCTCTCACCATGCTATTTGCATTCTCCATCTACATACAGCAGGAGCTGCAGGAGGCAGATGAGCAGGCTGGAAATGCTGCCCAGCCTCAGGTTTGGGACAGGACCTTGCATTTCCTGTCATTAATTTAACTGTGAAGGCTCCAGAACAAAGCACCTCGTGGGGTGTTGGGTCTGCTACTCCCTCTGACCAAGAGTGAGGACAACACATGTGTGGGGACACGCCTGCAGACCAAGCTGGGACATTGTGGCTGCCACATGAGACCATTCCCTGCTCCAGCTGGGGTTTGCTTCCCAGGAAGGTGCTCTGGTAGGGACCACTAAAGAATGGGGCTGCTCCACCAGGGCTGCTTCAACCCAACAGAAGAAGAAAGAAGAAGAAGGCTTTGGAAGAAGAAAACCAAGAGCTCAAGCACTATCAGGATATGCAGAATTTTTAGGGTGCTCCTCATCCCAGTGATAGTTGAGGGTAATTAAAATTGCAGAGAGAAGCTTGCAGCCCTTGGGGAGGGAACCACTGGGTCTCCACGTGACTCCAGGCTGGGCAGCTCCAGCTGGGATGAGTGAGAACAGTGTTTTTCTGTCTCCCAGAGCTGGTGTTTGCTATCTGGGGAGTGCGGGCAGGGAAGAGGTGTTAGGAAATCTCTCTGACTCAGCCTCAGAAGTTGCTCAACAGAAATATCCACAGCAAAGCAGGGTGCCACAGCTGAGGGGTTTCTTCTCCAGTTGCAGAAGAAGGAATGGCTTGAAAAAAATGGCTTGAAAAGTTTCAACTTCCGGCTAATTTTAGATGGACTGCCCTATTATTGTCCAAGCTTACATCAGTTAAACCTTGTTTTTCTGTCACACAGGACATGGGACACATCTGTACCGCTGAAGATTGGCTTAGTCAGAGCCTTTCTGAAGCCTGGGGCTTGCTGGATTGAATCACAGAATCATTTAGGTTGGAAAAAGCCCTTTAAGATTATCGAGTCCAACCCTATTTCTGTACCTATGTAATGTTTAACTTCATGGCACTGTAATGCAGTTAAAGAGAACTCAAAGGGAAAACTCTGCTGTTCTTAATGCAGTTTCTGCTGATGTCTGAGGCACCTCAGACAGCAAAATGCATCTTTTTAATCAAGAACAAAAAGGCTGCAGTGTGCACAGGCCTGGTGAGCCATGTCCTCAAAGTGCCAGGGAGGATGAAAGTTGGAAGACCTCCTCCTGCTCCCCAGAACATGCTGGGTTGCTGCACCAACTTGTACATGAATTTAAGTCCCAGGTAGGATTTTAACCACAGCAGATGGTTGGGAAGAAAGCAAAGGCTCTCCAGAGGAGCCCCACCTGGAATGTGGGCTGTGCTGTAATGTAGGAGACTCATGGTGGGGTCTGGCTTGTTCCTCTCACAGGTACCAGAGGCTTTGAAGCATCTCCCCAAGATTCTTAAGGACAGTGTGGGTGTGGGGAAGCCACCCTGCCTGGCTTGGGGAGGTGACTGCTCAGCCCTCAGCCAGGGGAAACCATCCATAAAGGCTCCAAATAGGAAATGCCTTCAAAAAATTTAGGGGGGAAAAACCAGTCCTTGCAGATTTTATCTCAGGGGAAATGGGAATCAGGCTTTTGGGAGGAGGCATTTCCCACCCCTGCGGGCTGCCAAGCCCCCCCGTGCTGCTGCAGATCCCTGGCAGTGGCCTTTGCAGGACGCAGGAGAAGGCCTCTGAGACATTTCTTTCAAAAATAGAGCAGGGGTTACCCTTTCTTTCCAAACTCCTCCCGGGAAGGAGCCGCCCTCTCCCAGCGCCTCTCCGTCCCCTGGCTCTGTGCACATTAACCCCAAGCCATGATGGTCCAGCCTCGTTCTTCCCTGGGCTCTGTGGTCCCTGTTCATTCCTGGGGAGCAGCTCCCACCTCTCCTGCTGGTGGCTTCCCACATGGTCCCAAAAAGTTCAAGGGAACACCAAGGAAAGGTGGGAATGTGTTGGAACTTGATGATCTTTAAGGTTCCTTCCAACCCGAAGCATTCTGTGATTTCTGTGATTCTCTGATTTGATGTCAGGACCCTCCCCTGCACCCCAGCCCTCAGCAGGGCTCCAAGCCAGCCCAGCAGGAGAGGCTTTCCAGAGCTTATGGCAGAAGAGGAGCTAGAGCAGAAATTTTAGGAGAAACGCCAGATCCCTGCAAGCCGTCAGCGTGAGACAGCCCCAGGTCTCTCAAGACAGATGTTTCCAGATGTGGCCAGGCAGCTGGACTACCTTACAGGCAACATGATGACCTGGCCAGAGGTTTGGTGCCCAGAGGGTCACAGGCCAGTTCAGCAGGGGGTGAAGGGTGGTGATTTGGCAGATTGCAGGTGGCAAAGCCCCACAGGTCCCCTTTGACAGGCTGAGGATCATCCCATGGATCCAGGCCATCTCTGCTCCTGGGTTTGTGCCTATTTAAAAGTCAATCAAACAACCCTGGGCTTCTGGAAGGTGCTGTGACACTCTGTGGATGTGGCTGGAGTGTTTTTAAGTCCTTTCTCTGGAGAGAGCTCTGCCAGTGTCAATGGAACTGACACTCAACCTTTTCCTGGGTCAGGTAGCTCCAGCATCCAGGGCATTCAAGCCAGAATCAAAGGTCCCTTCTGCAAGGTGGTAAAACACAATCAAAGGCCATGTTCAGATGGATTTGTCACCCAAACAAAAAGGAAACTGGAGATTGCTCAGCCTGGAGAGGAGAAGGCTTTGTGAAGCACTTTCCAGTACCTAGAGTACTTGCAAGAAGTCTGGAGAGAGACTTTGACAAGGATGGCGGGGTTAGATGGGCTATTGGGAAGGAATTCTTCCCTTTAAGGGTGCTGAGGGCCTGGCACAGGGTGCCCAGAGAAGCTGTGGCTGCCCCTGGATCCCTGGCAGTGTTCCAGGCCAGCTTGGAGTGGCTTGGAGCCACCTGGGACAGTGGAAGGTTCCCACGGCAGGGGTGGGACTGGATGAGCTTTAAACTCTCTCCAACCCAAACCAGTCTGGAATTCTGTGAAATGCAGGGAGAAGAAACCCTGAGCATCCCTGTTGAATGGGTGAAGGGATGGGGGGGAAGCAAAACATCAGCCAGCCAAGGAGCTGAGCTGTTCCCTCTGCTCCCCTGAGCATCCACCCCGCTCCTGCAGATGCTCCTGGCACCGTGGGAGGGATGGGAGCTCCTGCAGCTGCATTACCTGCAGGGCACGAGGGCTAATTACCAACCACACAGCCAGCAAATGGCTCTGCCACGGCAAAGTGTTATTGACTGAATCAGAGTGCAGGAAAACGGCCGATCCCAGCTAAGGTAACCTCCTTTTTCTAAATGGTTAATCTCCAACATTAGAGCTGGTGTGTTAAAGGAGGTTTAGGGCAATTTAATAGCTCATAAAACTTTATGGTCCCAGTTGAAATTGGAGTGATAACTCTGGAGTGTAAAGCTATACTTTGCTAAATGTCTCCCTTAGATTTTTTATTTTATTTTATTATTGGAAACTTAACATCTGCTACAGCAAAATAAAACAGAACCATTTGCACTGTTGAGAGACGTGAGCATTCTGCTTCTCTTCATTCTGTTTATATGTTTATTGCTTAAAACTTTGGCGTCGATATTATCCTTGATTATTAAGATTTCAATCACTCCGAGGAAGAGAGAGATAAAATAAGCCAAAATAGAGCCATGATCAGTTTAACTTGTGGGCAGAATGGAAACCAACAGGATGCCAAATCGTAGACATTGATATTGTTTGGAGTCTTCTGAAATTTCCATTAATGATTCCTTGGCCAATTTCTGTCTGTAGCAGTGCTGCATAAAACAACACACAAACCACCATGGAAAGGGAAATGGGGTGGATTTGGAAGGTGCCTGACCTGTAACAGTCCCTGTTTTGATGCTTCAGTATCCCCAGATGTCAAATGCTGGTGGCTCCTCCTAAGTGGAGACCTGAAAACTTCATCCCAAAGGTGAAGGGTCATTACTGACCTTCATCCCAAAGGTGAAGGACCCTGGGAAGCTCCAGGAAATGCCAAAATCTGTGGCAGAGCTGCTCTTCCTGAGTCCCAGCATTGTGGAATTCTCTACAATGCCCAAAGTATTATTTTTTTCCTCCAACAAATACCTATTTGCTAGACTTCCCCAATTCCTTTCAGCATAAATCTCAACTCACACTTCCAAGGCACGTATTTAGGGGGGAAAAGTATATTTCTAAGAAGAGCCATGTGAGAAATGAACCAGGGGCTTACAGAGCCAGAACAGCCACGACTCACGCGGAAAATGAAATTAAAATATTGGTGAACTCCAGCTGGGAGGGGGTCAGCGAGCCCAGCACAGGCTTCAGGCCCTGGGGAGTGTTAAAGGAAGTTTGGGATTTATTCAGAGATCTTTGTGTAGAGACCAGCTTAGTCTGCTCTGCCAGCAGTCTGGTTTAAGCCTGGCTTTAATCTGGTCCCAGTGCTGCATTACCTGGAGCCACTGGGAGCTCCTGAAGTGCAGAGAAGTGAGTTTTCCCCACGGCCAGCAGCCCCCCAAAGAAAGCTCTCCGTGATTCTGTGTGTTTAATTGCCACTTGGAGCAGAACAAAGCCCTTCTGGCACAGCCCTGAGGAGAGCAGGATGTCGAGTACAGGCTTGAAAGGCCCCGTTCCTCCCTGCCAAGGCCCAGCTCTGGTATGTCCCCAGACGGGCTGGAGTGTCCACCCAGGCTGCGTGGGAGTGGGCAACGCACTCCTCTCCAAAAGCCACGTCCTCATCTCTCCCCTGACGTGCTTTCCGTGCAGAGATACCTCTGCTGCTCTGATTTTTTAAGATCTTCTAGCCTTATGATGCTTTTCATTCTTGTTGCAAACTTCCTCACGCGCTTTCTGTAAACAGCTTATTGTTTTGCATTCTTTCGTAGAGGTGGAGAAAATCGATGGACTAGTGTCGTTGGAGAGGTGGTACTTTCACCCTCTAATCTACTGTTACTTTTGTAAAATTATAAATACTGGAGTCAGAAAATAAAGCTCTCTCTTTTTCACCGTGCGAGCTGCAGCGTGCATGCGTGTGTTTTCTCGTGTCCTATAGCCACATACCCCATTCCTTTCAATCCCACCCCAATTTTCCCTTTTCCCTGCCTGCCGTGTGCAGGACAGCTCTGCACGGGTGTTTTCCCGTGATTCAGCAAATTCCAGGGCAGCAACTGAAGGGTTAAAGAGCCTCTCGTTAAGTTGCCCCCAGGGATCCTTTCCCAAGCCTCAGTCTTGGCCTTTGCAGAAAGATTTCCTCCTTCCCTGAGATGTCATTTAGGCCATTAGGGGGATCTTTTGCAGGGAATAATGCCTACCCCTTACACGTGGTCCCCCTTAATTAGTAATTAGGATAATGCAATATTGAAAAAGCAAGGCACAAATTTAATTAGTTGTGTTTTATTAGAGTAACTAAGGAGAAGGCCCCCGGACCCCACGGAGGGAAGGGGATCGATACTGAACATCTATTTTCACTAGAAAACAATTGCAGCTGACGGGCTGTCTGTGGGGGAAGCCACCCTCAGCCTCCATCCCTGCCTGCCCAAGGGAAGGGGCAGCACAGGGCCTGGAAAATAAATGATCAATACCTCCAGAGAGGGTCTGGGTATTCTCAGTGAACGTTCTGGAGCGGATATAACAGGAGCTGACACGTAGCTGTGGGGAGATGGCCTCCACTGCTCAATTAGCTCATTATCTTTTTAGCTATTCTGGCTCAAATGATGGCAGAAGAGCTTGGTTTTTGCATTTCTATCCATTTTGGGGGAGTTGGTGAGTCTGTTTTGCAAGGAAGCCCCTTCCCACTGCCACCCCCTGGTCCCTGTCCGCGCTCACTGACCCAGCACGGCCGTGTGTGCTCAGTGCCTGCTGGAAAAAGCCACCGTGTCCCTTTTGTGGGGTCCTTCCCTCCCCCTCAGGGGGGCTGCAGCGGGGCTTGGCATCCTCTGAAATGAAACAACACTCCTGTTTGCTCTGCAAACCCTTCTGGAGGAGATATTGCAAGAGATGTTTCCTCCTTGGCAGGGCTGCTGCTCACACAAACCTGCCTTTATTTACACGCTTTCATCTCAGCAGGAAACCTCCCACCTGGGCACACGTACACACCTGGTGCCAGTGCCAGGGAGTCAGTGAGTGCCACCTCTTTGCATGGCTTAATAAAGCCACCAGACAGTTCCCAATCTTGCTTTTTCCTACCTCTGCTTCTGTTCCATAATTGTTCTCCAGCCTTCCTGCATCTCGTCGAGCACGGAGAGCAGGGCCCTGCTGGGCCAGAAACTCTGCATGGTAAAATAAAGGGACTTCATGCAGGCACTTGTAGCTCAGACAGGAAGATAAAAGCTGGAAGAAATGAATTATTCTTGTCTGGTTATTTGAGAGACAAATAAAAGGGCTGCTGAAGGTTGCAGAGAGCAGGAATGGCCACCGTGCTGAGGGTCTCAGGCCAGCAAAATTAGACTCAGACCCATGTGGGCTTGATTAGAGGCCAGGCTTCAAAATAAAACCCACCACCAATGGTAGAGATAAAATATGAACTCACACAGATTTCTCAGCCTGGATGCTTGAGCCAGGAGAGGGATGGTGTGACACAAAGGGAGCTGGGCTGTGACCCACCCTCCCCACGGGCTGCTGCAAACAGAGCCTCTCTCGGTATTTAATGCTCTCCTCTCTCGATATTTAATGCTCTCCGGCACGATTTGGTACATGGAGATCAGTCAGGCTTTGATAAGATCATAGCAGGAGGACAGGAGGAAATTGCAGTCTTGCCCAATGCTTGATCTTGTGCTGCTGAACCTGCTGTATCCCAGACGTGATGGTCCAGCCTTAATGGCATCATATTAAGCTGAGACAATGCAGCCCCGTGACCTTGTGATGCTTGATAGCCATATGTGCTATTTTAATGAAAAATCGGGGCTTAAGTAAATGGCTGCCCATCGGCACAGGGCTGTTAGCAGGATCTCCCTCCGAGCTCCGAGCCGGGGGGGAGGGAAAGGGAGGGGATTTGGGATGTAATAGCCACAATCATCCCGCAGTCAATGACCTTCTGCTCCTCTGATCGTGGCCCACGGTGCTGCTGGAGAGGCAAACCCAACAGGACTCTGGCCCACCTGGGGCTCTGCTGCTGGGTCTGTGTGCTCAAATCTGGAGTTGGGCCTCAGTTTCCCTCAGAAGGAGCCAAAAAATGTGCCACTGCCACATCATTTGAACACGTTGGGGGCAAGCCACAACCGGATTCAGAGCTGTTCCCCCTTGCTCCAGCCTTCTCCATACCAATACCCACCTCCAGGAGCAGGGACTGGGGCGGACACCCCTTCCAGGCACACGCACTGGTTTCCTCCCCCAACAAATTGGAGCTGTAAATATTGATAGCCTTCTCTTCCAGGGCTTTTTAATGCCCTCCAATACTTAGGAACTATTAAGCGCACCCATCATTACTAACCTACGAAGTAAATGCGTCCTAATGGGCAAGCGAGCTACGCTGGCCCCAACAAATCATCCCTAATGAATAGTACCTGGCACATCCATCACCCTTAAACGCCAAAGCAAATCCATCTGCGTTAGCCGCTGAAAAGAGCCAGGCAGATCTCGCCCTCCCTTTCTTCCCAAGGTAGGGGAGGGTTTGGCTCGCAGCACGTGAGTGTGGCTGTTTCCAATCTTTCCCCATTCCTGCAGTCAGGATCTCCAAGGCGCATTTCTCAATCGCCGGGCTGCTCCCGCACACAATGCCGAGAGGGCTCTGGCAGCGGCATGAAAGGCTTTAAATAGAAACCAGCGTTTCTCCCTCGCGCTGCACACAATGCTTCCCTGACCCTTCGCCGACCTCACCCTCAAATCTGGGGTTCACAGCCCCAGCCTTGAACCCGGCTCTGTTTTTTCATGTTTGGCCTCTCTATTTCCTGAGGTCAGGCAGCCCACCGCTCCATTAGCATGAAGCAACTCAGGGCTCATTTGCCAAAACTGACATCCTGGGAAAGTCCTGATGAATTTATGAATTAGAGGCTACAGATGCCAGTAAAAGAATTAAGGCATTATTTATTTATATACGTATTTATTATTATTATTTGCAGGAAATCGGCTGGGATGCTGCTGTTTGCTTTTTCTGAAAAGCACCGCCAGCCTTGAACGCTGTGTCAGCAGCAGTTTTCTTTCAGAGAGGAAAAAACACATTTTTTTTTTAAGATCTGTTAGGCGTTGGGTTTTTTGGGGGTTGTTTTTTATTATTATTTTTGGTTTTTAAAGGAAGGGCCTGAGGAAGAAAGTTCATGGAGCAGGAAGCTGGGGGAGCCAGCCCGGCATCCCGGCGGGGCGAGGTGCTCTCACCTTGCGGGGATTGCAACACCCGAGCAAAGAGGTAAAATTTATATCCCATAAATCACATGTCAAGTGCCTGCGAGGAGAGGTCATTAAACAGATGTATGAGGCAAGAGGCAAAGTCCATCCATTTCAGAAGACGCTCCCAGTGTCAGCAGCTCTCCAGAAGTCTCAAGAGGCAGAGGGATCCGACCGGCACGGCAGCAGCTTCCCTGAGAGTCTCTTATTTATTTCCTCCTCTATTTATTTGATGGCATTTTCTTTATTGGAAGAAATTCCCGGGCTTTGCTGTCCCCTATCACAGCTGCCCAGTGTGGGAGCTGTGGGAGGGGAGGGCAGAGGGTGGCACATCAAACAGCTCGGGAGGCACGGAGGGATGGAGTGATGGATGGAGGCTGCCCTGTGATTAATAATCAAACCAAGAGCTTTTACTGGGTGTCATGTGGAAAATGTGGCTTTGGAAACATTTGTCTTCATCCCACAAACAACAAGTGGTGTTTCTTTCCCTTTCTTTGTTTCGCTCCCCGCCCCCCACCCCCTTTCCTCCCTCTTTTTGCTTTTCTTGCCCAGAATCACTGATTAAAATCTTTTCCATGCTTTACCTGCTCCAAGTGGCTCCTGTTCTGGTTTGATTTATGCTTTGCTTATCTCAGGCTTCAGTGGAAAAATAATGACCAGATAATAAAGAGCACTAAGTAGCTTTTCAAGTGACATGGCATCCGCTGTGGGACTGGGTTCTGCAGGAGCAGGGAGGGAAACGCTGGGATGGCCTCGGGCCAGAGCAGAGGGAGGAAAGCAGAGGATAACGGGAGGACAACAACAACCCTGGGCCAGTGGTTCCTTAATGGGTGAAAGCTCAGGACACCCTCCAGTGGATGCCTCAGCCAGCCCATCCCTGACCTGCTGAGGGGCAGGACATTTCACCAGTGGATGTTGTGATTTCCCCAGGGCTTTTGGCCAGGATTCCAGAGGCTGTTTGTCCTCCCAGGACAGGGGCTTCCTCCAAGCAGACTCATCAGGATGTTCCTTCCCACCTCCTTGTTTTCTCCTGGACAGACCCTGCCAGTGAGAGAGGAGACCCCCAGCTCCAATCTGCTGGATTGGAGGTGCCCAAACCCCTCTCCCTCCTGCAGCTCTGGGTCTTGCTGCTCCCAATGGATCTACAACAGCTCCAGACCCACCAGGCTTCACCCACAGCAGCAGGGATCAGGCTGGGACCGACAGGTTTCCCTGCCTCCCCCAGCCCTTTTCCCAGTGTCATCTGGTTAAGGAATTGCCATTAATTTCTGGGTAGGAAGGACCCATTGTTTACTCTACACTCAGGGAAATGGGAATGGTTTTGTTGCCAAGGAACTATTTTTAATTGTAATGTGCATCCAGCATGGCCAGCGAGGTGGCTGCTGTGTGGGAATAGCAGAAAAAGGGGTGGAAGGCTGCAGGGATAACAGCTGGTCATCATCCCATGGAAAACCTCGAGGTGTCTGCCCAGCACTCAGTGACACACGGGAGTGTTCCCTCAGCCTGGGAAGCAGCAGTAGCCTGTCCCTTCCAGTCCACATTCCCAACAAATCATCCCCAAAACGTGCTGCTCAGCTCAATTTGAAGAGAAGAAAAGACACAAGCCAGCGCAGGCCTCGCAGTGTGAAATTATTGCCGAGCAGGGATCGCACGGGTCCCTCCTGGCTTTAAATAATCCCAAAAAATAGATTCCTCTGGATTGCCTCCACGGAGCCAGGGCTGCGTGTGGGTGAGTTTGAGGGGGAAAGGAGGGATGTGCCCATTTCTTTGCCCCCCGTCCCTGGCTGGCAGCCAGCCCCTGACACCTCTGGCAGCGGCGGGGCCGGGCGCGCGCTCCGCGGGCTCTATAAATACGTGAGCATGACAGATCTGGCACCGCGTGTTCCTGTAAGTGATGTCATCTTTGGGGAGTTACTTAGCAACCGTGGAAAATGTTTTGGAGGCTCTAATTTTTCAGTATGGCAAAGCCATATATTTATGCAGCTCGGCTAATCAGCTCGCTGGCGAGGCAGCCCCGATGAGCTCATTTTCTTCATCATTATTTTATGTGAATTGGGCTTTTAGCGCTAAAGAGGCCACAAAGATTTAATTCAAAAATGTGATTGCTTTATGTTTCCAGGGTATCATTAACATGGCATCTACGCAAATAACCATGGTAACAAACTGGTAATTAGTACATATATGGCACTTATTATTAATACAGAAACAGGACAAGTTCCAAATCAGCACAGATTACAGTACATTATTACCATAGTAATTACCTGCAGTAACACACACAAATTGAACTAAATGGCCAATTGAACTAGAGTGAATGGCTTTTTATTCCAGTCCCTAAATAATGTGCATTCTTGGCTGAGTAGTTCAAGGTAAATAAAACTGTTTTTAATTTATTGCCAAGGGTTTTTTTCCCCCCCTTTGGTGGGAAGGGCTGGGAATGGCAAGAGTCAAGAACTTTTTTTTTTTTTTCTGTGCTTGCAGTATAATTATTGTACAGGCTGAGCCATTCCTGATTCCCAGAGAAAGACAAAGAGGGGTAAAAGTTATTAGTTTAATTTATTAGAGGGTTTATTTCTCTAATTTCAGCCATGGAGTAATGTTCAGTGTATCTACAAGAGTCAATGCCAAATAAAGTAGGGTCCAAATCCAGTCTTTCAGTCCCTGGGTCTGGCTTTTTTTATTGAGAGAGAAGGAATATCTGCATTTGGAGTAGGTTAGAAAACTGAACTTTTTGGAGATGATCACATTTATTAAACTAATGAAAAAACAGGGGTTTGGCCTAACCCTTCCCCTATGGGTTTGAGGTATATAAAAGTACTGAACCCACAAACCCTGAGTCAAACCCAAGCAGCCAAATGCACTGGCTGGAGCCAGCAGTGCTGGCATGAAGCCAACCACCAAAAATAGAAGAAAAACTCAAAATTTCATCTTATTCTCTCAATTTTGCTGCATTTTATTAGTCCTATCCCAGACCAGGGAGGACTGGAAACCTTTTCTTTCTGAGATCCTGGAGATGCTGAACACCCTGGGTTCAGAGCACCAGTGGCAGCAGACTCCCAGCCCTCTAAAGATTAAATCCATCCCTCCATCCTAAGGTTTTTTTTTTTTTTCTAAATGGAAATAACATTCAGAGAGACACTTTCAGCAGGAATGTCTGTCTGGCCTATGTGTCTGCAGTTTGCAGACCTGGGAGCAGGAGCACACATTGCACTCACTCCTCCTGTTCGGGGCCACCCCATCCTGCAGGTGCATGGTTCAAGACCTCTTTTTCTTTCCTTTTCTTTTCTTTTTTTTTTTTTTTTAACCCAGCTCTGCCTCCTGAAATGATTCTCCTGGGTTGTCTGGATGATGATGGTTTTACCAGTCACCACTTTCTTGGGAGGGCTTTCTTCCAGCTGACATTTTTTCCTGTCCAAAGCCACACTGAGCAAGTTCTCAGCATGCAGAAGTTCCTTGTTCCCCCTTAGAGGAGGTGCCTCCCCTCTCTTCAGCACTAGCAAGAGCAGAATGAAAATTCCAGCCATTCAGAGGGGGCTTTTTCCCTCCCTTTCCTTCTCTTTCCTCCAGACAAGCATTAATATTTCCACTTGCTGTCGGGAATTCAGACAGCACCATTCCTGGAGCAGCACTGGGTTGGGTGTCCACGCTTTGGGATGGAGACAGGCAGTCTGTGAGGGCTTCAGCAGCTGGCACAGCCCTGGAGAGCATCCCACACATGGATCTGCATGAGGGAGAAGTGGAGGATCTTCCCCACCAGTGCTCTTTACCCATGTGCTTCTGCTGGAGAGTTGTAGTTCCTTTATCAGGTCCATCTCATTGTATTTTACCTTCCTCAATTCATAAGAAAATTATTATTTTAGCAGGCAGGCATTTAATTAAGTTTCACTGTGTTTGCTTTGGCTCTGACAGCATGGAAAATCTCCTTTTAACAGCCATCCCTTGAGCGTGGGTTCTGATCAAGCCAAACTGCCTGGATGCAATCCCTTCTCCCAGCAGTTCCCTTTCTCCTTCCAAACCCTCCCAGCCCCACTGGGGCTCTCCCAGCCTGCCCAGCCCTGCCAGGAGCACACAAAAAAACCCTCTCAGCAGGCAGCAGGAGCTCAGCACTGCTTGGCATCGTGGCTCCTGCCCACTCCTCCCCTGCACCCCTGCCTGACTCACAAACTTCCCACTCCAAATTAACACCCATTAGGGCTTATTTCCATCACGCTCTTCCCACGCAGCCACAGCACAGCTCTGCCTGGGTTCAAAACAGAGATGGAGCCGTGTTTTTGAGTGTTTTGAGGCTGAGTTTAGCCCAGTTTTGTTTCCTGGAGGGATGTTGCCCTCGTGAGAGCTGAAAGCATCATTTTTTGGGGTGGGAGCACAGCAGCTGCCCCTGAGGAGCTGCTCACTGCTGGGCTGGGTTGTTTCATCCAGCAAGTCCACAGAACTTCAGTCCTAAGGAGTAAAAGGCTCCTTTTCCTCTGCAGTGCCACGAGCAGCTCATCTTTGTGAGCTAATTAAGAGCTGCTGTTGATGTTTTGGTTTAATTTAGGAAAAAAAAAAACCAAAACCAATTGGATTTGGTATCCTCAGCTCCCTGCCCTGCTCTGCTGCCAGCCCTCAGGATCTGGGACCTTTGTCAGCCTGAACCCCCTGGCATCAGCACCCAGATCATGATCTGCCTCCCCCACCTGGGATGCAGCATCTCCCCAAAAAACCCTTTGGGGGTCCTTAAAAACCCCCAAAAGGCCAGAGCAAGGCTTGATTTTCCCTCTCCCCTCCTCTGCCCTCCTCTCCCCTCCTCTCGTTGCTGTTTTGTTTTGCAGTTGCTGCTGTTGCCATGCCATCTCCTTTTGTTGCTATGGATTAATAGTGTTTTTTACTTATTTTTATGTATGTCCTGGGAACATGATTGCTTAATTTGCCCTGCAGGTTTGTAGGCCTGACAGGCATTTCCACATCGTCGCCTTATCTTAATCCAGTTCTGGGCTGCTTGCAGGATAAATACCTGCAGAAATACCTGTTCCTGGGGAGGTTTGGGACAGGCATTTGTCCCAGCAAGTGGCCAGGGTGGGAGTGGTGGGGACACACTGTTCCTACAGCCTGTGCTGGGCCCTCTCTGATGTCACAGGGCTGTTTTTTATCTATCCCAGGATAACCCCTCAGGAGCCTCCAAGGGAATGATCTTCCAAGCCTGGGTGGAAGGATGGGCTCCAGCTGTCCCCCGTGGACCCCCAAGGTGACACAGCTGAGGGATTGCATAAAATATATTCATTTATTGCATTATAATGGGTATTGAATCAGGATTTGGCTTCCAGCTCTTTCTGTCCCTGGAAAATCCAGATCACCAGAGAGGGACCAGGAGTCCCCAGGGAGGATCTGAGCTGTGCCATGGGAGAACCTTTAGTGTCCAGCATGGAATGTGGTGTGGGAGCGAGGCTGTCACAAAAAAAAATAGGAACAAAGTGTTTTCCAGTGGTTTAGGGGCTTGGTTTGTGCTGTGGAGGCAGAAGACTCAGCAGATCCCAGACATTCGTGTCCCACAAACCCCAAGGGCTGTTCCACCACTGCCCATGGCCACCCCTGCAGTGTCACTTGTCCCCAGCCAGTCCAAGAGAAGGATTTGCATGAGGAAACCACTGCAGGTCTGGGGTTTGGCTGTGGGGAAGCACAGAGGAGGGATCAGGAGGGATCTGCTCCGGGTCCAGCTCCCCACACAGCCCTCGTGGGACCATCCAGTGTCATTTTGTCAAGTCAAACCTTTCATTGCTCTGTGTCTCCATGCTCCCCACTGAAACAGGGAAAAATTCCATCCTTTTGCCCCATTATTGAAAACTTCATGGAAGTGACTTCATCCTGTTATTGTTATTATTTGTGCCTTTGGCTCACCACAGCCCTGATGCACTGATGAATATGGATACAGGACACAGGGATCAGCAATCAATCTTGCCTCTGTCCTACTGGGTCATCTCCCAAGCAGTGCTCAGACAAATTTACCCCCAGAGCCGTGAGCCTTGGAGGTCCCTGGCTTGCACACATCAAAGGGGAGCTGGTGACATCATGGAGAGCACAGAAAACATCAACTCTGCCTGTCTGGGTGGGGGGAAAAAACCAGCTCCTTGCAGATCCACAGCTGGTGGGGCTCTTAATGACACAAGGGCCGAGGAGCATTCCAACCATAACATCCTGCAGCCTCCCTGCCACCAGACAACGTGCCTTTTATTAGGGTAGGAATGTATCTTCAATAAACTGGAGGTTTTTAACTTGTCAGAGGGTGCTGGGGACGGGATCCACCGCAGTCATTTTTGGCCAGGCTGCTGTGCTGGTTGTCCCCACCGGTGCCTGGGAGGATTCTTGCTCTCCTGGGCACCCTCCAGGCCCCCTTCCAGGGGGGTGATTCACCTCCATGGGCATCTCACAGCATCCTCCCTCTGGTCCCGTGAAAATCCATCCTTGTCCTGTGAGGAGAGGGGTTGGAAGCACCTCTGAGCCCCTGGAAGTGTCCAAGGCCAGGCTGGATGGGGCTTGGAGCAACCTGGTCTAGCAGAAGGTGTGCCTGTCCATGACAGAGGGGTGGTAGAAGACCTTTGAGGTCCTTTCCACCCCAAATTCCATGATTCCATGGTGAGTGAAGCTAAAATCCTCACAGCACAGGAGCAAATCCATTGTTCACCTTAATTACCCTGCCCTCATCAGTGCCCTGTGTTTGCACAAACTGGGCTTTGGGGGTGGGGGAGCTCCATTCTAATAAATGTTTGCTCCAGGTCCAAAACCATTGTCCCATGCTTCTTCACTTCCTCACTGCAGTGTGTGTGTTTTTATATGTGTGATCCCCTGGAATTCTGCAGGGTTTGGGGCTTTACTGGTGTTTTTTAAGGTTTTCTTTCACCCTGTTTTAAAGCAGCACCTGAGGGAAGGTGATGCTGAGAGGTTGCTCCACCACAGAGTAACAAATCTCTCCCTTTATTTATCCTTACTCAGAGACTTCCAGCCCCCTCTGAAGGGCTGTTTGCTGCCATTAATCCTGGAGGAGCCCGTGGGGGCCAGGAGAGGAGTGACACCGGAGATTTGTCCTATTGATTAACCCGGGATGGGAGGAACCCAACACCGGGAGCAGACGAACGCCTGGGAGGAGAACAGGGCAATTGGCAGGTTTGCTTTGCAGCTTATTGGGTTTGGAAGATTTCATTTTTCTTTTCCTACCTGGAGGCTGAGAGAAAGAGGTAAAACTTTCCTAAATTCCTCCTCGTTTCCCTGTTTGAAGTTCCCCAGTTAACACCACACGCCAGAGAGAAAAACCCCCCTCAAAATCCCCCCTCTGCCTGCCAGCCACGAGTGAGATCTCACATTATTGCCTCTGACAGCTCTCATTCCTCAGGCAATTTCTTTTTCCTTCCTCAAAGGAGGAGGGAAAAAATATCAAAGGTTTCCAAACCTGAGCACCTTCTGAGACTGCAAAATGCAGCCCCAAGTCGGGAGGGATGCTGGAAAGCAGGAGGGAGGATGGATGCAGTCCTTGGGAAGAGTTACATGTGTTTGCCACTGCGTTTGCCTTGGGCCCTTGGAAAATGTTTGTAGTTTTCAATTAATCTCATTAGTTTGGAAGTAGACTGAGGGGCGGGAAATCAAAATAATTTCATGGGGAATTCTCTTTAATGACTTTTTAAAAACATGTAATTGAGAGAGGTGGTGGTGGAAAACATTTTAATAGTGCTGGAATCAGCGGAGGGGAAGCAGTGAGGAATGTTCAGGAAAAGCCTCGTGTGAGGGAGTTGTGGGGACACGTTTAGGACCCTCAGCCAGGTCCCTGGGCTCTGCTGGGAGCCACCCTGGCTGCTGCTAAGCCCTGGGAGAGCCCTGCCTGCCATCATCGAGTCAGCTTTTCATTTCCTTCTGCTGCTCTCCTGAGTTTGCAGCCTGGGAGGGGTCGGTGATTGCTGCAGTTTGCTCTGCCTCGCTCACTGGCTGTCCCCAGGGCTGTGGTGACACTGGGGTGCCTTGGAGGGTGACCTGGCCTGAGGACAGAATCACAGAATCACAGAATAATGAGGTTGGAAGAGATCTCTAAGATCATCAAGTCCAACCCATGCCCTAACACCTCAACCAGACTATAGCACCAAGTGCCATGTCCAGTCTTGTTTTAAACACATCCAGAGATGGTGATTCCATCACCTCCCTGGGAAGATAATTCCAGAACTTTATTATTCTTTCAGTGAAAATTTTTTTCCTAATATCCAACCTAATTTTTTCCTAATATCCAACCTAATATCCATGGACCTCCTGTCCATCCCAGGAGAAGGGACAGAGCCTGCCCATGCACTCAGGGCACAGAAACCTCTCTGCCTCACAGAGCCACCCCCAGCATCCCCTCAGAGAGCCCAGCACAGCCTGGGGACACGGGACACGCTGAGCATCCATCCCACTCCTAATTCCCTGCATCCCAACTAACCAGAGACGGGGGATCCTTCCCTGGAAGAGTTGTTTTTCTCCAGGAGCATCCTGTGGCAGAGACCCCGACAGCCAAAGCCACCCCCAGCCCCACTCTGCCGCTATTCCAGCAGAGGTGCGCCCTCCTCTGCAGGCTGAGCACTTAATTGATTGGATTAGCCCTTATTTACTAATTAGCAGCCGGGTGCCCCGCCGGGAGCGCTCCCCAGCAGCCGCCGCTGCCGTGATTCATTCCTGCCGTGCAGAAGCGAAACTTGGCTCGGTGCTTTCCCCGGGGCTCGGCTGGGCCGCCGGGAGGAGCAGTGCCAGGCTCTGCCCACCTTTTAATTCGCTTTATTTCCCCTCGTTCCGCGCAGAGTTTGCTTTGCTGAGTTTAACGAGCCCGGTAATTGCTGTCTGCTGCTCCGCGGAGGCAGCGCTGCCAAAGGCACCGCCGGAGGGGAGGGACACGGCGCTGACACCCAGAACACCTGGCTGTTGTCCCCAGAGAGTTCCACACTGCGGGGACACGCTGTCTGGTCTGTCACACACCTCTCTCCATCCTCCCCACGCTGCTGCCCACGCCAGTCTCTCACTCTGGGGGTTCATCCATCCTCCCCCGGCCCAAGCCCTGCCACCAGCAGGCAGGGGAGGGGTGCCTGGGGAGGGGCAGACTGCAGGGTTAGGCACACTGTGTCCCAAGATGATATTTTTAATGACCCCCTTGCTGTTAATTAATGAGAATTTGGTGATTTTTGGGGGGAGAAATATCACTGGGCACCACAGTACCTAACCCTAACCCTAACCCTAACCCTTACCCTTTCCTCGTGTTTTTTGCCATTATGTTCCTGCCACCCTCCCAGCCACTCCTCTGAAGGACATCAAAGAGTAAATGATGCCAGGAACATCCATCCCCTGCAGCAAGGTCAGCAAGAGCAGCTCCAGGGTGTGACATGCTCAAACCACCGAGCAGGAAAAGGCTTCAGGGTGTGATTCCAGGCTGGATAACCCAGACACCTGGGAGGGAGGACACTCCAATCCTCTGGTGATCCATTAGCAGGCTCCATCAGGAGATGTGAACGGAGCTGCTGAGCCAAGGAGGGCACCTTTCAACTTCTTAGCAGCCAAACCCTTGTGTGCCTCACTCAGGGGTGTCCCAGGGGCACACACAGCACAGCACCTCTCCCTCCCAGATGCACAAAAAGAGGAGAACATCCCAAAACAGGTGTCCAAGGGGCAGGTTACCCTGTGCCAGGGCTGTTGAGTGTGGAGGATACAAGAGAGGGATGCTGAGAGATGCACGTGGTGCCCCCTACGGAGGAGAAGCTTCACCTGGTGCTGCCAGGGGAGATCCTGGCTGGATGCAGGGAGGCAGGGAGGCAGCTCCTCCCCCACGCTGTGATCTCTGTGCTGCCAATGGATCGATTGTGCTCGGAGGGCTGGGGCTCTATGTAGGTCAGGCTGGCTCCCACAGTGCCACGGAGCTGTTAAATGGAACGAGGATCCCCCTTCTCCCTCCATCCAACCCTCTCCATGCCCAGCCCTTGGCACAGGGCAGCCTTGGCTCTCATCCTAGAGGAGAAGAGCATTGCCCTGGGGCTCAGGGCTCATTTGAGCACAGCCAGTGTGTGTGTCCAGCTCCTGCACCCAGATATCCCCCGGGGCATGAGGAGAGCTCAGAGCTGGGAGGGGGAATGGGCAACATGACCCAGTCCATGGGTTTGTGTCAATAAAGCTGGCACTGCTCCCTCTGAGCTCTGTGAGATGGATGGGCCTGGAGCAGCTCCCAGAGAAGGGGATTTCTCAGTGCAGCATCCCCTGGGAGGAGGGAGCTGGGTCTCCCACATGTGGCTGCTCCCCTGGTCGTCCCCATGGGGGTGGAGTAGACAGGAGACATCCCAGCCTTCAGCCTTGGGAGCTGCTGGTTTTGGCCACCCAGCCTTAATTCCTTCTAGAAGCCTTTATCACCCAAGGAGGAAACCCAAATCCTCTGGTAGCCTGGGCTCCTCCTGGGCTGGAGAGCTGGAAGGAGAGGGAGGCATGGAAGGGGAGAGAGAGCAGAGGAAAAACTTTGTCAAACAAACAAACAAACAAACAAACAAAAAAATTTTTAAAAGCCCAAAAAAACCCCAAAACACAAACCAAAAAAAAAAAAAAAAACCCCCCCAGAAGTTCAGAGCAAACTTTGTACTAGCTGAAGATTTGACCTTGTGTTCTCTCCTAGGAACAAACAAGAGCAAAAGGAGGATCATATTATTAGCCTGAAATTTGGAGTGGATCAGCCCCCTGCTGTTCCAAGCCCCTGCAATGAATGGCTATAAACAAGATGCATTTCCAGGGAATGAATTAAACACTGAGCCTGAGCACTGACTCTGTCTGAGAGATGTTTATTTGTCCTTGCTGCCTCTCCATAAAGAGTTGCACAAGGACTTACTAAATTTTAACCCCACTTTGTTCTTGGGTAAACAATGCCCTTTATCCAGCCTCAGGAGTGCTCAGAGCTGAGGTAAGCTCAGGTTGGCTCTCTGGAGCACTCAGCCTCTTGGAACCAGCTTCCCACAGACCCCAGGGCATCCACATAATTCCCAACAGCCTCCAAACCTCTGGCAGCTTTCTGCATTTTTATGCCAAAAAGTTTTTTGAGAGAAGTGTAGCAACTTTTATCTCAGCTCTTCTCCTTATTTTGGAAAGAGAAAGGGGACAAACCATGACAAACTGGTGATAAACTGTCCCAGGAGCTGCACTGTGACTCCCCAACAAGTCCCTGTCCCCACTGCCACCACCACATGGAGCAGGGGGTTGGAATGAGGTGATCTTTAAGGTCCCTTCCAACCTAAACCATTCCATGGTTCCATTTGCCACTGTCCATCCTCTTCCTGCCCTTCCACAGAGATGGAAAAAGTGAAGCTTTGAGAGAGAGAGAGAGAGCAGGCCACAGAGAGCAGGCACAGACTTCCTCAGGATTTTTCCTGAGAGAAGCAGAGAAGAAAATCAATTCTTATCTCTGCTCGTTGTTGTACACATGTGGAATGTGTTCTAAAAATTGTTTACCCAAAGTAATTGCTTCATTAGAGTCTAGTGATAGTGTTTAAATTCACTAACCTATTAAATCCACAGCTGTGTCTAGACTCTCAAAAGAGAGAGTCACAAGTTTCTTAGTAAAGAGAGCTCTTCCTACTGTAATATAGTGTAATATAAATATAATAAAATATACTATAAAATAATATAGTAAAACAATTAATCAACCTTCTAAATCATTAAGTCAGTACTAATTATTACCCAGCTAAGGGCCTATAACAAGCTCCCTCCATCCCAAGCCTCACTCTGTCACTCCCAGCATCACTGCTGAGCACACACACACAAAAAAAGGCTAAAGGGGGATGAATATCACTGCAGACTTTGTGTCTGCTTTGATTTCCAGAGTCTGCCCAGCCTTGTGCTTTTGGACCATCTGCTGGCATGCAGTGGGATGGGGAGTTAGGTCTGCACAGCCATCAGCATCCAAGCAGGAAGAGCAGCCTGGAGTGCAGCATTTCTGGGGGAAAAAAATGGGTTTTGCTGCTCAGGAGGGAAAGGCTGAGTAAAAGTGGTGTGAAAACCAGCCCTTCTCCCCCCCCCTGCTTCCAGGGGGGTTTTGTGGTGTTTCCCCCACTTTGGGGGACACTGCCACAGGATGGGAGATGCTGAATGTGACTCTCCCAAAAGAAGAAGGATCTGTGCCTTGTAGAAACATTTCTAAACTCGTGTTTGTTCCCTCTCCTGGGTCTGGGCAGAATGTCAAAGCCTGCTCTGAGCTGGAAATATTTTAAGACTAGCACTCACTGGAGACTGAAACAATGGCAATTCTTCAGCTACTGAGGCTTTTATAAAAGGGCTTTTGACACAGAGGCTGCTTAGGTTTGGATTTTTTTTTCTTTTTTTTTAGTTGGTTTTTCTCCCAGAAAACACTGTGCTAGTGTCCGTGTGCGTGCTCGTGCACACACTTTGGAGTGTGCAAAATAATCCCTGTGCTTCCAGCAGGGCCAAAGGTGGGAATGCCCAGGAGATGCCTCCAGCCCTGCTCCAGTGAGGAGGAGGCAGCAGCTCACACGGGATCCACGCAGCCATGCAGGGAGAAAAAGACATTTTAGAGTAAATGTCAGCTTTTGCGTTTCTGGGTTTGGGGCTTTTTTTAAACACGTGGGTGGGACTTTTGATGCCCAGATGAAGCTGAGATGGTTTCAGTCTCCAGGGCTTATCCAGAAGATTCACACAAACACTATGGAAAGTGTCTCTTTGCTCAGGGAGGATGAAATTTGACACTGCAGAGATTTTAACCCGGTGTTCCAGCGAGGAGCCTCGGTGGTTAGCGTGTCATATCTGATAAAGGCTAATCAGCCCTCCTTCAGGCACCGTTCAATTCTTATTTCCATCTGCTTCCCATGCAGATTGTGTTAGCTGGGATATGGACTCACACGCAGGCAAACCACTGCGAGTCCTGCTCAGGAATCAGAGGATCAACAGTGAAGAAGGACACGATGGATCCCCCGGCCAGGACCCCTGAAAACAGCCCAGGCAGCTCCCAGTCCTTGCTTGGAAACCAGCAGCATCCAGCACCAGTTTGCACTGGTGTGGGGATGGGATCCCACTGGGCAGCAGGTTTCCTGCCCAGCCCCACTGCCTGCCCCAAGCTGTGAATCCCCTGGCCCCGGTGCCATCCCTCCCAGGCTCCTCTCCCTGCCTGAAGCCTCCTCCCCAGTTATCCCGGCTGCTGTTTGTTCAGGCGATGTGGATTTAGCTCTCCAGCCTCATGTGCACTGTGTGTATAGGGAAAGATAGATTGTCGCTACTTTCCAGTATAAATCACATTCCTTACAACACTCCAAAGTAGCATTTTCAACCTCAGGGTGCTAATAGGATCCAGCAGGAGAAAGAAATGTCAGCTAAGTAGCAGGCGCTGTTTGGAGAGTGCAATGGAGCTGATCCACAGCCCCGGGGCAAAAGGAGCAATCCCAGGGCAAAGGTTAAAGAGTTCAGGAGCACTTCAGCCTACTTAATTGCAACAGGCCTCTTACACGGTGTAAGATGGATGGCTCGAGCCGGGCGAGGGGGGCAGAGCGGGGCCAGCAGCATCACCCGCCCCGGGAACCGCCGGCACGGCGGGGAGAGGAGCGGAATGGAGCGATGGAGGCACCGCGGCCGCTCCTCGCCTCTCCCCAAAACGCTGCTGGGCGGCAGAGCTGCCACAGCAGCACCCTCTGGCTCTGCCCCATCCCGATCCTGGGGCCATCAGCTCTGCCTCATCCCGAGCCTGGGGCCATCAACTCTGCCCCATCTCGATCCTCCGGCCATGAGCTCTGCCCCATCCTGATCCTGGAGCCATAAACTCTCCCCCATCCTGATCCTCGGGCCATAAAATCTGCCTCATCCCAATCCTCCAGCCGTCACCTCTGCCCCATCCTGATCCTCCGGACATCAGCTCTGCCCCATCCCGATNAAACTCTCCCCCATCCTGATCCTCGGACCATAAAATCTGCCTCATCCCAATCCTCCAGCCGTCAGCTCTGCCCCATCCCGATCCCCCAGCCATAAAATCTGCCCCATCCTGATCCTCAGGCCATAAACTCTGCCCCATCCTGGATCACTGGGAATTTATACTGGAGAGGGCTTTTGCAAGAGCTCAGCCCAGGCAGATAAATAACCAGTAGCCAGAATAACTCCAGCTGCCAAGGAAATGTTTCCTGCTCCCCCGAAAATCATAAGGAACATTTTAAGGGGAAAGAGGGGGAATTGGGTACTGTTGCTGCTCTTGTTGTTTTTCTTCTAGGATTTGTTTTCTGATTTCCTTTTATTTTGAATCTTCAGAATCTGAACGTGTTTTGTATCAGTCCCAAGGTGTTTCTCTTGGGAAGGTGCCTCAGATAATATTTTTCGTAGAGTTTTGGCTTGTTTTCTGATACACATCTGAGAAATGTCATCAAAAGCTGATGTTTTGCATGGAAAAGGTCTTTTGCATTATTATATTTTTTCATCCGAAGAAAAAATAGAATAAAAATATTTCCTCCCTTTCTCGCAGCGAGGTTTATGCTGTTTNGGGGCACCCCGGCTGCCAGCACCCATCCCGCGAGCACCCCGCATCCCCCGGGCCCGGGGGGCTCAGGAGAGGAGCAGGGCAGCGAGGATGCAGGGCAGCAGGAGGTGGCCGGGGGGNCGAAGAAAAAATAGAATAAAAATATTTCCTCCCTTTCTCGCAGCGAGGTTTATGCTGTTTCCCTGGTGATAAAGACACAGGGCTGGCTCTTGAGACAGATGCGTTTAATTCCCAGCTCTGCCGCAAACCCCCGCGATGACCTTGGAGCAGCCGCTCGGGCTCCGATCCGCACGGGATGGGATTTTTTTCTGTTAAAGCTCCCGTTTGGCCTCTTCTTCGGCTGGGAAAAATGTCTGGAAATTCTGCCGGTTCTTTTCACTCGGGCCCCGTCCCCCAGCCCAGCGCCCACCCCCCGTGCTGGGGATGCTGCCCCGCGCGGCTGCTCCATCCCTGAGCGGCCGCCGGGATGCGGAGCGAGGGTCGCGGATGCCCTCTCGTGGGAAGAGCGGGGCTCGGCCGCGCTCCCCATCCCCTCGAGGGTGTGGGGAGACCCCCCCGACCCTGCGCTCCCCCTTCCCCGGGATGCTGCGGGTACCCCCCGAGCCCGGCGAGCATCCCCGTCCTCCCCGCGGGGGCATCACCGAGACCTTCCCAGGGCACAGCGTTCGGCACCTTTTATTGAGAGAGGGGAGAGGGGGGCGTGCTGCCCACCCACAGGCGCGGCGATGGGGGCACCCCGGCCGCCAGCACCCATCCCGCGAGCCCCCCGCAT
>VXBC01005109.1:260124-285722 GCA_013399945.1 Ploceus nigricollis | reverse complement strand
TCCTGCTGCTGGCAGTGGCGAGAGGTGGCGCAGCCGCTGGTCAGCAGGATGCCCAGGACCACTGCAAAGCAAGCACAGGGAGGGACATCAGGGGGACGGGATGCTGGGACAGCCTGGCACGGGGGACAGGCCCTGCGAGGTTGGGTTTGGGGGTGAACAGCGGCTCGAGCAGCCCCCGCAGCCCCGGCCCGGGGGCGGACTCACCGCTCTCTGTTTTAATGCAGAACCGGTGCTTGAAGCCCTGGTGGGACTGGGAGCAGGTGATCACCTCGGGGTTGGAGCACCCCATGTCCACGTTTTTGGTGCCAACCACGATGTTGCAGCCATAACACTGGAGTCCAGACACTAAACAAGAACCAGAAGAAACACGGCTGGATTTTTTCCAGGGGGGAAAAGGCTTCAAGTCGTTCCGAGCTGCTCTCTACCGACGGCTTCGCAGCGCTCCCTGCCTTGCCAAGTCGCATTAAGCCAGAGCCCGGAGCTGCCCGTCACTTGTTTACCCAGTGGGCCCGAAAATACAGGCTCATCTCCCACTAGAGGTCAGTGCGAATTCAGAGATTAGCCGGAGATTTGAGCTGGGATCCAACCGTGGGAACAAGGGAGCTTTGAAACAGGGGGTGTAAAGAGTAAGTGAAACCTCACAACCACAGACACCACCGACTCAGGGCTCGGTCACGCTCAGAAACAGCTTTTCCTTTTTTAACCAAATGTCTCCAGTTCAGCTGTGCCTGTTTTGGAGGTATTTGCTCCAGAGGGATGGGTTTATCAGCGTGGTTTGGTTTTCCCCCCTGGACAGAGTCCTGATATTATCACAGGGTCTATCAGGAAGGCAAACCTGCTCGGAAACAGAAGGGAAGTCCTCCTGCAGAGCACCGAGAGCCACCGTGCTGTGACCCGGGGCCAATGGCCTCAGTGTGTCCCCAGGGCTTTGCACACTTGCACTGGCGGCAGCTCAGCCCTTCCCTGCAGCCACTGTGTCTGAAAACTGCCACAATGGGAATTAAGCCATTTCTCAAGTTTCAAACAAAAAAAAACCAAAAAAAAACCCACCAAAAAACCCCACCACCAAACAAACAAAAAAGCCTTTAAAGGATATTAGTTTACACCATCCACCTCTGTTGTGGAGGTTAAGGCAACCTCTGTTGATTAATCAGGTTGCTGCCATTATTTTTCCTCACCTCTGAACACCATCCCAGAGCCCTCCCCGAGCCCTCCTGTGCTCCCACAGGGTTTTTGAGGGGCTCAAAACCTGCTCCCACAGGTTTTGAGCACCCTCACACAGCCAGGCACAGCAAGGGGAGTCCCTGCCCCAGCCAAACCAGGGAAGAGGAGCCCAGGGGATCCCAAATCCTGGCACACTGCCCTTTTGTACAAAACACAGTGACATTACCTCCATCCTAAAACCACCAGCACGCAGCTGCATGGCTTGGGGCGGGAGTGCCCCTAAATTCACCCCGAGGATAAATCACACCTGAGCAAGTCGGGTTTAAGGAGGATGTGAATAAAAATAAACTGTGAATAAAAGGCACGGCCGCGCCCCGGGGAGAGCAGCACTCACCCTCTGGCAGGACGAACACCACGGTCAGCAGAGACAGGATCCCATGGGCACCTCCGGCCATGTGTCCGCAGAGCATGGGGGGCATCTCCGGGGGTCACAGAGATCCCGGGGTGAACACGGGCTCTGGGGGAGCGGGCTGAGATCTCCTCTCCTCCCGGCTCCTCACCCCGGCCGTCCCCGTCCTCGGCGCTGCCCTCTCACCTGCAGCCCTTCCCGCGGGGCTCAGGGCGATGCCGTCGGTGCAGCAGGGATCTCCCCCTTGCCCAGCCAGCCCCTGGCACCCAGGCTCCTGATGTCGATGTTTAATTTCTCCCTCTTCCTCTGGAGAAATTCCCCGATTCTTTCCTGCACAGACCTGAGTGCGTATGTGCTACCCTCAGTTATTTCTGTCCTATTTCCTCTGTCCACGATCACTTCCCATTAATACCACCGTGCAGCAGCTCTTGGAGAGAAATTCTCCCTAATCAAGATTTAGTTTTAAATCCACTTCGAAATCCTCTAATTCAGTTGGATTAGGCAGAAGGGGTTTGGGGAGATGTATGGTTTTACTCTTTTTTTTTTTTTTTCCATCTCTTTCCTCTCTGAGCTGTCTCATCTTCATGAACGGACCCACCGGCTTTCTGTGACATATTGTGCTATTTAAAGAGGAAAGGAATAATTTTATTAAAGAGAAGCAGTCAACTAATTTTAAATCCGAGACTTGAGATCCTCTGACAAAGCCCTTGGGGTTAAGGGGAAAACCTGAAGGAGAGGGAAGAGGGTTTGAATGGAATGTGTGTATTTACACACAAGAAAATAGTTGCCTTAATAAAGCAGGGAGAGGTTAGAGCCAGCCCCAGGCTTGGATAAGCTCTGGAGGGAGCTGGGACTGCCAGGGGCTTGGGGAGGGGACAGGGGACAGCAGAGGGAAGGACTGAGCAGTGATGGCTCTGCAGGGCCAGGGTCACACCCACATGGGACACCACGGGTGCCACCAGCTGCAGGAGCAGGCCCCCAGCCCCCTGCTGGCTCCTCCAGAGCTGTCCCCACAAGCAAAGCCCGAGCTCCCAGCGGAGCTAATGGGACTTGGAGAGCTAATGCTTACTAATAAGAGAGCGCGGCCGAATGCACGGGATTAAAAAATTAAAATGACAAAATAAGCTGCTTATGTAGCTCATCCAGCAACTGCCTGCTAGCAGCACCTGAAATCCCCCACCCTGGGCACCCCAGCCCAGCAGGCACCTCCTGTGCCAGGCACAGCTCCCAGCCAGGCAGGCTCGGACCTCATCTCCAGCAGCATCTTCATTAGCAGGGATGCTGGTTCATATTTCACTGGGAGGCAGCACAAACTGGTCCAAGGAGGGGCATCTACAGCTCGGGAGGGGCAGTTGGCACCTGGGAGAAGTGCCCAAGAAATGCAGCTCATGGATTTAAATCCCTTAAACCACCCACGGTGTCTCGCTTGCCTCAAAACAATGTGATTGTAGCTAATGTCTGACACAGTAAAGCCTGAAAGCCTGGGGGAGAAGGGATAAAAGGCAGGAAATGGGATTGATTTAAACGCATGCATAAATCAGAGCATTCAATAAGGAGGGGAAACTAACTTTTAATCCCCTAATAAACTCATCAGTTATCTGGAAGGGGCAGCCAGGAGCAGCCTGGGCTCTGTGGCAGTGATGCAGCATCCCTGGAAGTGTCCAAGGCCAGGCTGGAGAGGGCTTGGAGCAACCTGGGAGAGCAGAAGGTGCTCCTGCCCATGGCAGGGGGTTGGAATGGGGTGAGCTGTGAGGTCCCTTCCCCCCCAGGCCGTTCTGGGAGTCCGTGCTGCAGCAGCTGTGCACAGCTGGCAGGGCCGGGGCTGCGCAAACCCCTGGGCGCTGCACCTGGATCCGCAGCCTCATCCGGAAAAGCGGCTCCTCCGCTGGTCCTTCCCGCCGGGAACCCAGTGGGAAGGTCCGGGAGAGTCGCGGGGGTTGGGGGATGGAGCGATGCCTTAAGGCAGCATCGGTGGCACCTGCAGCGGGATGCAGGTGAGTCATCCCGGTGGGAACAGCAGCTCCCCGGTCTGGTTTGAGGTGTTGCAGTGCTCATGTAGAGAAACGTTTGTCTGCTTTGATTTCCTGGGGACAGCGAAGAGAAAGGCCTTAAGAAAAGGGGAAAAAACCCACCCACCCTTTTCTACCGCTCTCACATGTGGAACTTGTAACTCGTCATTACCGCTGACGGAACTCGAAGCGATTCACGAGCTCCAGGGCAGCGAGAAGACTTCGGGAATGGGCTCCTCCTGCACCGCTGCTCCGGCTGCGGGAGATGCCACCAGCACATCCCGCAGTGCCGCTCAAACCCGCGGGATACCCGGCGGGAAAGCGCAAACCCGCGGGATAACCCGGCAGGAAAGCGCAAACCCTGCGCAGGTTACGCGGGTCCGCCGCACATCCCGCGGTGAGCTCACCCCAGCGGCACCGCCCCACGCACCGCCCCGCCGGGGGCGGGACTCGAACCGGCGAACCCCGGGCGCGCCCGCCTCCATCAGCGCGGCCAAAGCAAAACCACACCCCTGCGCGTCACGGGGCAGGGGAAGAAGCTCCGCCTTCTGCACGCTGATTGGCTGAACTTGATGAATATATTAAAAGGGTAGCGGGAAGCGCGCGGTTTAGCCGTTTTACCGAGTTTTTTAAGGGTTTTAGGGCAAAATTTTGACTTAGATTAAAACTTTTTTAATGGGAATTAGAAAGGGATGTCAAATTGAGGGGGGAGAAGTAGAAAAGTTGGCTCACCCTGTTCTGCATAGGTGCAGCCTACTAGAGGTTTAAATAGCGTTGGGTGGGAGTCATTAACTGTGTTGTATGAAAGGAGAGAAGGTTAGCACTCCCCTTGATAAGGATGGAAGAGGCCCTAGTGGCCTATACAACACACATACGGTTAAGGCACTGCCACCTACTTCGTGGCATCTAACCATGTTTTTTCCTATTTTCCCCCTCTTGTTTTCTTCCCGGGAGACCCTAAAGAAAGCGCAGCAGCGTCTTTTTTAGTCCCCCAGCTCGCGTTTTCCCTCAGCTTAAAAGTCGCCGGTGCACCCGAGGCCCACAGCACTAACTCACCCTCCCTCAGCATGCTGTAACTCACTGTAGCCACTCTCAGCTCGTACCTAAAATAAAGTTACACCTCCCCTGCTCCAGCCAGCACACAATCCTCGTTTCCAGAGCTGTGCTTGAGCTAATCCCGGCCCTCCAACCACCACAGCCATGCCAGGCTGCACAGAATTAGAGGTAAGTAGAGCTCATGCCAACAGGCCCCAGCATTAATCCCAGGTGGGATATTAAGGATTTAAACACAACCTTTATGAAGAGCAGCTTGACAGCAGATCCTTTACATTAGGGGCTTTTCTATCCCTGTTCAAGAGATTTCCTCATGATAGCAGGAAATTCATCTCCCTCCTCCCCAGCTCTGTGTGACAGCACAGCTGGGCAAGCAAAGCCACTCACACACAGGGACATGAGAAGCACTGTACCAGGAAATATTTCTGAATCAACATTAAAATGCTTTGCTGGAGTAAAATTCCACCTCCTCCATGCTGTAAAGCAGCACAGCCGCATCTTGCATTGAAGAGTTTCACCAGCCTTCAAGAACAAGGCTGAAAAAAACCATGAGTTGATCATTTTAGCAGTGACACCAAGTCTAGACACAGTGTCCCTTCCTGGGGGTAATGAAAAACCTCCAAAGGCAGTGATATTATTAATAGCCATTTTAGCAGCTCAACATGAAGTCTATTTTTATATTTTAAAAAGAAAACCTATGCCTCATGTCTCGCAGCTCTTTCTCTCCAAGGGTTTCAAAGCAAGGCAGCCTCAGAGCAGCACTCCAGAGGTCTGGACTGCAACTGATTTTCTGTTATTACCAAGCATAGGAGGTAAAAACCAAAAAACTGAGGTTTTGCTTCACCAGGAGCAAAACATCCCTTTGCAGCAGAACCCTTTGGGTGCAGTAAAACTTGTTCTCCATGCATTTCTTATCCAGGACAAGGTAAATCCTGGATCCCTGCCCATCCTGCAGGAGTCCTTTCCCTCAAGCTCTGTGAGGGGTTGTAGCAATGTTCTCTTCAGCTCAAACCTTTTCCCTTCATTAAATAAATTTGGACTTGTGTTTTTTTCTCTTTTTCTCCACACTGCTGCTCCTCATCTTCCCTCACTGGAGTTTCTACAGAAAACATCTCCCCTTAAAAATGTCCCCTTCCATGGGCACAGACACTTCACATGAGCAGACTCTTAACCACAAACATACACATAAAATCCCACCTTTTTATTATGGCACATGGTATTTTTCTGGATGTGTAAATACCACATGGATATGACAAAAAGGGAAAGAAATACCAATGCTGAGATAGATACAGAGTCATGCCATTTGCAATACAGCTTCGTACCATGGATTGCCAAGATACAAAAAGTCTGGGTTTGTTTCTTTTTACATTGAAATTACTTTACAGTGTTCTGTGAGTTGGCTTTAGAACCAGAAGAGGCAAAATAAAAAAAAAATTAAAATATGCTGAGAACAACTACAAGCAGGATTCATTTTAATGGTTAACAGAAGAACTGTAACTTTGCTCTAGAACAGCATCTATTAAACACACAAGAGGTAACAAGAGGTAAGCAACTATACAGAAGGTAAGAGATTCCACCACAGGAGTCAAGTCAGGGGCAGGAAGAGGGAAATCTGGAACTGCATGGTTTTATTTGGTCACAAAGTTTGAGCTGAGTGTTTTAAAATGAAGCACCCTTAAAGATGCAGTACTCCTATTTAAAACAATACAGAAATTTCCCAAGAGACTAGAACCTACATTTTGGAAAAAAAAAATTTAAAAAATTAAAAAAAAATTAGACATATTTAAAAAAAATTCCACACATCTCTAGGCCTGTGACTTAACTTACTGGTACAAAGTAGACTGGCAGCTCTTCTTTAAGCAGCAACAGTGCCCAGAAGCAATGCCATCAGGAAATACAGTATCTTTGGGGTGTCCAAGACTTCTGACCCGACATCAGAATCATCCATTTGTGTGCCAAAACATCAGGCAAGAAAAGGAGACACTGCATCTTTTTTTTCTTTTTTTTTTTTTCCACCACATTGCCCAGCTCTAGCAGAGCTAAGATGTTTTCTTTGGGCCAAGACTAACAGAAACCACTTTATCAAATATTCTTCAGGTTTCCTGCCAAACTGGATTTATGGGTGTTTTTATTTTTTAAGAATTTTTTTAAAAACATTTCTTATTTTTCCTGACAGTCTCTAAAGCAATCCTGGAACGTTTAACAGTCACTCTTCCACAGTTTAATTGTTTTGTCGTTTTCTAGTGCTGCTGATGCAATGATGTTTTCTGTTGGGTGACAAGCTGTGGAGATGACAACATCTGAGCAAAAAAGAAAAGATAGAAAAATGCAATTATTTCAATCTGGTTCATAGCAGGCATTTCTGAAAATTAGCAACTGTGTTTTATTAAGCCAAGTTATTATTTCCTCGTAGCAGAATTAAATGTGTTATTTGTAAATATCTTACAACTGTTGCTCCTCTGTGAAAGGAAAGCAGGAAAGAATTGAGGGCAGTAGGAAAGTGTTTGACAGGTTTCAAAAAGGTGAGAACTCTCTAGATTCGAGTTCTTACTTCTATCAGATCATGTCAGACACAGCTGAATCAAAACCCAGGTCAGTTTTCTTGTCATGGAGAGTATTCCATCATCTTGGGTAACACTTCATCTTCAGAGCCTGAAAATGAACATCTGCTGCCACTGCCTTCCTTACACTCAATATCACTGGGATCCAGCCCAAAATCACTGGGATCCAGCCCAAAATCACTGGGATCCAGCCCAAAGCAAAGGACTGAGCATGCTGAGATTTCAGTTAAAACTCTGCTCTTTTGCAGGACTCAGACTGAGGTGACAGGTGACATCTCGTGGTTCAAGACCAGGCACATGCACAGACATTTCCAGCCCACATCAGTCCTTATCCCTGGGAGCTGCAGCTCTGGAAAGTGTTAACAGACCATTCACAGTCACTGATGCTATGAGACATTTAAATATCTTGACCAGTTCTGTGCTCAAGCAAATCTCCTTTGCAAGCTGATGTCAAAGTTCTCACAGGTGAAGAATAAAACATTTTCAATGCCCATAAAAACCCTTCATAAAAAGGAGCAAAACTCTCAGGGTTCAATTAAGCTTCAGCCAGTCAAGAATTTATGGGTCTGAGAGTAAAAATTGGTATCAGAGAGAAAATGTTCAGGCTAAGTATTGATGATATGAGGGATATTTCATCAATAAAACCAGAATCCTCTCCCTCACCTGTGTGTCCTTGTAGTTTCTGTACAATCTCTTTTGTCTGAAGGTTCCAGATATAAACCAGGTTGTCTTCTGAACCAGACACGATCCACTGGAGGGGCAGAGAGAAAACAAAGTTATCTGAATCTTTCTGATCCATATCCAAGTGCCATTTCTCAGTAAACATTTCATTGTTGTCATGTGAAAGGGAGAAGGAGGAAAAGTCAGGAAACCTGACAGTGAGCCCACCTAGAGACACAGAAACCAGCACCCACCAAAGGAGGTTTTCAGCCCCAAAATCCTCTTTTATCTACAGAGAGGAGCAGGAAGAACTGCACATAGGTAACAAAAAATAATCAGATCAACACCAACCTTTCCACCAGTGACAGAGAAATTGGCAAATATGCAGTACTTCTCATTTTTGTGTCCTGTGTACGTCTTCAGGCACTGGAAGGGAAGAGCCACAGGACATTATTGCAGCTGGGAGAGAGTTTTCTCAGTCAAGGACAAACTCTCTGGGAAAAAAAGACTAAACACAACAGCCTGTGTTTCCCACCCTGCCAACTGATCTAGAGAATGCTGAGTGCAGCTCTGCTCTAAACCCCAAAACAAAGCCCTAAATTTGTCCCATTAGAACAGTGAAAGAGATCAAAGGCAATTTATTATTCATGAAGAGAAAAATGCAGAAATATTGCTGTACTTAATGTCTCAGGGCTATGCAGAAGCCAAGTATTTACATTTTTTTTTCTTTCCAAAGACATCTTTAGTCAGAATCACAGAATAGTTTGAGTTTGAAGGGACCTTTAAAGGTCTGACATGAGCAGGGACACCTTCCACTATCCCAGGCTGCTCCAAGCCCCTCCAACCTGGCTTTGGACACTCCCAGGGATCCAGGGGCAGCCACAGCTGCTGTGGGCAACTGTGCCAGGGCCTCCCCACCCTCACAGGAAACTTTCTAACCTGAATCCACCCTCTTTTAGTTTAAAACCATTGCCCCTTGTCCTGTTGCAAGAGGCTCTGCTAAAGTTTATCCTCTCCACTGAGGAGGGACTGACACTTTTTTCTGTAGTACTTGTATGTTAAGTTTAAAAACCACATGTAAAATCTAATTTTCCTAAAAGCTTAGTTAAGTCTACATCAACAGAAAGAATTACCTTTCCTTTGCTGTAGTCCCAAAGTTTGAGAGTGCTGGAAAACAAAACCAAAGATTTTAGCTCTTGGATGGTTTTTTTCTATCTGAAAAGTTCCTAGCTGAAAAATGTTTCTTCATACCAGAGTCCCAAAAGTCTACATAGATCATTTCAGCCTGACTTTGGAATACAGGGTTAGTTAACCCCAAAATATCAATTTTACTGCCATGCCATTCCTATTCTCCTCCATAGAAAACACTATAGATGAAGTAATGTATTATCATTACTACAGCAGCCAAAAAGCAAATTAAAGCATCATCTGATACTCCAAATTTCAAATCTGAGTGTTGTTTTCCTTTTTTTTTTAATACTTACTTGTCCAAAGTTGCAGCTAATATGTATTTGCCATTTGGTGAGAATTTCACAAAAGACACAGGAGGGTTATCATCATCTACAGCAAAATTAAAAGCAGTGTTACAAAGTGCACAGCTGTGTTGTCTCACTGACAGAGGGTTTCTTTTGACATTCATTTGTTTTTAATAGTTTCATTGAGACACAGAAAATCTGTGGGAAAAATACAGCCCAGACAAGAAATATTTCTACTTACCAATCAGTGTTTTCAAGCACTGGCCTGATGCTGTATCCCAGATACGACTGTTAAAAACACACAAAAAAATCAGTATTAGTGGGCTTGGAGTCTTTTATTACAATTTTAACATTACAAATAGAAGGTTTTTTTTTTTAAAGCATTTTTAAAATGCAAAAGGTGCAAAGAGTGATGCAGACAAGAAATAACCACTTACCAGAGTCCATCATAGCTACTTGACACTATCAGGGATCCATCCCGATTAAAATGCACCTGTAATATTATTAATGCTAATTATTAAAACTAATAACTTTACTGATGTTCATAAAGATCAAATGTTTAAGCTCCTTATTTCCCATTTCTGACATGGAACACATCAGCAGAATAAAACATGAGGATAGAACCTGATTATTTTAAGGGCATGGAGTAGAACCTCTTATGTAGCCACTCAGGTGTTTTAAGGTGAATTTTCTGCTCTTTATATCTAAAGAAAAATTCTTTAGAATTATTACTATTAAAAGACATTTGTAAGTGTGAAATATCTTTTACACATGGCAGAACAACCATGTTAGAACAGCCACAGTTCAGCATATCTGAGGCTCAGGTTTTTTTCAGTGTTTTTCATTTCAAAGACATTAAGAGCTGAACACCTTCTGGTTTTCCTTGATTCCAATGGATATTGCTGTATTCCAAGCTCATTTCTCCTACAAAATAACTGAGATTTAAAACAGGAGTGTTCTATGGAACACCTTCAGTAATGACTTGGAACAACAGGAAAGCAAGAGAAATATAGATTGTTCTCTGAGCATCAAGTGCCACAAATCTGTGTCCCAGAATGACACTCAGGCACGCCTGGCACACCTCTGCACTATTCACATTTACAGCCAGGACCAAAATCCACACTGATCTTAGAGAAAACACCTCTCATTTCATTCCCACTGAGCAACGGCCACTGGCAACAACCACAGCCCAGCCTGGACACTGTGTAAGGGCTTGGTAACAGAGCACAGACTCACTCCCCCACAGGGGCAGGAGAGGAGCTCTGCTAACAAAACAAGCATTTTTGTGTTCACTGATCAGGAGGGACTTACAGCTGAAACTGGGTCAGAGTGAGCAGGCAACGTCTTGAGGCACTTCCCTGTTTTCACATCCCATATCCTCACGCTTTCGTCAAACTGCAGAGGGAACAGAGGCACGAGGGGGTTTAGTCAAGCACCTGATTGAGGCACTCAGGTACAGCCTGGCTACAGCATGAATCTTATCCCAGCTGGGTCAGAAAGCCCGGGACACAACCAACAGCCTGGAAACACCTCCCTGAACTCCCTGTAGGACACCGAGGATGGATTAAGGGCTTTTCCTCAAGCAAACACAGCAGGGGCAATGCACAGCTCACCTGACTACAAGCTGTCTTTGTGAGGGAAAACACAATTGAAATGGGCTGTGTGATTCATATTCTGTCATTTAATATTGTTCTCAAACCATGATCTGACCCAATCTGCAGAGGGAGAGGTGATTAGAAGTCATCCTTTAGGCAAGTCAGAATCCAGGTGATTAGAAACCATAAGTTGTACTATAAATTCTGTATTCACTACTTATAAATTGTACTATATCAATCCTGCCTGCATAAATCCTGTGCCATTCTAATCATAAATTAGTGTGCTGCACTAATCATAATAATCTGTTAAGAAAATAAAGCTGTAATTGTAACTATGATTTAATACCATCATCATTCTGCCAAGGATCCCTAAAGAACCTGTCTGTCCCTTTAGTGACAAGTGACAGAGTGTGCAGTACTTGCTTCCCACAAAGGAAAAAAAATTAAAAACCACTCACTGAGCCAGAAACGATGAGGTTTGACTGAGGGTTGAAATTGCAGCAGAAAACGTAGTTACTGTGCCCTTTCAATGTCTTTAAGCACTTACCCTGAAATAAAATTCAGCAGAGTTAAATACACAGCATCACCCAGCACCATAAAAGCATCCAGAGAGACCACATTAAGGTTAATCACTGTGCAGCACAGAAAGAAACCATCTCTAACCCCAGATTTAGATGGGCAGAGGGCCAGCTGCAACAAAACAGGAAAAAAAAAACAATATAAAACAATCATAATGATTGCAGATGAGGTGCAAACTCTTTATGCAGCTCAGGAGGATCCAAACCATTTCATATTCCTAATCAAAACTCAACCAAATTATCCTGTTCTCTCTGTCACAAGAGAATGGGGGAAAAAAGCAGAAATAAGAAGTTACAAAAAGGTTTCATCTGAGAGGCTTTTTGCTGTGGTTCTATCTCCATCATCAGGCTTTACTGCTCTCTCACAGCATAACAGGCTCCTCGTGGTATCCACAAGCATCCCACTCTTTCCAAGAGCAGACAGCACAATTCATTCATCCTCACAGCCCATCCACCAGCTTGTTACAAGCAGGAACACAAATGAAGAAGCCAATGTTGGAGAAAAATGAAGGTAAATAAATAATAATTCCTGCCCTTACCGAGCTTACATCCCATATTTTGAGAGTTTTGTCATCGGAGGCAGAGACAAGGAGGTTGGAATCTGATGACCAAGCAACATCAGAGATCCCCTAAAACAAAGGAAAACAATTCTCTTCTCAGTTCTGTTTGTTCAGCCACACAGAAAAGTGGAAAACACAGACTGCAGATCACATTCCCAGCTGAAGCTTGAATGAAAATTCAGCACTGAGAGTCAGGAATTCAGTGATTTTGCTGGGTTAAGAGCTCCTCTGGCACAAGTTAATTTTAAGCTGAGCCACATACTCTGAGAACATCAGTAGCTCATTCACACAGTTCTTACTGTGGCCACCAAAACCCTTTGCTGGAATTCCTAAATAGAATGCTCATAAATTAATCTGAGTAAATGGCTTTTCTTCATGACAAATGGCTGCTCTTTACAGTCCAAGTCCCCAGAGGCTGGAGAAGATTCCAGTGGTTTTTCTTTTGATAAATCTTCATTTTTGCTCATTAAATTTCAGCATGTAAAAACTTCAAAAAAATGGAAAACCAAAGGGCTTGGAAGTTTTGTCTTTTCTTAAGAACTTTGCAGAATGAGTAAGTGTTGTGTTTATGTAGGCAAACCCACAAGAAAAATTCAATCTCCTTAAAAGGCAAGTATTTTGTTCCTTATACAAAGGAAAGATGGAACAGGACACAGTGCTAGAATTCACAGGGATTTTCACCCAGGAATGCTCTGCCCTGTGTCTGAGGTGTGTTCTCCTGAAATTCAGGGACAGGAGAAGCAAGCTGGGCACTGGGAATGCAGCCTCCACCCATACTCCCAGCCTGCCCCAGTGTAACTCCAGCAATTCTGGGACTATATAAACAAAAAACTACAAAGTAAGACTGAAGAACAAACCTTCTACACAGGCAGAACTAACCAAGAATAGAAATTTCTGAATGAGGAAAAGAAAGCAAAATTCTTCCCAGGTAAATTCCCACATAATCACCTCATACTTACCAGCTTATGACCAGATATTGTTTTTTCAAACTTGCCATCATACGCTCCCCAGATTTTAATGAGTTTGTCAGCAGCTGGAAAAGAATGTGCCAGGTCAGAGGTTAACTAACAGCACTACCAGAGCTGTCCCTTCCAGGTGAAAGGAAATAAGTTAACTCTGTCTCTGGGCAGTTCTCCCTCCCCAGGCAGACCTCAGGGAAGAAGGTGATACTGAATTGGTGAAGAACAGCTTCCTACACAGCACTCTGCAGCAGCTGAGGTTACATAAGCTGCCTGGAATGCAGAGAGACTCCAGCAGCTTTAGTTTCTCTCTTGACAACTTGGGTTTCTACTTTTGTTTTAGATTGCCAGTGGTAAAAGTAGTGCTGGTCCATGGGAATGCTTGAAAGGCTTTTGCCCCAAAAAGAACAATAATTACACCACAAACTGGACTGAATGGATGCCTGCAGAAACCCAAACATATAATCCATGGTAACTTGCAAAACAAGCCAGAGAAAAAAGTTGCTGTTTGCCAGACATAGAGTTCGGAAAACATTTTCAGGGGAAAGGGGAGGGGGACTCTGATGGGGACACTGTAAGAATGATTTATATGGCACAGTGCACTGGTTTTATTGAGGTTGTTTGCAGTTAAGTCAAAGCCCCAAGCCATTCCCATGTCTGGAAGATGTTCCAGTGACCCTCACTGTCATATTCAACATTTCCAACTGCCCTTTCCTTACACATGGATTCTCTCTGGATCACTGACAGTCACAGAAGCACATTTTCAAGGCAAAGCTGTCAAGCAGTGCTGAACACCACAGAAACCCTTAGGAAATACCAAAGCTGACAGAAAGGAGACTTGTTCTATCACTTAAGAGAGCAAGCAGTGAAACACTGTTTGTAACAACCTTCTGCACTTCACTGGGGCAATCAAAGCCTCTGACTGCCAAGCACCTCAGGCACACAGGACAGAGCATGTTCATCCAACTCTGCAGCACCTGCCTTATTTCCCACAGGAAAAGTTTTGCCTGCAGATACTGTGCACAAAGTTTGATTTAAAAGCTTAAGCTTCTAGTGATACAGAAAAGCACAAGGGTTTCCTCTGCACAGAAAAGAATCCTGTGCTGGTTTTTGCCCATTTGCTCAGTCAGGAAAGCTGAACAGGTGAGGACTCTGCTGGCAATGCAAAGACCCAGTGCTCAAAGTAACAGAACTTCAATCAAATTATCTCAAAGAGTGACAGCTTTAGTGTCACTCTTTCAAAAAAACCCATGTCATGACATGGCATCCCTCCTGTCCCTAATGGAGACTGCAGACAAGCCCTTCTTCAAGGCCCACATTTGTGTTTGAAACGAGACAAAAGCAAGCAATACTTACAGGAGCTGGCAAGCCACTCTCCATTAGGACTAAACTTGACTGATGACACTGCCTTTGTGTGCCCTGCTAACGTGAACTTGAGAGCATAGTTTGGCTTTACTGGGGCAGGCTGTAAGAAAAATATGCATGAATGAGTTAAATTCCAAATTTAGTGGCCAGCTCCAATCAGCACAGGGGAATGGACCATGTGGATGTTCACCATAACAGATTCCAGCATTAAACCACATCTGCATTCCCATTCATCTCCAAATTCAAAAAACAACCAAACAAACCAAACACCCTTTCAGTCTGGGGCCTCACTGTTCCAAGCACAACACCAAGTCACCCCTGAGGTAGATTCCATCCAAGCCAGTAACCAACAAGTGAGAATAATCCAACAGCCCAACCACAAAGTGCCTGGCACTTCCAAGTAACACTCTTGATATTGATCTGTGCAGTGCTTTCAAGTGTTTGCATTTTTATCCTGATCATGAATTAAACCACAGGCCAATTCCTCCATGCCCCTAAAATCCCACTTTTACCTTTTGAAAAGGCTTCATGGTTAGACAATAACACCTCCTTTGAGCATCTCCAGGCTTCAAAGAACCTGAATAACTGTTTCCCCACCCCACAACTAGAGATTCACCAATTCTCCAGCCACCTCCAGGCATTCCAGGGATACAAACAAACAGCCTTTGTCATGATCAAAATGACAAGAAGTATTTCACTAGTGAGAACTTCCCTAAAACTAATAAAAGAACACTTAGCACTACAGCAGAGCTGCACTCCATCCACTTTTCCCATAAAATAGAAGCAGCCACATGGAAAAGGTCTTGATTTACAGGAAAATTCAAATCCCTGATTCTGGTCTGGCTGCTGAGTGTTCAGGTAGTTGCAGGTATTTTTACAGGGATATTTTCTGGGGCCCCACACACACCTTGCTCTGATTGGTCGAGGAGGAAGGAGTAGATTGTGTTTTGGTGGATTCTGCATCTGGCTTCTTTTCTTCTGTTGCCATGGTTCTGGAGCTGGCAAATGAGACTTATGGGTGCTTGAAGGGGAGAATGAATGTGCTGCTTCAAAAGGCAGCTCTTGCCACCGAGAGGAGAACCACGCTGAAAGGAAAACCTGGAAGAAAAACAAAATATTCTCATTAGCTGTCAAAAAGATTCTCAGCATGCACAAGAGTGAGATTGGTCAAAGTGCAGGTTGCCAGAAACCAGTATGAAAACCCCTATTTATCATCTGTTGAGCAACACAGCAGTATTTTAGGCCTTCAGACCTACTTATGTGCAAGACCAAGAACTCAAGCCACAGCCTTTGATCACTCCTTGAAAAGCTTTTTCCAAACAGAAGTACAGCACAATAGCTTTGAGGTGTGGCAGGGTTTTCATATCACAGACCCCAAAACACTTGTAACAAGTACTTAGCACAGGGTAAATACAGTAGTTTGTAGGGAAGATGGAAGGAACAGTCCAAGGCCTTTCTATTTTAATTTATTAGAGAATACGAGATGATAATGAACACAAAAAATAACCAGCAACTTGCAAAGCTTAAGACCTGACTAGATTCCTTTCACCTCAGAATGCGAATATTTTGGTGTCATATTTCCCTGCTGAAAGGTCTGAGCATCAAACCATCCCCTTCTCCACCCAAGACTTCCCCCTGCCTGGCAGCAGCCTTGGATCAGCCTCTCCAGACTCGCTTTCTGTAACAAGACCTGATGGAGCGCAGTGCCAGGATTCCGTAATCGGGGCTGATGCTGCAGAGGGAACAAATCTCCACTGCAGCTCAGCCACATTTCAGCTCAGGAACAGAATCAACCCCAGCTCACACTGTCAGGATTTGCCTGCTAAGTGCATTTGCCACATCGCAGCTCCTTTTGCTGGCGGCAGCACATTCGGGAACGAGAGCCTTTGCTCCCTCCCAGGATCCACTGGCATTCCAAGCATCTCTTTCTCCCGAGAGGGTGCAGAGCAGGGCGCTACCAGTTGCCTGCCGGCTGTGCTCGGTGTGGGGAGATCCCAGAATCCCAGACTGGGCCAGGCTGGAAGGGAGCACAGCAGCTCCTCTGCTCCAGCAGGGTCATCCCAGAGCACATGGCACAGGATTGCATCCTGACTATCTCCAGTCAGGGACACTCCCCGGCCAAGCTGGGGGCCACAAGAAGAAATTAAAACTTTCCTAACGCACATCCTGATTCCTTTTCATCTGGAACTCATCTAGGAACNGGGGGGACGCGGCGGCGGCGGCGGCGGGTCCGGGTCCGCCAGGCGGGGAATGCGGGCCGGCGCCTGCGCGCAGCGGGCCGGAGGCCGCACAATGCCGCTCTCTCCCGGGAGCGCTACGGCGCGGCCCGAGAGCCAAAAGAGCGGCGCGAGTGCGCGCACGGGCGGAGCCCATCCCCGTGGCGTCGTGCCCGCCCCTTCCCTCCTTCTATTCCCTCCCTTCCTTTTTTTCCTCTCTTTTCCCTCCTTTGGTTGCTTTCTCTCCTTCCCTCCCAGCGCCCGCTGTGGGGAGCGGCCTGCCCGTGCGGCCCGCGGCGTGCGGGCCGCATCCCTGCCGGTGTGGCACTCCCGTGTGGGAAGCGGGCTCGTACACACCGGGATCGGGTGGCCACGGCGCTGCTCCCGTCGCCCGGGGGCCGTTGAGCTCGGCTGGAGGGGGTTAGGTGTCGTTGGGGTGCGACCGCAGCTGGTCCCGTTGGATGTACACCGATAAAAGCGGCTGTGAGAAGGGCAGGCCCATTCACACGGCAGTAATATCTATTATAATGGCTGTATAATGGCTGTAATATCCATAATAATGTCTGTAAGGTGCGGGTCGGGCTCTTCTCCCAGGCAGGGAGTGGGGGGTCATCCTCAAGCTTCGCCAGGGGAGGTTCACGCTGGACATCGGGGAGTTTCTTCATGAAAAGTGGTGTTAAACGTTGGATCAGGGGGAAACATCAAACACTGGAGCTGCCCAGGGAGGTGGCACAGTCCCCATCCCTGGAGGTGTCCAAGGAGTGCCTGGATGTGGTGCCAGTGCCATGATTTAATTGAATAAATTTAATAAAGTGATGATCAATCAAAGGTTGGACTCGATGATCCCGGAGGTCTTTCCCAACCCAAGCGATTCTGTGACTCTCTAATGCTGATGTTTGAGCCATTTTAACACCTTAATCCTCGCCTGGGTGAGAGGGTATCTGAGGCAAGGTGGTTTTCTCAGCGTATTGTCACACAAAAAGCCCTGACTCAGAAAAGTGTTTAATTTATTAAGGCCAAACAGCCCAGTTACAGTTAAACATGTGTTTAAGCACTTCTCTGGAGAGCAGTGGGTTATTTCTGAACCCACACGTTGCAGTCTGCTTTCACTTAAGAGGGAAGCAAAGGAGACGTGTGTCATTCACTGGCCCTTTAACACAGGAAGATATTTGGCTTCCAAAAATTCTAGTGGCAGTTGAGAAAGGAAAAGATGAAAAAAACCTGTGGTATGGTGAAGCCAAGGCCGTTCTCCTCCAGCCTGGAATCCTGCAGCAGAAACCTGGAGAATTAGCCCTGCCCTCTAAAATCAGGGAGGTAAAACACAGAAGAGCTGCACAGTCACCTGAACAATATTAGGAAAGAAATAGAGTTAAATCCCTGGTGCCGATTCTTCCAGATGGTTTTGGCTTAATGTTTTCAGTCTTTTAAGCAACATGAAATAAAATGGGAGAATGCAAATCAGCAGTATAATGCTATTTATAGACCTTCCTTGTGGCAGGGTGTTTTTTGTTTCTTTCATGTTGGAGATAAGTTTGTATTTTGCCTCTCAGTATCTGCTTTGGGAATTTTTGCCTGATATTTTTCTACACACGGAGAAAATACATATNAAACACTGGAGCTGCCCAGGGAGGTGGCACAGTCCCCATCCCTGGAGGTGTCCAAGGAGTGCCGTGATGTGGTGCCAGTGCCATGATTTAATTGAATAAATTTAATAAAGTGATGATCAATCAAAGGTTGGACTCGATGATCCCGGAGGTCTTTCCCAACCCAAGCGATTCTGTGACTCTCTAATGCTGATGTTTGAGCCATTTTAACACCTTAATCCTCGCCTGGGTGAGAGGGTATCTGAGGCAAGGTGGTTTTCTCAGCGTATTGTCACACAAAAAGCCCTGACTCAGAAAAGTGTTTAATTTATTAAGGCCAAACAGCCCAGTTACAGTTAAACATGTGTTTAAGCACTTCTCTGGAGAGCAGTGGGTTATTTCTGAACCCACACGTTGCAGTCTGCTTTCACTTAAGAGGGAAGCAAAGGAGACGTGTGTCATTCACTGGCCCTTTAACACAGGAAGATATTTGGCTTCCAAAAATTCTAGTGGCAGTTGAGAAAGGAAAAGATGAAAAAAACCTGTGGTATGGTGAAGCCAAGGCCGTTCTCCTCCAGCCTGGAATCCTGCAGCAGAAACCTGGAGAATTAGCCCTGCCCTCTAAAATCAGGGAGGTAAAACACAGAAGAGCTGCACAGTCACCTGAACAATATTAGGAAAGAAATAGAGTTAAATCCCTGGTGCCGATTCTTCCAGATGGTTTTGGCTTAATGTTTTCAGTCTTTTAAGCAACATGAAATAAAATGGGAGAATGCAAATCAGCAGTATAATGCTATTTATAGACCTTCCTTGTGGCAGGGTGTTTTTTGTTTCTTTCATGTTGGAGATAAGTTTGTATTTTGCCTCTCAGTATCTGCTTTGGGAATTTTTGCCTGATATTTTTCTACACACGGAGAAAATACATATAAATATATTTTTATATGTGTAGAAAACATATATATGTGCATGTATAAAAATCTCTGCTCTGAATAACATCTCTCTGGAACCTGAAAAATGTAGCCTTGACTGCAAATTAAGTGTAATCCTAAACAACCCCTTAGCCTCTAAGTGTCCTGTATGTTTTTTTAAACTAGTTTAAAGTATGATAAACTTTGGCCAAGTACCTGATTCCATGCCAGACTGGGTTTTTGATAGCACGGAGCTTTTAGAAACAACACGAGCAGGGGCATTTCTTTGGGACTGCAGAACATCCCCAGGGCTCTGCACGGACAAAAATTTGGATTAAATTTCACTTGATGGTTATGAATCATCTGTGAGGGTCTTTCTTGCTCCCCCAGCCAGGCTTCCACAGCTGGGATCAGCAGGATGTGACATCTGTCCAAACTCTGGAAAAGCGTGGGGCTTGGCAGGCTTCTCCCTCACCAAATCTTTCATTCCCTTTGCTTCCAAACAGCCTGAATTTGGGGACGTGCCAAGTGCACTGGAAAAGACACCTGTCTGAGGTGTTTGTGGGAGAGCAGCTTCCCATGGTGATGAAAGGGAAAGGAAAATGGCTCAGATTGGAAGGAAGTGGCTGCTCCCAGTGTTACTGAGGTCCCTTTGGGTGGTTTCCAGGGTGTCAGGAGCTGAGGCTGTGGCTCCTGCTGTGACCAATGTGTGTGATTTTGTCCCAGGTTGCACAGAGAGCAGAGCTAACCCAGTGCTGCAGAGCTGATCCAAAGGAGTTATTGTTTGTGGAAAAGCTCCCAGGAACTTCACTACAGCCTGGATCTGTTCTTTAGACCTGCCTGCTGCAAACCAGCTCGTGCTTACGTTTGTAGTGGTGAGTAATCACACACGGAGCTCACAAGCTGTGTGAGCCCATGTTTATGTTTTGGCACAATTAGCAATCTCAGCTCGCATTTTTATTTGCTTGGGCCCCTCAGCAGACAGAGGAAGTGCAGAACAGACTCGCTGTGTGTTACACTCTGCTCCAGAAACAGGGAGGAAGAACTCAGGAGAGACCTGCTGCATCTTTTAGGCTTCTAAAGAGCAGCTGATCCCTGACACAGAGCTGTTTCTGGGTGGTTCCTAACATGCTGCTCTGTTTTTTTTTTTTCTCCTAAATCCCAGATGCATCACATTCATATGTTTCTTCTGGGATTTAAAAACAAACACTGAACCTTTTCCAGGATGATATTTCTACCTCCTCCACTACACTCTAAGCCTTGCTTGCATCATTGCCAACATTTGTTCATTTAAAGTTAGGAAATCTTAGCCCAGTGGAGAGCAGGTAGGATTGGAATCTTCCTGCCCTGGGAGGGATGTGTACAAACACTTAATCCAGGCATGAGGGGCCTATAGAAGTTGAAGAACTAATTTCAATGTAAGATCATTGAACACTGCATGTATCAAACCCTTGTTAGTAAAGACCTGGTAAGAAACATGATTTTGAAGAGCAGGTCAGACTTCCCACAGGGTTGGGAGTCCTGCAATGCGCTATTCATTCAGCACAAATTCCCCCCAGTGCCAGCCCCAGCCAAGTTAATGCAGAGAGGCTGCTGATTTGAGAGCCCAGCCTGAGTCACACACACTCTGACTGCCAGACGTGATGACAGCCTGCCTCTCCCAGCCACTTCAACTGGAGCAGCAGGTTCTCAGCACTTGTGTGAATCAGGAGCTTTGTTCTTTGGCTGCAGCCACGGTGAGCGGACAGTTCAATACAATTCACTCACACCCCTGAAATAGTTTTAGGGAAATCTGTTTGTTACTCATTGTCATTTACAGATCAAGGTGTTTGAAGGTGTTACTGTTTGGTTAGAGGATCTGTCTGCCATTCTTCTCCAGTCTTTGTGAGGGGGCAGGAGGGAAAGTAAGGAAACACAGAGGAATCCTTTAGGGCTTTGGCCAGCTGAAGGCTGGCATGTTCCAGTGTCTGTTGGTTTAAACTGCCAGCTCAGTAACACACACTATTCACAGCCTTGCTTACCTGTGCAAACCACTGTGTTCACAGCAGGTGCTGGGTCTTCACATCACAGTGAATGTCCAACAAAACCATTCAGATGCAGGTAATTTCCAAAGGAACATTTTTAACTGTGGCCAAAGATATGTAGCCATGTTGGCTGGGCAGTTTCTTTTCCATTCCCAGATTCTGTGGTCATATCCTTCGCTCTCACAACAGTTTAGGCCTTTGCTCTGCCTCTTTCCTTACATATAAACCTTAGCCCACTGTATCCCAGTCTCCAGCTCCTCCAAATAAAGCTTTTTGCTCCCTCCTGGTAAGACACATCATAGTCAGACAGAAGATTTTGTCTTCATCATCTTTATGCCCTTCCTGTCCATTGCAGTGGAAGCACTTCATCTCTGCTTCACTGGATTGAGAACATCTAATCTGGAAGAACTTTATTTAAATCTGCTCTGGACCCTCCACTGGACATTGGCTGACTCCAAAACTCCTCTTTGCAGATGAACATATACAAGATCCTTTAGGTCTTGGGTTGCTCAATTCTTTCCTGTCTTCCCTTCAAACAGCACAGTGCTGTGCCTTTAACCCATTGTAGACATCCTGGCTCCTGGCTTCCCAGTCTGGGGGCTCTGCTCCCTCCTCTCCAGATGAAGAGGGAGCACTGAAGATCCAAAAGCCCTGCAGGCACTGACATTCCTGGGAGTGAGGACACACCAACTGGTGTGTCCAGGTTCTCAGAACTACAAAGAATGAGTCAGAAGAGCTGAGTCCCAATTCTGCCTCTGCCCATGATTCTCTGCATCATCATATTCCCTCTCAGCTTCCTCAGCTGAAAAACAGGAGTCATAATATTTCCTTACTTACAAAAGCTGTTCGGAGGATTATTGCATTGTTGTGAATTCCACAGATGAAAGGTACTACAGAAGAACAAACTGCAATTATTGTTTCAAACCTCTGCCCTAATCCTGTCATCCTTAACTTACTGAATAACACTTACTCAACCGAGGAAATCCTGCCACTACACTGAAGATGATCATTGGAAAAGATGACTCTCTGTTGTAATAAGAGCATTTATCCCCTTGTGTTCAACACCCTTCTGCCTGACACTGGAGTGATCTGAGTCATGTAATCTCCCCTTGCAGTGGGAATCTGTGGTTTTGATAGTGGAACAGGCACAGGTGAACATCAGAAGCTTGCAGGAAATACCTCTTGCAAAGATCAGAAAAGTTAGTGTTCCCAGCAGTCCCTGATTCCCATTAAATACTGTTGGGTGCAGTCACACAAGGCACTGAGTGTGGCCCATCCTCCCAAAACTCATCTGTCCCACAAAGTATCTCCTTTTCTGCTTCCATCTCCTCTTGCTTTCAAAGCACTCAACACTCCATGAGCAGAGAGGCAAAAAGGGCCAGTGTTTAATAGCCCTGAAAACCACTCTGGTTTTGCACAAATAACATTTTTCTTGTTGAAGCCTGTGCACAAAGCTTCTGAGAAGGATGTAGGTACCACTGGGCATTACAGGTTAAAAGTACTGTAACAGCCAAGAATAAATACATGGCAGGTGTTCATTAACAAGGCACTAATTGGGTAACTGGAGGTGCAGCATAAAAGACCACAGAGGCCAATTGAAAAGCTTTTGATGAATCTAGGATGCTCCTCTGAGCTTGGGGAGCAGGAGGAGGTAAAGAGCTGCTGCTGTAGGTTTCTATTTTATGGAAAAGCTGGTGTTAAGGTGTCTCTGAAGAGGCAGCCTGTTACATCTTGTGTGTGAAACTGTGTGACAAAATCAGTTCAGAATTTAATTTAAAGATTACGACTCTCTTCCTCGGTTGAAGTGCTTTTACTTTGGCTTTGGTAACTTGAGCTTAAATTGTTCTGATTTGATTTCACTGTACCTCCTAAGGGGCTTATTCAAACTGAGTCAGCCTGTGCCTGTTTGGCTAAACCATTATCTAAACTCACTGCCTTGCATAAAGAAGGCTTTAGGGATCCCAAAATATGTTTGCTTTCCTAATCCTTTGGAGGATGCAGCAGGGTTCTTCAAGCACAAGTCTACAGACCTACAGGTAGGTGTGTGAGTGACTGCTGTGTTCCAGGTTGAAAGCTGATAGTGGTGAAATCTCTGGGGACAGTTTCCCACGTGAATTGTTTTGCCTGCTCAGCCTGCTGCATAATGAGCACGACAATTTGGGATGAACCTCTCTTACACCCACCCTGGGTGAGATAAGGCAGGATAAGGTGTAATTGGAGACTCCTTTTGGGTTGCAGTTTTGATGCACCCTTCATCATCGTGCTCCTGACAGTGGATTTGCAGTGAGGATCAAACTCCAATACTGAACTTGTGCACATTCAGTGTGAGGTAAGTGCCCAGCTAGCTTGGAGAGTTTAATGCTCTCACAGAGTTTCTGCTCTCTGGCTTCTCTTTTCTCTGCCTTTCTGCCTGCACTCCCCACTTTCTCTCTGCTCTGCTGTTGTGCTCTGTGTCTGTTGCTGGGGTTGCTGAACACTTTGCATTAGGAGACCCCTGTTCAGTTCCTTGTGGCTCTGCCAAGTCTGACATTGCAGCCAACACTTCTTTTGTTGCAGGAGTTTGTCTTAGACTAAAATATAAATACTTTTAAAACCCAAGCTTTCAGATTATGACTTAGCTGAAAAGGAGTCTTTAGAGTGCATGGAGTCCATTTTTCCAAGTGTTCATAATGAATACTCAGCCCATTTCTCCCTGCCCCCTCCCTTGGAAAGCTTCAGCTGCCAACTTTTCCCAGCCCCCATGCCTAGAGCTGCAGCAGTTTTCATTTAGGGGCTCTTTGGTCATGCTCATGATTTGGTGTCTCTGTATGTTATGGCATTCAGGAGTTCCTACTCTGGTTATCCATGTGGGATCAGGTACATCCTGGAGCAGGACAATGCAGTCAAAAGAACTGCCCTGGCTCCCTTCAGCTCTTGAATGCTTTGATACACTTGTGGTCTTTTAGATTGCCTTGAAAATGGGCTTAGAGCAGAACAATGGTAAAAAGTGCTCGAAATCCAGTCCTTCCCCCTACTCCCAGGTATCTGGGAGGCAGGGCAGAGTGGGCAGAATTCAGGTGGTGTTTCAAAGGGATTTCCTCTCTTTTTGGCAATCAGGCTTGTGAACACTAGCTCGTGAAGTGTGGTGGTTCTCCTTAAGTAGACCCAGAATGTAATTTTTTCTTACTGCTTTCATGTTTTGTGCTCCTGCAGAGACCATGTGCTCTGGGTGGGGAGGTGACTGTGGGGTACCTGATGGTCATGTCAAAAGGGTCAGCTGGCAAGAAGGAAGCCCAAGTCTCACACACTGACCTAGGTGGGGTTTGAGTATTGATGCAGATACACCAAATGCTGCCTTAGTAAATGTACCCAAGAGAGGTAGATTTGTGGGCAAGTTTCTGGTTCCTGAATTTGCACAAGCCTTGAAGCTGAGTGCCAAAAAGCCCTTTTTTGGGGAAGCTTGGCTAAGGCATGTGCACAATATTGGTTCCATCCTGAGGCAGCTGCAAGCCTGGCTAAATGGAATTCTCTTAAGCCTGTACAATCTTTCTGATTATATCATACCTCTGGAGAAATTTCAGTCCCATTGGTCGTGTTTTTCTAAAGCTAATCTTCTGGAAATAAGGTCTTTTAGTAAAACTGCCTTCACCTTATGGTTACAATAAACTGACTTATTAATTGGCATCAGCATGTGGCTGTCTGAACCAGCAGCGTGGCAGCCTCTGCTGGCACATGTGTCCACAGAGAAATCCCCTCACTCTGCCTTATTCCATATTGGCACTCAAATGTTCCCCTCATTTATTTTCCAATAGTTCTATTATATTTTTTTCTACAGCAACTCAATCATATTTTGGCTTATAACAATTTTTTTGTTTTAACTTCTGTTTGCAGTTGTGGATTTGCTTTAGACATGGGCTGTGTGTGTCTGTTACTTGGAAGTGTTTTTAACAACGCTGATGTTTGTTGATGCTTTTATGGTGGCGTGCTGGTGAAATTCACGTTGTTTTTATTGTATACGTTAGATTATTTTCTGTTGCTTTCAGCAGTTAACAATGTTATGAAATGCACCAACCAGTGTAAACTACATTGGGCTGTGGGTTTTCTTGGTTGATTTTTTTTGGCCGCTCGCTACTCCAGCGTGCATCGGCGGCGGGCTATTTTTATTGCAGCTCGTATTAGTTGTTGCGTAATGACTGCGAGAGCGCATTACCCAATGCAAACCGCGATTAAAAAAAAAAATACAAACAAAACAACACAACAAGAAAAAGGGGGCGAGAGCAGTTGTGATTTCCAGCTCGGCCTCCCGCAGCACGCGTGGGTCCCACGCGTGTTTCCAGGCGCACTTTTCAGGCTCTGCTCGTACCTCGGGAGGCGCGACGCGGGCGGACGGGGGAAGCCGGGATTTTCCCCGGCCATGTCTGCCCGGGGGACACCCGCCCGCCGCCACCTCGGCGCGGCTCCGTGCCGCGGGTCCCCCGCCCCGAGCCTCGCCCGGCGGTT
>VXBC01005109.1:241218-259758 GCA_013399945.1 Ploceus nigricollis | reverse complement strand
AACTGGGAAAATTAGGGGCGAAGAAAAGGAGGGCTGCAGGCGCTCTTGAAAACAAGGAAAAAAGAAAGAGAAAAAAAGAGGGAGGGAAGAGGAGGGGGAAAAAAAAAAAAAAAAGGAAATTTTAAAAAATAGCGCGGAGGAAGGGGGGGGACTAGGCAGCCTCCAGCCCCCGGTGCCGGCGGTGCGCGGGTCCCGGGCTCCGCGTTTGTCTCGGGCGCGGAGCGGAGCCCGGGCCGGCCCCAGCCCTGGGCCAGCGCCCGCCTGCTCCGGCCATTTCCCCGGCCCCGCCGCTGGCTTGGGAGCTGGAAAAAGGTCTGAGCAGGCAGCGGATGATGGGCTGGAAAGTGCGCGTTTCGCGTGTTGTCCGTGTCCGCATGCATTTATTTGTGTTTGTGTGTGTGCGTACCCAGCTGCTCCGCTCGTGTAAATATCCGGTGTTTACCAAACTTTCGCAAATAAATGGAAACCCAAGGGTTCGCTGCCTAAACTTGATATGCTTTCTAGGTGTAAAAAGAAACGCAGATCGCAGATTTATATATAGAAATGTCACGCTATAAATAATGCTACCGATAATAAAATGTAAAACTTCAAAACTCAGCCGTCCTTCTCCTCCGTTTATACTTCTTGTTTGGGTTTGGCACCTCCCTGGGCGCTGGGGGTACAGCATTATTTGTAGCCTGCTTGGTTTCACTTTCAAACAAAGCTGTAGTGTTCAGGTCGCGGGTCTGTGTGCGTCTTTACGTGGTTGGGTCTCGCAGGGTGTTAATTCAGAGCGTGTTTTCCTCCACAATTGACTTTTGACAACGTGGAGAATGCGTTCTGTCGGGTTAGGGATAAATGTTCTGTGACAGTCCCAGAGTGTGGATGTTTCTTTCTGTTGATTTTTTCAGGAGCCAAAAGTTACTAAAATAAACTTGTTTGGATGAGCAAATGTGATGGCTTCACTAATATTTCAAACTTTTATATGTAGGTTTTGGGGTTGTTTTTTTTCTTTGTTACATCTTAAGTTCCCTGACACTGGTAAATAATAGCAGGTTAGGAGCTGACATAATTAGCAAAGCACACCTGCTGTTCCTTGCTGGGAATAGAGAAGCATATTTAATATGCTTATTAATTTTTTTAACGTGTACAGTGTGAGTGTGCTGGGGGGTGTGTCTACGTTAAACTGGAAGTTTAGTTTTAAAGCTGAAACTGTTGTCTTTAATTCACACAGTGCTAAGCCAAGGTATTAGAGGGGACTTGGTGACTACCATATGTGCTGCAGGATCTGGGTGACAAGTGCAGAATAAATATGCATCGATCAAAACAAACAAGAAGTCCCTAAAGCAGTTTGGTTGCTTTACAAGCGGAAAAAGCCGTGATCTCTATTGCTTACAACTCCCTAACTGCTTGAGTGTTCTGTGAATGCAGGTCCTGCCTCCTGATCTGCAGATCACAGCACTGGCAGACTCCTGGGTGTCTCATTTTTTTAGCACAGAAGTTGGGGGAGTTTTTAATAATACCCTGGGAGGCTCCTGCTGAAACAGAGTAACTCCAGACCTCAGAGCCTTCCTTTTTGGAAAGAAGAAATGCTAAGATTGTGTATTTCTTTCTCTTTAGTCTGCACTGGATAAAAATACTCATGCTTATTTAGTGTTTTGAGACAATGTTTAATAAAAGGGTTGGGCAGGGGGTAACATTCTTATACAATCTTCAGCATAAGCTTGATTGCAATATTGTCTCTTCAGTGCTGAGACAGTAGCTATTGCAGTGAAAGGCTTTTTAGTTGTAGTGACCCATGCATGCAGAGTTTAAATTAAGAAAGAATGCACGTGCAATGTGAAGTGTCTGAGGGGTGTTTTCAGAGCTGACTCTGGAGTGTTTGTTCTGTTATCTTCAAATAAAAACTAGGCTTCTGGAAAATAAAACTGGTGTCATTTAAGCACCAGAGTGCTTACAAAAACTTTAGTTCTTGTCATTTAAAAAGTATTTAGAGGAACAGCATGTTGAAGTCTGAGTTCCAGCTCAGTAAGCGTGCTGGGCAGCCTTGCCCTTGCACTGTCTTTAAAGAAGGCTGATTTTGTTATTAGTCAGTGTCTGCAAATGCAAGTGTTCCTGTGGGCTTCGTAGCTGCTTGTGTCTTTGCACTGAAGTGCACGGTGACACAAATCACAGTTCTTAATGATCTTGCGAAAGGCCTCTTTGCTGAGTTAAGAACTGTGTGTTTAAAACTCATCTCTTAAGATGGAGCGAGTCCAATGGGGGTTTTTGGTATCCTCAAACCTCACTTGCAGGCCAGGGGTCCAGCCTGCCTGAGGGTCTCTCCCTGTGAGGCTGAAGGCAGTGCACATGCTGGGCTGGGGCTTCCCAGAGTTTTCCCAGGCACATCTTTTACCTGCTGCACGTTCTGAATGATGCTGTTTAATATTTACCATTTCCCTTCCAGGGGAGGCACTTGTGCAGTGGGGTGTGGGTTTCCAGCCAAGCCCTGCTGCACTCCTAGAATCTCACTCCTCCTCCCGGGAGTAATCTGGGAGCCTGATCGCTCTTGTTGACAGCACAAACAACTTGGGAGTCAAATCCCTCTCTTCGGCAGCAGCTGAGTGATGTACTGAGGTCTCATATTTCAAAGGCTTAATTACTTTTACAAAATATATTACTCTGTCTTCTTTGGTAAGCTATCAGGTGCTTTCAGCACAGGCAGAACTACACTTTGCTAAATAAATGAACAGAGTGTTTTGCATCTCAGTGTTGTTGATTGTTTCTCTTTAATCCTGGTTGCTCCTCCTTTGCTAATTTGCGAAATTCATTAATCCTCAGTGGGCTTCCCAATCATTACCATGAGCCATATGTTTTGTTTTGTACGTGGTGTTGGTTTTTCTTTGGATTTTGTTTTATTTCAATTTGCCACATTATTCTTTAGTAGTAGCCCAGAACCCTGTTGCAAGCAGTGGAGCTGTGGGAGTTGGGAGGGAGCCATTGTGTGCTGTGCTGCTCAGTGAGCTGTCAGGACATTTTGGAAGGATCTGTGCATCTCCAGCTTTTCATTCCACGGGATCTTACTGCGACATCAGGGTTGTTTTGTCAATCATTAGTGCTTGTTGGAGGTGAAAACTTTCTGTGGCACACTAACTCTTTAACCCACTTGTTGCTAAAGCCAGTGTTGGAAGGATGTAAATTCTTCTGGAGAGCTGTGCAGAAATTCTCTGTAATGTGCTGTGTTTTCTAGTAGTCCTTTTCCCTTCTTCTTGATTAGATACTGACTGAAGGAACTACTCACCTCTGTTTTGGGTTCCTTATGCACCTTTCCAGGCCTTGGTCTCTTTTCAGCAGATGTTGTCATATTTGGAAGTGTTTCAGCATGGATGACCTGGTCAGAGGAGTTTGTTTTTCTTCTTTCCTGGGAGCAGGGTTTTCTCCTCTCCACCAACATTGCAACAGGTGTAGCAAAGACAATCTGAGGTGAAATTTCTGTGCTTGAGAGACCGATCTGGAGGAAATTTCCCTGTCTGCACTGATCCAATTTACTGTCAAACTTTGAGATTTAGACTCGGATGTGATTGATACCTGTCTGCTTTGGGAATGGTCCTCTTTGCTTCTGCCTTTCCTTTAAAGAGAGAGAAGCAGGGACAGGAAAGGATTGCTGTTCCACTCTTGAAGTTTACACTTGGAGAGCTTTCCTGACACAGCTGCACTGACATCCATGCAGAGCATGCACTGACACAGATGTACAGGCTGAGGTGTTCTTCATTGTGACTGACTCTCCTGTTGTAACCAAACCCTGCTTGTGTTGAAGAGAATGCACATTTCTCCTTCTGGTACTTTGTCTTTTCAACTGCTCAGCTCATCCTTGTGTGACATCACAGAGGGTGCCTGGTTGGGGATCTCCTTTTCTCAAAACCCATCGATATGGCCATGCTGAGACAAATCTGTTTTCTAAAACTGCCCTGGTCCATTGGTTTGGCTATAAGCAAGTGCAGAGTGTGCAGTGCAGAGCTTTTTTGCTGGGAGGGGCTGTAGGATGTAGCTGCCTTTTTGCTTACCAAGGCTGGTTTAGGAACTGTGTTGTGCTGTGAGCTGTAGTGAAAGTGGTAAACAGAGCACATGTGTGTAAGAATTGTGTCTGGGTTTAGTGGAGAATGCTGTTCCTTCCTGGAAAGCATTGCTATTTGCTGTTCCTTCCTGGAAAGCACTGCTTTTTGCAGCTTTTCTCTTGCTGCTACAGTCGTGCTCAGGGTCTGAGAAATAATGTTGAAGTGCAGCACTTCAATGAAGAGAGAGGGAAATGTTCCTCTGAGTTTCCCCTGGAGTAAGTGCTTGCCTGAGTGAGTGGGAGTATTATGGATCAGCCATTGTGCTGAAAGTGTATTCCTTTCCTGGGCAGGAACAAGCCACATGGGAATCAATGGGGATACTTGTGTCCACACTGTCATGGTCATATTTCCTTGGACTTGAGCTTCATCCATATGCAGGAGCTCTGAGCAGCTTAGGGCTTGTGTGCGCTAAGCCGTGGGCGCTCTCAGCAGGAGCTGTGCTGGGGAGGCTGTGTCCTCCTGTCCATCTGCCCTCAGCACTGTTCCCTGGGGGTCTGAGGCAGTAGGGAGCACCTTCCCCCCTTTTCTGAATCAGCAGCCTCTACTCTCTGCATAGGGAGGGGTAATAGACGTTAAGGTCCAGTTTTTTCCCTTTTTTGCAGACCGTTTGGGGATTTAATTCAAACTCAAACTGCTTTGATGCTCTCTAAGGGAGCGACAGCAGCTTAACTACCACGGTTTGTTCACACCTCAGCTGACCTGGAACTTCCTTGCATAGCTGAGCAAGTTTATGGATCTACCCAACCTTAGCAAAATCACTTTTCATCGGAAGTAGTAGACCCCATAGAGCCTTTTGTGCTTGTGTGGCTGTGTTTGCTTTAAGTTAACACACGGAGTTATTCCGGGACAATGTGCTTGTTCAAACACAGGGCACTTCAATTGCTTTGGAAACAGATAAAGCCAAGCTGGTGGGAGTGTGCACAGGGGATGAGTGGTGGTCTTAAATGGGAGGGTGACTGGTGTAACAAGTGGTTGCTCTGCCTGCAGAGCTGCAATAATTCCCTTGGTGTGTGGGGGCTCTTACCCTGCCCCATTAGCAGGTCTAACGTTACTGTGGCTCAGCTAACAAGCAGTATATTTATGTCATGGTAATTCAATCCCTTTCATTTCATCGTCATCCCCTTAAACTGACTTGATTGTCATGTATTGATTTTAGGTGGACTTTGTATGGGAAAGGTGCAGTGCTGTAGTTGTAAACCCAGAGCATAATTTAAACCAGTGGCAGCTCATCCATTTTTACTACACTTGTAGTGCTTTTTGTCCCGAAATGAATCTGTTCTTTTCCAAAATAGTAACTTTAATCATTTAAATACATAAAAACAAAATTAAAAATTAAGTAGGAGAAAGTGTTGGAGCACAAGAAGTGTACAGGAGAGGTTGTTGATGAAGATAGTTTCTCTAATGAATCACTTTGGTTCTGCTCTGTACAGTGAAATGCTTCAAACAAGTTAACAGATGGATCTGGGTCTGTTTATTAGAAGTCTGTCGATGTTTGCATGGAGCTGCCCCTAAGGAGAACATCTGTAGCATTTGTAAATCATATTAATAATGCTGATATATGGCCGTGCAGAACTGGTGGTGTAAGGGGGAATTGCAGTGTAGGTTCTTAGCTCCACAGAGCAGGAAACAACCCTTTAAATAGGTAATACAGAGGAATTAAGTGCTATTTACAAGGGCTCTGTATTTTATACTTTGCTCAGAGTACTTTCTGTACTTAGTTTCATAAAGAGGAGGGGATCTTCCTGTTTCTGTAGCTTCTTAAACTCATCTGGAAGAGGAATTTGACTGTATCTAACCCCCTCTCCCTAACAGGTGCCACTAAAGACCTTTTGGGTGTTGTGGTTTATCTTTTATAAATGTTTTTAAAGAGGGCTGCAGTGTGGGCAAAGGGATAAAGCAGATGGCAGTTTTAGCTTTGCACTTTCTTCCCTTGCCCTTGCATGTTGTACTTAATCAAGAAGTTGTTTCCAGAAACCCCAGTGATGGTATTTGAACACCCTGTAAATACAAGTTCCTTTGTGCTCTTGATTATTTTTTTCCCCTTTCTTTAAAATTGGTGCAACCATAACACTGAGAAGGGGTTAATCTATAAATGTGTGGGAAAAGGCTAATGGCTTTAATTGCAGATGGCAGTGGAAATATTGATATCCCCATTTTCCAAGTGGGGGATAACCAGCCTGCAGCCTGGGGTGTCAGAACTGTCAGCAGGCTGGCTTGTAGCAGGAGATTTTGTAATTCTGTGCAGGTACAGCAGATGCTCAGAGATGCTCTGCCCAGCAGGGAAGTAGTTGAGCTTTTGTGGCTTTTTCTTTTCCTTTTTTTAGACTTTTCTTCAAAAAGCTTTCTGTCCAGTAATCTCTCTTTTTGGAAATCAAAGTGCAGAGAGAGAATCATGACAAAACCTGTTGTGGAAAGGCTCTGTGTCCTTTATTCACTGTATGCTAAATCAAACAGAGTGAGTTTGAGGCTTTTCCTTATGCTGTAAAAGTACACAGAGCACCAAATGCTGATTAAAAAGAGGAAGAGCTGACTTTTTCAGGACTCAAATGTTTAACTGTGCACATCACATCCTTTAAAAAGCAGGAAACGAGGGGGGTAGATGTGAAATAATCCCATCAGGAGTTCTGGACCCTGTTTGGGTGTTGCCACGTTCTGCTTTACTGGCTGTACCTAAATGCTGCTGCTGTGCACGCATCAGCTGAAACTTGGGACAGGGCCAGAGTGTGTGTGGGTTTTTTTGTTCTTATTTCAGTTAGTTTGGTTGGTTTTTAATATTTTTTTCCGAAATACAGTGTGTTGACTTGAAACTGGCAAAATGGTTTGCTGGAGTCACAGGATGAATGGTCAGGAATGTCACTGTTGGAGAAGTTGTGCTTTGGAGAAGGGAGGCTGTAAAGGAATAGGGGAAATGTGGGAAATCAGGGGGCAGAGCCTTGAAGGAGATGGGTTATGATGCTTTAGCCTGTAGTTCAGAAAAGTAGTCTGGGTGTGAGCCAGCATTTAACAGCAGCCTGTGGTCAATCACATTTTTTAAACTGCACGAAACAGGGAGCTTTCAATTCTGTCTCCTCACTCTATTCATCCCTTTCTTTTGCTGACTTTCTCTATGTTTTGCTTTCTCCCAGAGGGTGTAGGTTAGCTGCTTGTTTCCTCTTGCAGTTTATCTGCTCAGTAGTATTTATATCTGTTTCTATCTACCAATTTTGTTTCCTGAAGGAATACAAACAGAGGCAGCCCCGGGCTGACTTCTGCTGAAGCCACTGAGTATCAGGTTAAGACTATTCAGCATTATCATCCAGTTCTGAAATGATTAACAGCCTCAGCCTGCTGCTTGTCACTGGGGTGCTGTGTCCAGGATGGACCTGTTGCTCCTGCACTTTTAGCTGGGTGATTTCTTAACAGCTCTCAACAAGTGAGATTTTTGTCTTTTGCTCCGTGTGCTGTGGCAGCTCCATTTTCTGATGGCTGGGCAAGCAGGAATTCAGAGATTCCCTGCCAATGAGATCTGTTACAAGCAGGTTCAAGCTGAAGGAACATCAGCTTGTCACACAGCTTGTCTCCCACTTTCAGAGCTGTTGGTGATGCTGATGTGAAGGATGCTCAGAAAGGGTGACTGTGGTTCAAACCCAGACAAGGAAATGGATTTGTAATTCTGGTTGTTCTTGAAGTATGGATTTGAATACAAAACCAGAGGTGAGTAGAAGTGGAAGAGGAGATTCTGTCCCTCTGTGAAGCTTAAAGTGATAGTAATTCCAGAAACACAGAGAGGTGGAATAACAAAGAAGGTGTCCAGCAGACAGCATTTGTGCCAGTTCTGAATTTGCAGAATTGGCCAGCCTGCAGAAGTTGTGACTGAGTCTGTGGAGTCTTTTGCTGTGCCCATCAGCAAGCCTTGAATTTGGGGTCACCAAAAGTTTTCCACTTCTTGGCCAACTTTCACGTAAACATGGAGATATCCCTTCTTGATTGCATGGCAGTTTCTTTTTGTGCTGTTCCAGGAAATGTGATGGCAGAGAACAGGATCTCCATGCTCCTGCACCCCTTGCCCTTGTGCAGTGGGATTTCTCTTTCTGGGATCCCGTTCTGCTGCAGGGAGAGGCTCCTTCTCCAGGGCTGGGTGGCACTGACTCCCTCAGCTCTCCCAGCTATTGTAACTGAGACAGTGGCAGCACCCACACGTCTGATCAGCCTGACAGGAGTCTCAAGCCCCAGATATGCAGCACTGAACCTCCCTTGTCATTTTACCCCTCTCTAACAGCTGGAAAAGAAATTGACTCGGGTAGAGAAACCACGAAGTGTGCAGAGCTTAAGTTTGTTCCTGCCTGTACTTAAATCTTCCTTAGAAGGAGGTTTATCTTGATTGACCAATTAGTTGTATCTTGCAGGTGATAAGTCTGCAAAACCCTCTGTGGTGAGGTGCTGAACCACAGAGACCTTGCAGCTTAGTGAGAGGGGAAAGCTGCTGAGCACTTTGCAGGATCAGGCTTGAAGTGGTTCCTGAATCCCAGAGGACTGGGCTGCTGGCTGTGTTGTGGTTTGCACTGCACTTCCAGTGTGCCCTCAGCCACATTCCTGCCTCCCCAAGCTCTCCTGCCCCTCGTCCTGCTCCTGACATGTTGAGAGCATGGATGGTATGTGGCCATGTGCCAGCACCTTCCCAGTGTTTCCTTTTTGCTGATGTCCCAGGCTGCAGGGCTGCTGCTGTATGGGGACTTTTAGGGGCCTGCAGTCACCCTTACAAGTGCTAGGAGTTGCCAAATAAGTGTGCAGTGCACTGGATAGGAGAGAAAATCTGCTCTAAGCAGGATCTTTTCCCTGTAAATTTTGGCTGTCTGGTTTCTCCCTGGCTCTGCCCCCCATCAGGTGTTGTGGGTTCAGCCCTGTGGGTCACACAAGGTAATTCCATTACATCTCCAGCTTTCCCCTCTGGGGGAAAAATGGCACGAGCAGAGTCTGCCCAGACATGTGATTATCCCAAACACTTCACTTGCTATGCCAAATCTCTTATGTAAAAGCCCAACAGTTTTTTTTCCATTGCCATAAAGGTGTAATTTGTGTATCTTGTGAGAGGCACAACCACCAGCATTTTCCTGTTAAGCACCCACCCATCCCCATCCTGTTGATTTGGATGTGCAAGCCACCAGCTACTCCAAGTACTCTGGAACCTGTTCATAGATCTCATTTATTACAGCTAAGCATTGGTTAACTTTTTCATGACAGGCCACCCAGTTAATTTGCTGAAGTACCTCCTGGCTGATTTTTTGCGAGTGCATTTCAGCTTATCTGAGTCCAGACTTTACTGCAGTCAGGTCTCAAAGCTGGCTGAGCTCCTTCAGTCAGGAATCCAACACAGAGTAAGCTGTGTAACCACTCACTTTTCCTTCCTCCTGTAGCCTTTTTAACAAAACCCTGTAACTCAGGAGCTTGCACAAAACCAACGTAGTCTGAGTTGAAATTTGCCTCTGTGTTTTCAGGGGACCACAAAAAGCAGGGCAGGAAGACAGGTCCAGAGGTCATTCTGTACTCCTCAACACAAAGAAGGGTCAACCATGCCTAATTCATTGCTGACATTGGTCTCTTAAAACTGTTCTCAAAACCAAATTCAAAGCTATGAAAATGAACTTGGTTTAGTGTTAAGCATTGCTCCCTGCATTTGAAAGTGCAGTGTTTAGAAATCAGTTGAGCCCCATCTGATTTGTGTGTGACATGTGGCTAAATTCCTGCTCAGACTTGATCAGAAGGTGCTTCCTGTGGCATTAGTGACTTAGGGGAGAGAAATACTCTGGCCTCAAATTATCAGAAAGTCCATCACTTTATTTGACATGCCTAACAGTGTTTATAAGTCTCCAGTGCTTTTATTAAAGTGACTTTTGGCTACCCCTGGGTTTGAAGGCATCTCGTCAGAGATCTTAGAGCAGTGTGATTTGCAGGGAGCACTGAGTAGGCATCAAAACTGAAGACCCTTGAAATTACCAGTTACTCCTGGCTGATTCCTACCTACTGGTTAGGAACCCACAGGCTCCTGACTGAGGAAACACCTGCTCTTATAATAGCCAAGGGTAGGAAAGCCATCTGCATAATCTAATGAGCATTAAACCAACCAAGTCAAAAGCCAAGGAACTGACTTAATCTGCTGTGATCTTTTCCCCTCCCTCATGCAGAGGTGAGCTCAGGACACAGTTGCATCTCCCAGTCTCAGGATGTTATTAGGGCGGTGCTCAAAATAATGTGCATGAAAAGCAAATCTGTGATGTGTGGAATTAATGATGTGGGAGACAGCAAGGATGGCTGAATGGACTTTGAGAGTGCTGCAGTGTGCCATAGGGGCACTACAAGCCAAATTCCCAACTCCTGCAGTGAAGCCAAGTGTAAATCCCAGTGTCTTGAGGGGGTGGCATGTTGTGTGTAGTGTGTCTGTCTGCCAGGGCAGGGTTGGCTGATAAAGCAACTCATCTGTCCTCAAGTCTTGCTCTCAAATTGCACATCCCTTGTGTTTGAAGACACCATCCCTGCTGACATGTTCAGTTGCTGTGTGGGGCTGGGAAGTGAAGGCAAAGGAGGAGGAAAATGAGGCATCTATAAGTTTTGTTTCCTTCTGAGGAGACTGATGTATCCCTTAATTTCTACAGCCATAGAATGAAATGGGTACAACCCTCATTAATAACCTTACCTGACTTTGTATTGAGGTTCAGTAGTGCTAAACCTCTCCTGCAGAGAAAGTCTGGGCAAGATGACCAAGGCTGGGCTGCTTCTCTGACATGGTAGCACATGGTGGCAAATCTGACCAAACTTCCAATTGCTGGGAAAAAAGAGACTGAAAATCTGCTGTGGAGGCTAAAAGGAGCCAATGTGGGGAAGCAATGCATGGAGCAGCAGCTTGGAGGATGCTGCTCTGACTGCCCTGCTGGCAAATTTTGGGTCTGGCTGCTGACTGTGGGGCCCTGGGCAAATCACTTCACCGTGGTGTAAAGTGTGAGTTGTGAGCAGCAGCCCTTTGAGGAAGGAACAGGGGCTTTGTGTGTGCAGAGTGTGAACTGCTAAAGGACCTTGGTCTCTGCCCAGCCTCTGTGTGCTACTGTAATGTAAATAAAAATGTGCAGATAACAGCAAGGTCAAGGAACATCTCTCAAACTCGATAATTTTCCCTGATGGGTAGATTTATGTGGCTGTTTCTTTGCCGAGCTGGAATTCTGCCAGATTTTGATCAATGGCCAAGTAACCATGCAGACATACTATACCAAGTGGGGGTGGGGGGGAAACCAAGGAGTTGTTGGACTGCCAGGCTGACATAAAGCTTGCTGTAAGTTTGCAATCAAAACAAACCCCATCGGGTCCTGCACGGGAGCAAAGCATCCGTTAAATGTTGGGCGCTGCCAAAGGAAGTGGCAGAGCCGTTGGCTGGAGCAGCAGGAGAGCTGGCACGCTGCGCACTTCTTGGGGCTTCAGAGCTGCTTTTAAAATAGTCCCCACCACTGCAGACAGGAAAATGTTATCCTGCTAGTGCAGGGAATTATTGACATGTTTTCTCCATGCCAACTGTCTCTCCGCTGACTGACCCTGTGCAAGAGACTCAACAGAAGAAAGGTTTTTTTTAAAGAAAAAATCCATCCAACCTAGCTGGTTTTTTTGATGCCTGGTTTGCCACACTGAGGTTGCAACTTAGCAAAAAAAGACTTAAACTCCAGGACTTAAAACCTCCTTTCTTTGAGGTTTTAGGTTTTGGTTTTAATTACTATCTCAAATTGAATAAGAAGGAGAAGCAGTGTTCACTCTTTGTGTATGACAGCACTTCAGGGTGTATTTTAAACTTGCAATATCAAAACTACTTGTGCAGACAGAGAAATCAAGAACAGCTCCTGCTACTTGAACACTATAGGCCTGAGGAACAGGATAAGTAGTGATTTAAAAATTAAAATTTAAGAAGTTATTACTGCAGGGCTAAAAGAAGTCTCACCTTAGCCCCTCACTGGAAGGTGCACATGGTGTCTGGTTTTGGGAGTCTTTGCTCCAGGCTTGTACAATACCTTGTACAGTGATGTCCTGAGTCACTGTCCCTAATAGTTTAAATAGTTATTGATACCAGTGCAGTTTCAGAGGGTGCTGGAGTGCTTAGACAAGAGCTGTGTAGTTCAATTCTACCTGTAGTTATGGAACAATTTGTAGAAGCTTGCTTAATTTTTGTCTGTGGGTCTACTAAAGTGTCCTCTTGTGTGATTTGTGTGGTAATTTGGGATGTCAGATGGTCAGGGCTCTCAGTTCCCTCACTTAATAAATGATGTTTCACATGGACTAGATTTCTCAGGCATTAATTTATCTTTAGTTCAAAGTCATTGCCTTTTGGACATTTCCAAAGCATTTTTACCCTAATCTTCCAGATTCCTCGTAGTCCTGCTTTTTACATTCTTTAAAGTGATACCATTTTGAGTTTTTTAAAGGTAAAGAAATGGCTGTAGAAGTAAATTCTTAGTTTTAAAAATTACAAAGTGATCCAGTGTCAAAACAGCTTCCCCAGCAAATGGTGAGGAAGCTGCTGGACCAAGGGTTAAAGGTGCAGTGAGGCACATTAAAGCTTTATTTATGGCAGGACAGTACTTCCAGTGCTGCCAGATAGTCCAGGTAGCTATTTCTGTCTTCTGCAGCATCCAGCAGTTCAATGCCAGTGCTGCTGGGAGGTTTGGAGCCACTTTTGGGTGTAAAAACCAGTGTGCTGGAGCATGGAAGTTAAAGAGGAGCAGGGAATTGACCAAGTTGGCTGTCATGGCTCTGCCCCTCCTTGTTTTGGTAATGTTCTTCATTAAAATCCTTTCTGAGTTGTGTCACTGATGACTGTTCCATCCTTTTATGTGGATTGTACAAGCCTTGTTTAAGCTTGAGGATCAAAATGGCCCTGTGGAGAGGCAGTGCCTGTCCCAGAGAGTTTTCTCTGCTGGGTGGGAACAGAAGGGAGCTGCCACTATCTCCATGGCACAGATGAGGAGCTGTGGGGTGAAGATACTGAAAGCCTTGGCTAAGGTCAGGAAGAAAAAGTCTGAGAGAGGTAGGAGCTATGGATCTGTGGTTTGTTGAATTACAGTTTTGGGATTTAATACAAATTAATTAAAAATCCTTATCAAATTGGAGTTTGAGAGGTAGGACATCAGGAAATTGAAATGAAAAGAGAATCATATTTAGCCTCAGGTTATTTAAAGGGAAGACTTAAGTTACACTGCATAGTTTCAAACTTGTGACCCAAATGCTCTCTAGCAGTAGGAATTGCTCTCTGTGGGTGTTTTATTTCCCCTCAATCCTTGCACTGGATTCAGTTTGTTAATCAAGAAGACAGCAAACAAAATGCTTCAGTGGTGGTCAGCAGGGGCCTGCAGCCAGCCTTGCATTCTCTGGGATGATGGATGTTGCTCAGAAACCTGAATCCATGCAGGGAGCTCCCCAGAAGGAGACTGAGTGAAACTTCCTAATTATCTTTTTTTTGTTGTTTTTAATTCTTTGTCTATTTACCCCCCTCGATCTGAAGATTGAATTTTGCAATATTTCTGCTGCTGCTTTGACTTGATGGAACACTGGGAGAAAATCCTTCCCCAGTTTCTTCCAAATCTGAAATCCCAAGTAACGTTCTAGTTAGGAAATTCCTTGTCCAGGAGATGCCAGCACTCTTTTTGGCTGCTTGGTGATCACCCTGCCTGTCACCAGCAGCCTGAGCACATGAGAAACCAGTCCTTTTGGAACTAAGCTGGGCTCCTGAGTTATCAAAAAACAGGGACCAGAAGCCTGATTCTGGAGCTGTACTTAAATCCACGGCACAAGAGAATCCTACTGGCATTTTTCTCCATCCTTGGAATATAGTGGGTGTTGTGAACAAATGGTGGCAGCATCAGAGCTGGACTTGGCTGTTTCTTGCACAAATAATCACATGTATTCACACAGGGGTTTGGTTTAGGTTTTTAGCAGTTCCCTCCCTCTCTGCTGCAGATCTGTTTGTTTGTACACAGCTATTTTGGTAAAATTTCCCCAAGTTAGGTATGTGTTTACTTTTTGCCTTCATCTAATCAGCAGCTCACATGGTAAGTTGATGTTCTATATTTAGTCCAAATATTCAGTAGAGATGATTAGGGCTGTGTTAAAGCAGAGGTTTTTGGGTTTTTACTGGGGTGTCTCCCTGCTTTTTCCTTCCTGTGTTGCTGCAGCTTCTGTCCCTGCTCATGTTTCTCTTTTCAACCAAGAAGTGTATGTCAGAGTATTTGTATGGCTTTCGAAACATATTTGAAATAATTTGCCTCTAGAAAGTGATTGTGGTCTGTTTGCCATGAGAAGAGTAGCTGCAGTCCTGATGTGAGGTGAAATATCCAATGTTTATGGAAGATGACATAGCAAAGCTGTTTACCATATGCTACACAAGGCTCAGTGATACTGAGCTATTTTTACCTCTGCAGTTTGCAGAGAGAAAACCAGAATACAATAATGCAATTTATGTATTCTCCTCTATTTCAAATGTGTCTTTGAGAGAGAGCATGACAGCACTGTCTGAGCCAGGTCATGGGATATCAGTGTAACACCAGTTATTATCTGAGCCTGGATCTCTAAACTTTAATATAAAACTGGGGTCAAAACCAGTCAGGTGCATGCAGTAAGAGGCATAATAAGACATTTATGAGATTCAAAGTGCAGATCACTTCAAGTTGGGCTGTTTCTGGTGACACCTTTCACTCTCAGCAGTTCACAGCATCTCACTCTGCCCCTTCTTTCATTTCCCTGGACTGAGGTCCTCTGGCAGCTGTCGTCTGCTCTTCATTACAGGATTTCAGACTACCCTTGCACCAGAGCAGAGCCCTGTGAGCTGACTCGGGGCCAGGCAGCATGGGTCTAGAGACAATGCAGTTCAGTTTACATGAAGCTGGAAGCTATGGATTTAGCAGCTTGCATCAGTGCATTCATGGGAGTCTGCATTGCATCCTAACTGTATTCCCTGACCGGATTCTCGGGTTGCCCCGAGTGTTTTCTTGACATGAAGATGCTCTCTGAGCCAGCTAAAGCAAGAACTAGTCCCATGAAGCTTGCTGTGTCTCTGCAGGCTTTGAATTTGGGAATTGCTGTTCCACTGTCTCTTGGGCCTTGAACTGTTCCCATCTCCAAGATAAACTGTGTTCCAGGAACAAAGTCAATGGGGTAAAGAGCCTGAGTTTAAATACTATCCACAGAAGAAGTGTCTCAAAAATCCATATTTACACCCTGCCCTCTCTCTCTCTCTAGTTTGCTCTAGGTTGTATGGTTGCACCCTGGAAATGGGATGTCAGTCCCATTCAGGGAGCATAAAGGAAGAAAGAAAATCTCCCCGTTGGTGCCGCAGTGACAGCGAGTGAGAGCCCGAGCAGGAAGATGTCGACAGTCGCCTCAGCGATCCAGGCTCCTCAGGGCCCTGTGAATCCGCCGCCTCCAGAGGTGACAAATCCCAACAAACCTGGCCGGAAGACCAACCAGCTGCAATATATGCAAAATGTTGTGGTGAAGACCTTGTGGAAGCATCAGTTTGCTTGGCCTTTCTACCAGCCTGTTGATGCAATTAAACTGAATTTGCCGGTATGTTTCTGTTGTGTTCTCAGCCTAGAAAGCTTTGTGTTGGTCAGGGCAGTTTTGGGATTGCTTGGAGGGGAAATATCAGTGCCTGGGATGGTGTTGGGCTCAGCCAGTGCTTCATGTGCAGCACGAGAGGCTTTGGTGCTCTAATCCATAACAAGAAAATGACACTGCACAGCCCTGCAGCGTCCCCAGGCTAATCACAGCCTCTGCAGGTGCTCCAGACCAGCCCAGGGAGGAACTGGGTTAACAGGTGGAAACCTTTTAAAGGCCAAAATGCTCTTAAAATTAGAGACTGAAACTTTGAGCACAATTTTAGCCAACCCTGATAAACTGTAAGTGCCAGAGGCAGCCTTTTAAAAAGGGAGGCAGAAATGCTGATTCCCAGACTGGAGGTTGTGTGTTTTGGAGTCAGATTCATAATAATGGTAAGACTAAAAAGATACAAATTAGAAAATAAATGAATATATATTTACATTTACAATTTCCACAAAATTTGGGGGCGTATTTTTTAGGAGGGGGGATGAGAGGAAAGCAGGGGTTAGAGGGAGATGTGAACAAAACTGAATCAGAAGATGTTACATCTTCCGTTTTTCCAACAGGATTATCACAAAATAATAAAAAACCCCATGGACATGGGGACGATCAAGAAGCGCCTGGAACACAACTATTACTGGAGTGCCAGTGAATGTATGCAGGATTTCAACACCATGTTTACAAACTGTTACATTTATAACAAGGTAAAAAAAACCCAGAAACGCCTTTAGAAAATACCCACCTACCCCTGTTACTGTGCAGGTTTTGAGCAGGGCCAGCTCTGGGCCCTCCTTGCAAGGATTTGAAATGCCACTAATTGCAACCACGTTACTTGAAATGCACAAAGCTGTCTTTGTGCTGCCTCTTTCTTCCCCCAGACTAGTTACAATGGCAAATATGCCTTTTAATTATAGGTAGATTTCTGTTTTGGGATTATGCAGCAAGTTTTTACTTCTTTTATTTTCAGTCAGGAGTTTTCTGGGATGAGCTGCACTTAATGCAGTGCTCTGCAGATGTTTTGAGGTGCTTTAATGCTGTGTGTTAGACTGTCTGGCACTAAATAGTATCTGTGAGCAGCAGAAAGGAGTTCAAGAATCATAATTCTGTTCTTTGACACTGTCTCTGTAAATATGTTCATACTTACACACATTTAGATTGATTATTATTATTTTGGGTTTGTCTTGTTTGCTGTTTTGTTAGATTGTTAAAATTCTTTGTGTTCTGTTTTCTCCAGTCATTTGTCATCATAGACCCAGACTGGAGAACAGCTGAACTAAACAAATTAATTAGTTTGAGCCACAGAATGTGTGTTTAGCCTCTTCCCTTGGACCTGCTGGCAAGCAGGGAAGGACAGCTCATCCGTTCCAGTTTGCTGCTCCACACTGCTGCACTGCATACTGGTTTATCAGGCTCCTTCTGAACTCCTGATAATTCTCTGGATGCAGCACACTTAGGGACTGTAATTATTGCATGCTAGAGCAGAATAGAAGAGCAGGAGAGTGGCAAGCAAGGAGGGAGAAGAACTAATCTGTTTATTGTCAGCGTTTGAATACCATAATTTATTTGAAGGGCCTCAGTGTTTTCTAAGCCTGATCTTCAAGCTCACTGCTTCAGATATGTGCATGATACAACAAAGGCTCATATTCTTCTTTGTGCAGCCCACAGATGACATTGTCCTCATGGCCCAAGCCCTGGAGAAGATATTCCTGCAGAAGGTTGCCCAGATGCCTCAGGAGGAGGTGGAATTGCTACCCCCAGTTCCCAAAGGCAAAGGTCGCAAGCCCTCAGCGGGCACGCAGAGCGCAGGTGCGGATCCGTGCGGGCACAGGGGATGTTGGGAGCTGTTCCCGAGGCCTGACCCACCTCCCGAGCTGCTGGACTTTGCAGATGGTGAAGAGGCTGGGAAGGGAGAGCGTGCTCTCGCAGTGAAAGCAGTGGGGAGGGTGTGAGATGTCTGGGAGATGCTCACTCAGGGTTTCAGGGCTTGTCTGTCTCAAGGCCACCCTGCGTTTGTCACATCAGTCTTGCCATCTGTGACTTGCCCATCCAGGCAGCACTTCGGTGAGGGAGGGCAGTGCTGGTGCTTCTCCATGCAAAGAAGAAAACAAGGCAAGAAAAACCAAGGTAGTCAGAAATGCCAGTCTGCTGCCAGTGCCAGAGCATGGCATGGAAAATCTTTACAGATTTGGGTTTACACAGCTCACCCTGGGTCCTGGCAGAAATCTGGCACAGCAGAGACTTGGACTCAAATTTTGCTAATTCCCTAAACCCTGTATATTTTTCTTTTGCACACATGGTTATAACATCATAAAATTAAAGGATTTATTAAGCCATTGCAAAAGGCTACGTACATCACTGCATATCAGTGGAAGCTCAGTTTAGTTCAGCTTACCTAGAATTGATTTTAAATGGATTTAGGACTAAAATGTCCAAGCATGGTAAAACAGTTCATAAAGGACCTTGTGTGGGCTGAGTTAAATGATGGCAGGTTTTTTTTTTCCTATAAACAAGGTCTAATTGTTGCTCTGGGAAAGTCAATTGTTCCTCTGTTTTCCCACATTTCAGGTGCTAAATGGAGCTATAAATCTATCCAAGCTCAGAGAAATTAATGATGATGTATCTTTTCAACATCCTTTGATAGAACATAGAAGCAGGATTGCTGCTTTGGTTATTAGGTAGTAGGTGTGTCCCCCTTTATGTTACACCAGTAGGCAGGTCTTTAGCAGTGCAGGTGTAGCATCAGAGACATCGAGGCCATCAGGAGGCTTAGGCTCTACTGAGAATCATAAAATATGGATTTGGAAGGGACCCACAGGAGTCACTGAGCCCAACTCCTCTCCCATAGGACAATCCCAGGAATCCT
>VXBC01005109.1:219037-241071 GCA_013399945.1 Ploceus nigricollis | reverse complement strand
GGTCGTCAAGGTAAATGCGGGCAGCTCCTCTGCAGGAGACGGGGCTGCACTGCCAGCCCTGCTTTCATCGCTGGGTGTTGAGTTGGAGAGGGTTGAGAACAGTTCTGTCGGTTTTCACACGGTCCAGCCAAGGTGATGTCACCTGTGCTTGCTCCAGCTCAGCTGCAGCCTCTCCTCTCACAGCCTTCCCCTGTGCTGCTGCTCCAGGGCTCTTGGAGNATGGTAAAACAGTTCATAAAGGACCTTAATTTGGTGTGGGCTGAGTTAAATGATGGCAGGTTTTTTTTTTCCTATAAACAAGGTCTAATTGTTGCTCTGGGAAAGTCAATTGTTCCTCTGTTTTCCCACATTTCAGGTGCTAAATGGAGCTATAAATCTATCCAAGCTCAGAGAAATTAATGATGATGTATCTTTTCAACATCCTTTGATAGAACATAGAAGCAGGATTGCTGCTTTGGTTATTAGGTAGTAGGTGTGTCCCCCTTTATGTTACACCAGTAGGCAGGTCTTTAGCAGTGCAGGTGTAGCATCAGAGACATCGAGGCCATCAGGAGGCTTAGGCTCTACTGAGAATCATAAAATATGGATTTGGAAGGGACCCACAGGAGTCACTGAGCCCAACTCCTCTCCCATAGGACAATCCCAGGAATCCTACCGTGGGCACTTGTGGCAAATCTGAAGTGCTTTGGACTCCTGGGTGCTCAGGTGGCTTAGGGCAGTGGTTATTGCCATTTGCATGGTGTGAGCACCTCCCACTGTTCCATCTCCTGCTCTTCTGCTGAGCTCAGTGCAGCTCTGGGAGCATCCGAGGGGTGAAGGCTGTCCCAGAACAACACACACTCCAGATGAAAAGCTGCAATTATTTTGCATGTGGCTGACCTAAACCCGTGGTACAAGGACTTAGATCAGAGATTCCTCACTTTTGCTGTACTCTGGATATAACAGCACCGAGCAAATCACACTGTGTCCTTTGTGCTCTCCCTGGGATCCCTTTGCCAAGTCCAGTTTGCTCCCAGTTCTCTCCCAGCTGTAACCACCAGCGCCTTTCCCCTNACAGCCTTCCCCTGTGCTGCTGCTCCAGGGCTCTTGGAGTTCTCCCCATTTTACACCAAATAGCTCAAAGCATCTCTTCCCTCTCTGACTGAGTTCCTGATTTTACTGGGGCCGTTCCTTTGAGGTTTGTAACCCAAAGCATCTCTTCTTTCTCTGACTGAGCTCCTGATTTTTACTGGGGCTGTTCCTTTAAGATTTGCAGGCTCCAGCATTAGGAATGTTCCTCTCTGCTTTCAGCCAGTTCAAGACAAGCCTGTCACTCCAGTTGGAGGAGACTGATGTTGCCTGCAGGTTTTGGGTGCATTAGTTCTGTCTTCCTTACTGAGTAATCTTTTGGGAGTTGTCACTGGTGTTTTGCTATTTATTATGTTAATTTATGGGTAAATGAAGACATTACCTAAATAATTGAAATTTTCTTAGCAAGCTGTGAATTGCTTTAAAAATGATGAAAGCATAGCTCAGAGAAAGCTGGGAGTCTTTTTATCTAAACTGTGGAATTAACTGCAACAGTTTTGGTTGTGAGGTTGCTTGGACCAGCAGAGGCACAGAATTGTTTTGCTTTTTAACCCAATAGTTTGGGAATTACTAGAGAAATTGTAAGTCAGATCTTGCAGCTAAGCTGTCCTCATCAGAAACCTGTCTCACATTTCAGTTTCTATCCAAATAACTTGCTTCTGAGAATCAGTTTAATTTTAAAACTCAAGGATGAACCCAAAAGTGAGTTTGCCAAATACACACTGCAAAATTAATTCTGCTTGGGATTTACTTAAGATTTCCCTTAGATTTCTCTGAGGAACTTCTTCCTCCCTATCTCCCTCTCCAGAGAAATAAATCCTTAATAGGAGCATGAGAGAGCTGACTGGACAGTCCCAGCTTGAATTTATGTGAGAGGGTTTGTTTGCTTAAGGCAAAATCTACCTTAGCACACCCACTAAATACAGGGGAGTGAGGGCTCATGGGTTTTTGGTGATTAATATGCTTTGGTTCAGAGCTTATAGCCTGATCCTGCCACTGGGGACTCAGACACGTGGTTAAGTTACTGACACTTGCTCAGTCCAGATGCATCAGCTGAGCTGCAGTAATTGACTGGGCACCTTCCTTTCCCTTGGCAAACACCAGGTAAGAGTCCTGGCTTCCATCTCAGGGAAATAACACATTTTGCAGCATGGTTGGGCTTAGGTTGGAGCCATGCAAATGATTGGTTGCTGTGGCTCAGGTGATGTGCAGTGTTGGAGCCTCTAGTCACAAATCCCATTTATCCCAGTGAAATAACTGGGTTTTTTCTGTCAGAGGACAGGCAAAACTAAGGATGAGCTGTGCTAGGGTTTCTGCTGGGCATGTACTCATGGAGCCTGTCCCTGTGCTGTTTCAGAAAAAGGGAGTGAAGCGGAAAGCAGACACCACCACCCCCACCACGTCTGCCATCACTGCCAGCAGGAGCGAGTCCCCCACGCCGCTCTCGGACCCCAAACAGGCCAAAATCATCGCGCGCAGGGAGAGCGGCGGCCGCCCCATCAAACCACCAAAGAAGGACCTGGAGGATGGAGAGGTCCCTCAGCACGCAGGGAAGAAGGGCAAACTCTCTGAGCACCTCAAGTACTGTGACAGCATCCTCAAGGAGATGCTCTCCAAGAAGCACGCAGCCTATGCATGGCCCTTTTACAAGCCCGTGGATGCAGAGGCCTTGGAATTACATGACTATCACGATATTATCAAACACCCCATGGATCTCAGTACTGTGAAAGTATGTCCTCGTTTACCACCTCTTTTTGCAGGGGGTCCCTCTGGTGGCTCCTTTGTGGGAGGGGGAAGGGGAAAGGGTGGAAACTGAACCTGTTTGGATACCAGCTGGATATTTTTATGTTTTGTTTCCTTCCCTCCTCCCTTTTTTGCCATAACCTGGGACAGCTTTTTTTTTCTGCCCTGGAAAGCAGATGATGTACACAAAGCAAAGTACAATGACATCCTCTCCTCTTTGTGGATAGTCCAGGTATTTAACTGGTGTTCTTAGGATTGTGTTGCACTCTGAGGAGGTGCTTTATTTCATTGGATTCAGTTGATGGTATCCCATTTCCAGAAGCTGCTGCCTACCTACTTGGTGGCGGCAGATAGGCTTACACTGAGCAATTCCAACTGGAATGTGATGGTACTCAGGGAGATATGTGCTGGCTTTGTGGTTCATGCTTGGCTCCTCAAGAGTTTAGCTTAGCATGGTCCAATATTCTTGTTTTTCCCAGTAGGTTTGGAGGTTTGCTGGATCCCTCCATGAAGCAAAGCCGTGTCTTTGTAGTTCCCATCTTCTTGTGAGCCAGGCACTGGATTCTGTGTTGATGGAGGGGAGATTTCCACATGCAGGAGGTGAAGATGTTATTGCTGGCTTTCTCTGGCATTGCCAGAAGGGTTTTACTGCCAGCTGAGCCAGTGCCTGGGATTGTCTGAATGCCCAGGTGACAGAAGGGCAGCTGTGGTTGTGATTCCTGTCACATTCCTGTGTGGTACCTGGGAGCAGCATGTCACACACTGATGTGCCATGCATCCATCCTAGGGGTGCTCTGGGTCTCCAGACAGACCTGCAGCCTGCTAGTTGAAGCCCCAGGTGATTGCAGGAAGATGAGAGATGGACAGAGTGCAATCCTGACCCTCTCAAATATTTCCATGTGTGCTTAGGTGATTTCTTATTGGAAGAGATCATTGTGCTGTGTTCTGAAAAAATCTAGGTGCAAAGCTGTGATTCTTGGGTTGGTGATTTCTTCGTGCTTAAATCTCTTTAAGGTCCTGACTTCATTCTTTTAAAATTGTACACCTCTGCCCCTTTCTGGCAAGTGCAGGTGATATCCTCCCTCTGCACCTGACTAGTGTAGGGTAGAAAATTGGAGACAGGCTGATGACAAACCCAGTGGAGTCTTTTACACCTAAAGACTCTGGGTTTCTCATTCCACATGGTAGTATTTTTCTTAATTAAGTTGTTTGAAGTGCTGTCTGGTATTGGTTTTTTATGGAGTGTTTTATTGTCATTGCTCTTGGCCTGCAGATCATAGTGTGACTTCTCAGAGATGCAGCTCATAATATGTTCACTGCCTGGAACAGAAACCTGCCATTTGCAGGCAGTGTCATTTTCCAGTGTCAGGGACTTCCACTGTGGCTCTGAAAGGTTTTTAGATTTAATACTGCCCAAGTGACAATGGCTGTGATAAAGCAGCACAACTAAGGGCCTCCAAACTAACCTGGGAGGAATTATGTGAGAAAGTAAAACATAAGCATTGCTGCAGCTGTAACACATCTTGTCTCTTTGCTTCTGTGGCTGTGTTAGGTTTGATTTTCCCCAGAGAATATCCTTCATGTCCGGGAGCATTTTTTTTCCTGGCAGAGGTGTCTCCAGGAGGATTTGGAGGTTGTTTTCTCTGTGTGTGGTGGAGGAGGCAGTTTGGTTGTTGTGAGTGTGCCAGGGGCAGGTGAGATGGAGGGGCTGTAGCTGAGCTTGCTGCAGCCAGGAGCAGAGGGATGTGCTGGAGCTCAGACTGAGAATGGGAGCAGCTGAAGGGACAGGATCTGTGAGCTCATCTCCACCTCAATTCTCTTTATCAAAGAAGGAAAGGGCAGAACTGCTTGGGGTAGGAAAGGATGGAAGTGTGAGGAGAGAGAGGCAGCAGCTGTAATTCCCTGTGAGGAGTGGGATGCACTGAGGCTGGAGCTGCTGCTGCCCTGTCCCCAGGCAGGCAGGGGCCACTTGCAGAACATCCCTGTCCCCCTCTGTGGGGCTGGGGGACCTGGAGCACCTCTTCTGCTCCATCCTCTGGCTGCCAGGTCCCAGCAGTGACATGGATGTCTCTGCCTTTGCCTTACTCAGTGGTGAACAAGCAACAAGGCTTGCTGTGCAAGAGGATTTCCACAAGGTGTTTACTTTTGGAATAAAGCACTTCCTCCAGGGATGTAACTCTGCTCACCCCTTAGACTTCCTGCAGTGAACTGCTGTAGTTTCAGAGCAGCTGAGTTCAGGGTCTTAAAAGTGAGGAGACATTCTTTGTGTCCTCTGTGGGCAGGACAAGACTTACCTTAGAGCAAGGGACACATTAGACATGAGGCAACAAATTTATGAACAGTAAAGATGATTTAAACAATTGATTGAGGGGGAAAATGAGATTGCTGTGGCAGATGCTGTCTGTGGGACAGAGGATGGGTGAGCTGCCCTGCCTGACTCCTCATTTCCAGTTGTAAATGTAATGAATTTTTTTTTTCTGTAAGCAGCTGGATATCTCCAAGTGTATTTATAACAAGGTATTCTAGCCCACTGATTTAAAGTGCTTTTCTTTCTTTTGTTAAGCTAATTATTCTTTATAAGAAAACAAAACAAAAATCCACAGATTAAAAACTGTAGGGCTAGAAAACTGTTGAGTTTGGATGAAAAGCAAAGCCTCAGACACTGGAATGTATTTCATAGGCAATAATCAGGCCCTGAGTATGCCAAACAAATATAAAAAGGCCTTTCATGCAGTAAGGAGTATTTTAAAATAAATGGGCCCTTTGGTTGGAACATATGTTTTGCTTTGGAATTGGCCTGAGAGGCTTTTCAGACAGGAGCACCACAAACCTATTTCCCTTTCTGCTTTTGTGCTGTGCCTTCCAGGCTGTCTCCTGGTTTATTCACCAGGAAAACGAGGTCTCCTGACAAAAGTTTGACAGATGTCTGGCTGCAGCACAGCAGGGAGCAAGGCTGCAGGGATGTCACCACCCTGCATCAGGTCCCTCAGAAGCTGAATCCCTGGAGGTGAAATTCTGCCCTTTTCACAACAAAAACAGCTCCAGGAGTCATTGCAGTGTTTCAAGACTGTTAGAAGGTCTATCACAACTGTGAAATTTCTGTAGTTCTGTGAAAAATGGGGATTTTGCTTGTGTTAGGGGTGGGTGACAGACCCTGAGCATCCCTGATTGCTGTTGGGATGGGGAATGTCTGTCCCCATCACGTCCCCAGCCTGTCTGCCAGTCAACCCTTCCCTTCTCTGGGCACACAGGTGCCCAAGACATACAAAAGGGAAGCCTGTAAGCACTTGGCAAATAGAGAATTTCTTTAAACCCAGGTCTTTTAAATGCAAATGAAACCTAGTGTTAGCTTCTGGTTCCTTTCAGCAGGAGTAATTGGAGCTAAGGTTTTATACATAGTAGTAATATATGCATAAAATCAATTAAGTGCTAGGAATGCTATAAACTGCTCTCTAAACCCAAATCATTGAGTCCCAAACAGCAAGAGAAATGGCTGGAAGTGAGAGCTGAAAAATAAGAGAAAGGAACAAGGTACAAATATTTGACATTTATCCTCACTACCCTAGGAAATAACATTATGAGTAGGTTCATAAAGGGTGAAGTCTGTATCCATTTCTATCAGTTGGACTTTTAAATTAAGAGTGGGAGTTGTAGTTTAACTGTAAATGCCTATTTTGCTGTAGGAATTGCAGAGCAAACCTCCTGCCCTCTGTTAGCAGGAAGTCAGAGTTAGATTTTCTTGATCTTTTCTGCCCTTTCAAATTTACAAGGCAAATGCATCCAAGCATATGTAGAAATGCTCACTTCAGGTACTCCTGTAATTGTAACTTGCTTGTTGACTCTTGCCCTTTCCATCCATGATCCTTGTTTCTATTAGTTCCTGATCCATTTTTCTAAATTATTTTTCTAATAATTTCTAAATGTTTTCTGGTAGAATGTGGACCCTGACAGATTTATATTCTACTACTTAGAAAACAAGGCAAATTTAGAATCTTAGTGTTTAAACTGCTATGAGATATCAACTTCTTTGGTTGCCTGGTGTTTCTTTGCTTGTTTTATAAAGCAGAAACTCTGAATGTTATTTAGGAACCAATCACCCAAATCAAACTTCTCTTAGATGGGATTTTTGAGGCTCTTCTGAGATGTACTTATGGCTTTTTTTTTCTTTCTTTCCCTTTCCCTTGTTTATTTGCAGAAGAAAATGGACAGTCGGGAGTACCAGGATGCACAAGGTTTTGCAGCAGATATTCGGTTAATGTTCTCTAATTGCTACAAGTACAATCCTCCAGACCACGAGGTGGTGGCCATGGCCAGGAAGCTCCAGGTAAAGGTGTTGGCAAATGCATCTTCCAGAGTGTTTTTAGTTCAGGTACAAGGTGAGATCCAGGTGTGGATCTGCTCTTGGCACCAACAAGGGAGATTCCTTCAGCCCTTGGGAAAGAGCCTCGTGCTCTCTGCAGGACTGTTGTGCTCTTCACATGGCATGGGCCCAATGCCATGTTCAGCTCCTAAAATATAATAATCCTTGGTTTTAAAGTAATTGGGGGATTTTCTTGGGCTTTCCAGATGGGCAGCCATATTCTGTATATTATTATTTACTTGTAGTGCACAACGACCCTGCCCCTGATGTATTTAAGAGACCAGAGTGAGATGTTTGTGGCCGAGGCTCCTTTGGTCACCACTTTTCCTCCTTTTTTCAGGATGTCTTTGAGATGAGGTTTGCAAAAATGCCCGATGAGCCTGCAGAGGCCCCCCCTCCACCTCCCCCAACAGCCCCAGTGGTGAGCAAAAGCACAGAGAGCAGCCACAGCAGCGAGGAGAGCTCCTCAGACTCCGACAGCTCCGACTCCGAGGAGGAGCGGGCGACTCGGCTGGCCGAGCTCCAGGAGCAGGTACTGCACCATCCCAGCTGTGTGTCTGTGCATTAGACGGAGCACAGGAGCAGGAGTTGTGTCCTGAAAAATCCCACCTAGGCTGGCATGCAGGGAAACATTCCCAGCCTTAGGAGAAGAGCATTCAGCTGTGCAATCAGTGCATGTTGGATGTAACGGTAATTTTCTTCAAGATGGTTTTTCTCAGTGCTGATGCTCTCTCCTTCCCTCTGGCATCCCAGAGTATGAGCTGCTTGATTTTTGACTTTAGGATATGCTTACACCTTGGGATGTAGAGGGAAGGGTTTGTGGAGACAGCAGTTACCTTGCCTTGATGGTTTTTCTCCTGTTTCCCCCCAGCTGAAAGCCGTCCATGAGCAGCTGGCTGCACTGTCCCAAGCGCCAGTGAACAAACCAAAGAAAAAAAAAGAGAAGAAGGAGAAAGAGAAGAAAAAGAAAGATAAAGAGAAGGAAAAAGAAAAGCACAAAGTCAAAGCTGAGGAGGAGAAGAAACCCAAGGTGGCTCAACCACCAAAACAAACCCAACAGAAGAAAGCCCCAGCTAAGAAAGCAAACAGCACAACCACAGCTAACAGGTGAGAGCCAAGGTGCCTTGAGGGGAGAGCCAAGAGCTTCCAGCTCTGCCCTTAATTCCTGGGGAAGCTCAGTAGTTGTTAAGTTGTTGCTGAATACTGTTCCCATTCCCAGACAACTCCAGGGAGTCTTTAACTTGGAGCTGGCAGTGGAACCACTGTGCTTTCACTGTCCAGCTCTTTGAATCCCTGCCTGATTGGTCTCAGATAAGATTTTGGGGGCTGCTTTTGTGCAGCCACCAAGAACGTGCCATTTCATGGCTGCCCCCCTGCTGCTACTTGGGCTCATTGTCACACTTCACAGGGCTAAAATATAATAGGAACACAACAGCTGATCTCAGGCTGCTGAACTTTTTCAGCACTTGTGGTGCTGTTCCAGCCATCTGACGAGAGCTTCAAAGCCAAGAGCATGGGGAAGTTTGTTACAAGGGAGTCGGGGAAAAAAAAGAGAATTCATTGCTGTGTCCCCATGAATGTTTTCATGCTTGACAACCTCCCCAGGCAGCCCAAGAAAGGAGGCAAACAGGCATCTGCAACCTACGACTCGGATGAGGAGGAGGAAGGGCTGCCCATGACCTATGACGAGAAACGACAGCTCAGCCTGGACATCAACCGCCTGCCCGGGGAGAAGCTGGGCAGGGTGGTTCACATCATCCAGTCCCGGGAACCTTCCCTCAGAGACTCCAATCCCGACGAGATTGAAATAGATTTTGAAACCTTGAAGCCCACAACGTTACGAGAACTGGAGAGATACGTGAAATCTTGTTTACAGAAAAAACAAAGGAAACCATTTTGTAAGTTAACCTCCCGGGGCACGTGTTCCCCCCAGCAGCTCTTGGGCTCAGCTTTGGAGTCAGGGCATGTCTATTGAGATTCTCTTATCCACCTGTTTAGTATGTGGTGGCAGGAATTTTTAGAGATTATTTTCTCCCATGGAAATGTACAGAAACTTCCTGGTTTTCTCTGTTCTTTCTTCCCATGGTGTCCTGCTGCAGAGACCTGGAGAGCCAATGTGTTCCTCTGCAAGACCTGTGAGATGCCTTTATTACTTACCCAGGCTCTGGAAGGCCCTGTAAAGGTTTCAGTCTCATTGTGTCAGGTGTTACATGCACACATCTGGAAGGATCAGTTTCTTATCCTGAATAGTTTAGCATCTAATTAGGAAGGAAACAAGAAACGTGGTTGGGATCCAAACCAGCAAGGCAATAAATGATTTGCACAAGGTTACCTGTGGATTCTGGGCGTGTCTGAGTTGTGTATTCACCCCAAAACTGCTCTTCCTGTGTGTCCTGATCACCACATTGGCCTCACCCTCTGTCAGTTCAGAGGGTGAATGTCAATCTGCTGCTGAGTGTGTGGTTCAGTGTGGGACAGACTTTCTGTCTCATCCACAAAGCAAATTCCTGCAGCCCCTGGAGAGTTTAGCTCCAGCTGGACAACGGTAGGATCACTTACCTGAAGTGCTCCTGGCCCTCTTGGTTAAGGGAGTTTTGCTTTTAGGATTATGACACAAAAGCTACTCCTTGCTCTTGCAGAGCATCTCCATTCCTTCCTCAGGATTTTCAGGAAGGTCTAAGTAAAGCACAGACTTTGACCTTTCTTTTTGCTTAATTTTTTTCCCCCTGAATCCTTCACTGTTGGCCTAGCTCAGGAAAGGATTTTCCAGAGTTCTTAGGAACAGGAAGCATCCTTCAATTTTGGAACCAGAGCATGGAGTAACAGAGATAACCTCAGATATCCACCCTGTGAGCCTGGCATGCCTGAGCCTGGCTGGACTCCTGTGCTGAGTGTTCCCTCTTAGGACTGTGCTTTCCAGTTTTCTTTTTTTGTTGTTTTTTTAAACCATTGCTTTAAAACAGCTCACAGAAATGTAGGTATTTCCTTGCTGGATCAGGCAAAATATCTGGCTCCTGTCTTGTGCTTCCAGTCTTGGCCAACACCTGTGTTCAATTACTCCTCCTTTGGAGGAACATTTCCTTTCCTTGGCAGTGTGAGTGTTGCTGGTCCTTCTCACCCTTTCCATCCTGATGCAGTTACATTCCTGTTGTCTGCCAGCCTTTGCCTCAGTTGGTTTTTAATTTGCCTTTGTTTGTTTCGTTTTCTATTTAGAGCAACATAAACACCAGTAGATTCTTGCGTGAGGGGATCGGAAGTTTTAATGGCAGATGCTTTACTCCTGACAACCTTTAATGGGACACTTTATTTTACAGGGCAGAAAACCCATGTAACAATTCTGTAATTACAAATCTGTAATTATTGACCATATAACTGGCTGGTAAGTAACCTGTAATGACAAGGTTATTACATGGATATTTCTATCTTCTAAAATACTTTCCAGAAGATCTCTCTTAAAAAAAATTGCATGTTACAGGATGGTGGTGATTTGATGAGCAAGGCAACTTCAGATGTTGTCTTCTCTCTGGGATGTGTAGTTGCTGTGTGAGCACTGGATGTTGGCAGTGTCACTGCAGAGTGTGCACACAGATGTACATGCCCTGTAAAATAGTGATGTCCACTCTTTCTCCCTGCATCCCTGCACTTTCAGAAACTCTGCATTCCTCCCCCACAGCTGCCAGTGGCAAAAAGCAAGCAGCAAAGTCAAAAGAAGAGTTAGCTCAGGAAAAGAAGAAAGAACTAGAAAAACGGTTACAGGACGTCAGTGGGCAGCTAAACAACAACAAGAAGCCTGCAAAGAAAGGTAATGGCTTTGGGTTTATGGGAAAACAGCCCCCCAAAAGTGGACAGACTTTGTCACAGGGTCAAAACCTCTGCCTTGGGTTTGTCTCTGTGACAGGAACGGGGAGGGAGTTCCCACTGAGCACTGAGCTACTGTGTGGGGCTGCTTTGGTCCCTGGCCAGGTGGAAACTGCTGGGTGGTAAATAGGAGCTGTCTGGGAGGCAATTCCTCCTTCAGAGGGAGGAGGATCTTCCCTGTGTTAACCTGGTGTGCAGCTTCTAACACACGGGGTTGGAAAAAATCCCAATCCCCCACAGAGCTCAAGATGCTCCAAAAGGTTCCCCCAGTGCAAACAAAACTTTCACCAGGGGTTTCCTGTGCTCAGAGGTGAACTGCCCCACAGCAGAACTCCTCTGTGCATCCCAAACTTCCACGTCATGGTTTAGGGTAAATTTGGGAGAAAACTTTTGAAGGGGTTCTTCTAAAAAGTAAATTTAAGCAGCTTTTTTTTTAACTGGTTCAGGAAAATATTTCTTTGGAGAAAAGTGGAAAAAAGCTGTTTATGTAATAGGCAAAGCATTTACTAGTACAAAAAAATGAGCATTATTAAACAATAAAACTTTTTGCTGCTTTAAAAGAGATGATAAATTCAGAAAGTATCTTTTGTGGGGTGTAGCTGGACTTAGTCTCTTATCAGTCTTTTTGTTGTTGGAAATTCTGTGGCTCAGGCTTGGCTTGTTGGGCTACAGTAATGAGCTGTAGCTGCTCTTTTGGGTGTTCAGTTTAAAGTAAGTTTAAACAGGTCTAAAGAAAAAGAAAAACTACAGTTTAGGGAACTTTTCTGCTTCAGCTAGCTAAAACTAGCTAAAAGCAAAGGAGAGCTCTGTCTTGCTGTCTGTCTGCAGACAGCACAGTCCAGGAGCAGGAATGTGGAGGAGTGAGTGCAGTTTCTGAAAACAAACTGAGCTTCTTGTCTCTCCTCTTTGCTCTTGGAACAAGTCTTAAAGGTGCAAAACTTGTTATCCAGCATAAACAGAACTGGGGCTGCCAGCATCATTCAGCCACCCCAGGAGAGGAGCGCTGCCACCCCGTGGGTCAGACTGGGCACCAAGGCTGTGGGCAGCCCTTCTGTGTTTCGGTTCCTTGCCAGTAACCACATCCCTGCCTTGTTCCCGCAGAGAAATCCGGCTCCACGCCCTCCGGAGGCCCCTCCCGGCTCAGCAGCAGCTCCTCCTCCGAGTCCGGGAGCAGCAGCTCCAGCGGCTCCAGCTCGGACAGCAGCGACTCGGAATGAGCTGGGACACTCGGACACAACCCCCAAACGGACACCCCCTGCTGCCCCTGCTCTTCAGTGTCCCCTCCCCTCCTTAACCCCTCCTCTCGGGCCACCGTGGTCAGGTTTTATCCCCTCTCTCTTTTCTCTGACTTGTTTTTTATTTTATTTTTTAACTCAGTGTTACAAAAGGTATTTTCCATTTTTTTTTTTTTGGTGTGGGGGAGTGGGCTCTCTTTTAATAGGTCAAAGATCTTTGAGTGTGTGTGTGTGACTAGACTTTATGACAAATAGTTCCCTTTGCATAAAGTCTCTAAAATTTACATTTATCTGGAGAAAGTTGGTCGAAAATGGAAGAACTTTGAGCTCTTAGCAGGAGATAAATAGAAAATTCTGCAAGGTTTGTAGTACATTTCCCTCCCAGCCCTTCCCTCTCCCCAGAATATTCTCTTTTAATAAGCCTGCCTGGCTCACACAAGGTAAAAACCATCTTTTTTTAAAGAAATCTCTGTAAAATGGTACTGTATCTGAAAGATGTTAGCTTTTGAACTAGTTGGTGTATTTGTTATTAGCACTAGTATTCTTAATCTCCAAGTCTACAGTGTGATGAAAATGTCAGATGCTATCATCTTTTTACATAAAAACAGCAAAAAAAATCCAAAAAAATTCTCATGTACTGTGGATTGCTAACATGCTTTTTTTTTAATCTTGGTAGAGGCATAGGCACCTGTTCAGGAAGGTCTTGAAGCATGAATTTAACTTTTTAAGCACACAAGCAATAGAAGTGGTTGCATTTCTTGGTTTTCCACTCAAAAGCTTCGCTTTTCCTGGGGATTCATTGGGAAGAAGGGAGCAAGGGACACACTCAAGTTTCTTGGGAATGTTATTTTTACCATTAAATAGATAATTTCCAGGAAATGGGACACTCTCTATGAAAGCTTTCATGGCATGGACAAGAGGTTTTTTTTTTTGGCTGGAAGTTGTCAGCTGGAGCCTGGAGTGATCCCTGCAGTGACCAGGACAAGTCATGTGCCCATTACTGGGCACATCTTGGGCATTTTCTCCATGACAAACACCTCAGGCTGGGCTTAAAATAAAGCAGCACTTGAGCTCCAGCTGAGGCTGAGCTGGCAGGGGAAGTGGAGAGGGATTTTGTGTGTGTTTGGGCTTTTTGCTTTTGAGTTTGCTTTGGTTTTTGGTAGCGAGCTCCTAGAGAGGGGGAGCTCCTCCTGTGTCAGGCAGAGTTCAAGTTCCAGGCACTGAAATGTTTTACCTCAATGAAAAGAAGAGGGGAGGGAGAAGAAAAAAAAAAAGCTAATCTTTTTAAAGCTTGCTGGTTTTTTCAGTCCAGCCTAACTTTTTGACCTGCACTGCTGCAATACACCCTGGTTTCAGTGTCCCTAATTTCGTGTATATACCATGACTTTATTTATTAAACACCATTGGTCATTTAAAATGTAATAAAACCTTAACAAAAGCAAAGCTGGGGTTCTGCAGGCCAGCAGACAGGAAGACTTTTAATGAGGTTTGAACCAGATTAAAAAAAAAAAAAAACAAACAACAAAGCAAATAAAAATCCACAACTTTATTTATATACCTTGGACTTTCTACCTACAGGTGCTACAGTCCAGTCTCTCGTGTGTCTGGTGCTCTGTCATGTTTGGTGTGTTAATTTTTAGATTTTTTTTCCTCCTCTTTTCACCCCAGCCCCCTTTTTTCCTGTTTTGTACAGATTTTGGAGACATACACTTCAATACAACTTTATTTTCTCAGTGGTCTCTTTTCCTCCCCTCTTTTTTTGTTTTGGTAGAACAATGGGGGTTTTTATCCTTTTCTAATCCAATTTTAGGAAAACACCAGTTCTATAATTATATCAAATTTGTAATCTGAGGGGTAGAAGTTTTATTGTAAATTTTTTTTATTGTAAAGAAAAAAAAATATACAGAGTTTAACAGTAAGTTCTGACTTTCCCTCTCCAGCACCAGCCTCTCCCCTGTGGGGTAGCCCTAAAATTCACCTTCTGTGCTCTCCCAGTGGTACAAATTGCTCCAGATTTTATTTTCCCTGCAGGTGAGTGGTCCTGGAGGCCCCTCAAGGCCAGCCCAGGGTTTCCTTTGCACACCCAGCCTCAGGAGCTGCTGTGCTGGGCCCTGGGGGATGTCCCTGTGCTGGCAATCTGGGAATCACTGCCTGTTGTAGCATTCCAAGCTCTGCACTTCCAGCTGCACCCCTGCCCATCAGCCAAGGGTGATTTGCTGGACACTTGGGCCTCTCAAAATCTGCTGCTGACCAGAGATTCTTTCCCACAGCAATTGGGAAAAAAAAGTTCTGATTTTTACTGAAATTCATTATTTTTCTTTTCCATTAACAATAGAGTTCAGTTTTGAGGTGGTGGGGGTTTTTTTTTGGTGTTTTTTTTTTTTTTTGGTTTTTTTTTTGGGTTTTTTTTTGTTTTTTTTTGTTTTTTTTTTTTGGGGGTTTGGTTGGTTTTTTTTGTTTTTTTTGGTTTTTTTTTTTCTGCCCTTACAAAACCTTCCCCCAGACAGATCCCTGGTAATATATTTTCAGAATTTACTATGAGGAAATGTAATATTCACCTAAATTAAGGGCTTGGGTTTCTTTTTAACGGGGTTGGATTTCACCTGTGTTTCTCCTGTTGCCTGCGACTTGAATGATGAAAACCAAGGAATATTTTAAGGAATAATTGCAACCAATTCACTGCCATGGCTTTTGGATAAACAAACTCCCAGTTTTCCCTTCCTGGGACCTTTTCCTGCATGCTTGACCCTGGTGGCTTCTGTGGGGAGGACACACCGGAGGCTACAGCATCACTGCCACAAAAAAACCTGGGAATTTCATCTCTGGCACCAGGAGCAGTGCCTGGAACACACAGACATCTCTCAAGGAGCCACGGGGCTGTCCCACCAAAATTAGTTGGCAAAGCTGGAGCCAGAGGGTTGAGAAGAACGTGTGAGGTGATGGGAAAAGCGTGGCCTGAGGCTGGCTCAGCGCTGGAGCAGGATCCCTGTTTGAGCTGGAAAACCATCCCAGCCTGGGCATTTCCCAGGAAAACAACCTGCCAAGGCCACCACGGAATGGGGAGAATCTGCTGCACATCTTTGATCCACCAGCTGCAACTTGGGCTTCCACTTATTGGGAAACTTTGCATGGAAAGTGAGGTATTCCCAACAAAATGGAGCAAGGAGAAATCCATTTTGGCATGACTGAGGGAAGGATTTGGTGACTCCTCACTTCCAAATGCTGTCCCTACACTTTTGCATTCCCAGCTTATTTGTAGTGCTCTTTATCCCCACCATGTCCATGGGGGTGCCTCTTGTACATCCTGAGTTTCTCCAGGAAAGAAAAGCTGTTTCCAGTCCAGAGTAAGTAGCAGCAGTCCCAAATGAGTTGGGAACTGAAGCAACAGAGCATTTATTTAACTGGGTTTTGTTGCATGACACGTCAGTCCGGATGTCACAAAATAACTTGGAAATGATCAAACACACAATGTTTGAAGAACATTTTTAAACTTAAGAATAAAAAAAAAAAAAAAAAGGAAAAAAAAAATTAAAATTTTTATGGTAGAATTTTTCTTGAATGAACAAAGTTTAACTTTGTTTTCCAGGGGAAACTTCACTGAAATCAGTATGATTTCATATGTATGCATACACACAGAGTTTTATTGAAACTGCTTTTTTCGGACGAATTCCTGTTTTGACAAAATATCTGACCAGACCTTTCTCAATCAACCAGCATTACTGCACCTTTTAAAAACTTTGTGAACCTTTTCTCTGATTGTAAACTCAGCCTGTCTCGTGGCTCAGTGGGACCAGAGGGAGATCCCCATCCCAGCGACCGAAGGAATCTCTCAGCTCTCTGCACACCAACTGTGTCATCTACACAACAAAACCATTTCAATTTTTGTACTGATGTGGTCTGAACCTTGCCTACCCCCAGGGTTTGTGAGTGTGGGAGTGATGTTTCAGGGCTGTGTCACTGCTGGGAGGGTGGTGACCCCCCAAACCCACACAAACATCATTTCTGTGTGTGGGAATCCACAGCTGAGTTCCCCTGAGCTCTCTTCCTTCTTCTCTACGTGGTAGAAGCAGACTGCAGTTACCTAATCTAGTTCTTTCTCTGCTTTGGGGACTCTTAGAGCAGTTTTTAATTTTGGTTTTTTTTTCCTTGTTTTGAAAGGAATGATTTTTTTTTAAAACTGGGGTTGGAGCAGAGGGGAAGGGATCGGGGCATGACAAAGACAAACCACAACCTTTTTAGTACTGGATTTTAAATTCTCAGTCTCTTCTTAACCCTGAGCAGTTACCACTAGGGCTAACTGTGGGCAGGCTCTGCATCAGTAAAGAGAAATTTAGGATTCCTTACACAGCAGCATTATCTTGCTTGAGCTGCATTTTGTAAAGAAAATGGTATTTGCATATCTTTTTAAAATGTCATTTTTAAAAAATAAATTAAACCACCAGCTAGGATTTGACACAGGCCACTTAGAACACAGCCCTGATACTGGCATAACCAATCCAGAAAGATTTGTTGTTGTATTTTTTGTTTTGTTTTTTTGGGGTTTTTTTAATATTTAAAAAAAAAAAGAAATTGTTACTTTTCTGTATGATGTGCATGCAAATTTACCGTAACTCTTTTTCTTAAAACTTTTTAGTGCCATTTCTAGTATATTCCTGTAAATGTCAGTTATTGAAAAGAAATGAGTCAATGTAAGTAGTTTAGCTTGTTTATTGCAAATTGCTGGCCTCAAACAAAACAGAATTAAAAAAAAGAGTTAGAAAGTAATCTTTGATGTTACTGGTAATCACGGACCCTGGTCCTGGGGCATTCGTTTTGTTTTCATAATAAAAAGAAAAATTGTTTGGTGTGTGCAGTTTGATCCCATATTTTCCCCTCTCCTCATCTTTTCCAGGTGTGGCACTCAAACGTGGACTGAGCAGTGCCAGGAGCCAAACATCAGGATGTTGAATCCTGGTGCCACGAGTCCTGGAATAATTTGGAAGTTGTTTTGGGGAATGTCACACTCAAAGGGCCGACTGCCCTCCGAGTGGGGCAGCTCTGGGGTGTCTGAATCACAGCTGGAATAAAACTGCTTTAAATCCCCTTTTTTTGGTGAGGGAAACTCGGCTGCTCTCATGTCCCAGGGCAGCCAAGGAAGGCCTTGAGCTCTTCCTCAGCATCCTGCAGTCTGCAGGGTCTTAAATTCTGTGAGAATTGCTCCTGACTGAGGTAAGTTGGGCTGAAAAGAGATCAGATTTCACCCAGGTTTGCTGCTGGCTTCTTGGAAGCCACCAGGACCTGCAGGAAGCAGAGGGACTTTGTCACCTGCTCTGTGAGCTCAGGGTGACCTGGAAGGCACAGCTTGGAAAGGGGGGCCTGGAGCAGCTGGTGCCAGTGCCAGCAGAGTCCTGGCATTGCTGTGTGGGGGCCAGGATCTATTTTGGTCATCAGAGAGGACTGGGGTTGGTTTTGCTGTGTGGTTTGTGTGTGAGCTGGGGTTACCACAGCCAGGCTGCCCCAGGGTTAATCTTTCTCTAACCCTGTTCCTGCTCACTGCCCCTCCAAGGCTTCAGCAAGCCTGGTCCACTCTGCTCTTGTAGCAGTGACACTCCCATGGGCTGTTTGTCCAAACTGTCCCCTAAACAATCTCCTGTGAGGCAGGTGAGGATGTTTCTGTAGCATTTGCAGGCGAGTTATTTCTAGGGGCAGCAAGCAGAGCTGTTTCTTCAGGCTGGGAGGAAGTTAAGGACATGCAGGACATGATTGAGGTTTAACTCTCACTGCTCATGCCTTGAATCCTGGGGCCAGGTCTGACAGAGGGACATTGAGGGGCTGGAATGAGTCTAGAGAAGGGAACAGAGCAGGGGAAGGGTCTGGAAAGTCTGTCCTGTGAGGGGCAGCTGAGAGGGCTCAGCCTGGAGGAAAAGGAGGCTCAGGGAAGATCTCCTTGCTCTCTACAGCTGCCTAAACCAAGGTTGTGAGGTGGGGTTTGGTCTCTCCCAGCTGCATCAGGGGAGGTTCAGGTTGGACAGCAGGAGCAATTCCTTTGAGGAGAGGGTGCTCAGGCCTTGGCAGGGGCTGCTCAGGGAGGTTTGGAGTGCCCAACCCTGGATGTGGCACTCAGGGCTCTGGGCTGGGGACAAGGTGGGTATCGGTCACAGGCTGGATGTGACAATCTCTGAGGTCTTTTCCATAATAATTCCCTCATTCAGTGTGACATCCAGAGCTTTCCTTATCCTGAAAGTGCTGCTGGCCTTGGGGAGCTGGAGGAGCCTCCCCTGCAGCTCCCAGTCCAGTGGTGTGGTGTGGGAGCCGCCCCAGTAACTGAGGGAATTCCTCCCTCCCAAAAGGGGAATGCCAAAAGCTGTCACCTGTGCCAGAGCCGTGGACATACAGGGGAAAAACAGCCACTCACAAAGCTGCATTCAAATCATTTTAATGCACTTTATCAAAGAGGCTACAACAGTGTTTGAAACAAGTGCATCACCACCACACAACTGGCTCACAGAACAGCCACAGCAGCCACTCCACAACCCTGCTGTGACCAGTGACACACAGAAATGGAAAACTACAGTCACATTCACAGAGATGGAAGGACAACTCATCCTCTTCTTCCTGCACTGTCACATCCAGCCTCCATCCTGGAAGAATTTATGCACATTCTTACGGGTTTAGTCTTGTATAGTCCAATTAACACTCTGCAAAATAACTGAATTTTGGTTTACCAGCCACGTTAACAAAAAGAGACTGATTATACCCAAAATAAGCATCTTCCTTACTGAAATTAAAAAGAAAATAAGTGTTGGATTTCTTTTTCTATAAGAAAAGAAAATGAACAGCTGTTTTGGGGGATGTGCTGTTCCTTAAACTCCCAGAGTTCACGTGCTCCCCAGGGCTGGCCTGGAACCCACCTCTCCTGCTTCTCCAGGTGAATCCACCTGCAGTTCCCAGGGGAGCTCTGGGCCCAGCCTCCTGCCTGTTGGAGTAAATAATCTCCTGTTCACTCAGCCAAGAGCTGGAGGCCCAGGTGGGTCACACATCCCTGGCACTGCTCCCCCGGCACCTTGCCGAGCCTCGCTGGGTTTGTGAATCTCATTGAACGCTTGCACTCGCTTGAAAAACATTTATTCACTGAGTTGTTTCTCCTCCAGAGCTAGTCCTGACAAAACCAAGAGGGTTATTTGTGTGCAGAGCAATGCACAGGTCTGCAAAGCAGCGAGGTTTCAATCTAAGCAGGTTTAAATCTATGAGCACACACACGAGGTATCAAACACCAACACATGCAGAAATAGTGCTTTTAAAAAAACAACAAGCTGCCTATTGTTTGCAGTGCTTTGGAGCAGGGCTGAGTACACCAAACCTCTATGATTTCACTCTAGAACAGGTGTGTTCTGCTCAGTACATTGAGTTCAGCAAGGTTGAGTGTCTGTTTGTTTGTTGTAGCATTTCACCCACACGGGAGAGGTGGAAGAGATTCTTCACTGTATTAAAAAAAATAAATAAAATAAAGTGCTTGAAAAAATGCAAAGGAGGTTTTAGATAAATAGAACTGAAGTAATGACTGTGCCTAATAATAGGCAGGTAAATAATCCATCCTGAAGCTGACATCAAATGCTGATTTGCCTGGAGCTAAGCCTGTGCCCAGGCACTGCTGGGTTGCACACATGGCCTAGGCAGGACAGAAAGGGCAGAACCCTGAAGAAGAACTTTCATGCTGAACCCTGGCTACATAATTCACACCCCTGGAAGTGGTAGTTTTGTTTTTAACAATGATTCAGGTGCTTGCTGAGCTGAGTTTCTCAGCGTGATTTGCCTTGAGCAAGTCAGGATTCAGCAGAAACTTAAACCTGAAAGCAGCAGCCTCTGTGCCCAAGCAGGGCAATGCTTCTCCCTCCTAAAATCCTCCAGTTAATCTTAACAATCTCAGACACAACTTTTAAAGTACATGCACCAAACCTACAATCCAACCTGAACTAGAAGTTAAACCCTTCCAAGCTACTGCATGCATTAAAACTTGAATGCAAAGCAAACTCCAGTGGCCTCTTTCCTTCTGCACCCCATCCCAGGAGGGGCTCTGTGCTGTGCAGGAGTTTCCTCATGCCCCTTAGGACACGTGTGTATTTACAGGGGCTTCTTGCTGTTGCTTTCCTGGGCCTGCCCCTCCCTTTCAGGTGGTTCACTGGGGGATGTGCCTGAAAGAAGCCAGCTCCCCTGACTCCAGAACTCCTGTTATCCCACACTGTGGGATCAGAGAAGGCTCTTGGCTTTGCATGGAACTCCAGCACACCTTTCCCACCAGGTGTTTTGAAGGCTCGGATTAAATTCCCAACACATTCTCTCCCTGTTCCCACAACAAACCACTGCATTCCCTGGCTGGAAGAGACCACTTCAGGGCAGGAATTAAACACAGACAGGGCAAACAGAACAAGTAATGGCCAGATGGTTTTGGAAATCAACTTCTTAAAACCACAGCCTTGATGGGAACAGATCTGTGCTCGCCTCTGTCCCACCAGCATTCCCAGAGCTCTGGAAATGCACCAGGACTGGCCAGTAAGGGTGGCTGGGGACGGTGCCCAAGGGCCAGCGGGTGTTTCTCAGGGCACACGAGCCTCTTAGAAGCAACACATGGTCCAGCACAGCCCCTGCCAAGATGCTGGGCAGCAACAGGCTTGAGAGCTCCGCAGCGAGACTGGGTTTGCTGTACACACTCAGTGACATGCAGAATGGGAGTCTATAAACAGCAAAATCAAACAGAAACAATCAAACTTGAGCCTTCCTGGAACGCTGCTTCCTGTGAGAGGGTGGTGCACACCCACCTCCCCCAGCTCTGCTTCCTCTCCACGTGTGGATTCCTAGGGGGAATTACATAATAGCACAAAACTTGGACTGCCCCGTGTCCCTGGAGACATCCAGCTTGTTTTTGTCCCTCACCAGGATGGCTTCGTTGCCGTACTGCGAGTACCACATGCTCCTGCTGCGGCTCAGGTACGTGTTGGGGGGAGCTGACTCCAGTTTCTGCTGCTGCTGCTGCCAGATGAGCAGGGAGGTGTCCCTGTACCTCAGGCGGGCGTAGCCCTCGGACAAGGCTTTCTCGGGCAGGGGCACCCTCCCGTTCATCACCGGGTCACTCATCTGCCCCAGGAGAGCTCCACCAACGGGAGCTCCTTGCCAACAGCTCCGAAATAATCCCCGCTGGCTCTGTCCAGGTCGGTGGCTGCTGCTTGGAGCTCAAGGGAGAACATCCCAGGGGACGGCTCTCGGGATCCACGAGCTGCTGGCACGGCTCAGGAGAGGGAGCAGGGCCCGAAAATCACAGCAGGCAGCCTGGCCTTGCTTAAAAACCACGCCAGGACTTCTGAGAGCTCACCCAGCGGTGCTACTGCTGCGTGTTCCATGCTGGGAGGGGCCCACACGTGCTGTCTGTTGACAATGCATGGAGCATCTCCATAGGTACGAGCAGCCGGGCAGGACAGGCCGAGCGGGCCTGGATGAGCTGAATTCCCTGGAGAACGGATCCCGAAGCTGTCAGAGGTCAGAGCCCAGAGGTCAGCGGTGGCCAGGCCCGTGCACGGCCTCTCGCCGCTGATGGACGGGAGCCCGGCACGTCACGTGCCCAGGGATGCAGGAGAAGATGCTGCTCGGCCCCGCTTGTGGTACCCGAGCTGGGGAGGGGGGGGGGCCCGGCACCTCCGGACGGCACCTGCGGGGCACAGCAGCGTCACCCACGGGCTGCCACCGGGGCTCCCCGCCCTGCCAGCCTCCCTCTCCGTGCCCCCCCACCTCCCGCCCGT
>VXBC01005109.1:161712-203855 GCA_013399945.1 Ploceus nigricollis | reverse complement strand
TATATATATATAAAATATATAAATCTGAAAATAAGATTGTATTTCTTTAACAGCTGGAGTGTGTTTAAACCCTGGAAATCCCAGGCTGAGTGGCATGGCCCCAGGACAGGAAATGTGCACAGCACTGGGACAGGCTTGTGTGCACATCCAGACCCTTTGTGTTTATGGGAAGCACTTTCTCATGTGAGTGATCTTCCAAGAAAATCACTGGTGAGCCTTGGAGAGGGGAGGAGACACAACAAAAAAAAAGAGACAACACTTTTCCTCCCATAGCTGTGGGAGAACTGTGGCTTTAAACAGAAAATAAACCAGAAAATTTCCTAGTAAACCCAGCAGAAGAGTTTATGATTTTTTTTTTCCCCCTTTATAGATCAGCTTCTATATCTTTATTTTCCTGCTGCTGCTGCAGGGTTTGGGGCTGTTTGCTGGGAATTGCTGCTGGAGCAGCAGCTGCTCAGCACTGTGTGGCTCTGGGCTCCTTTTAGTGGCCCTGGGGCTCCCTTTGGTGGCCCTGGGGCAGCAGATGCTCCATCTGCAGGGTGTAAATGCCTTTGTTCTGCTGGCTGGGCAGAGCCCAGGTGATGGCAGAGCTCTGGGTTTTGGGACAGGGCATTATTGTGGTGCTGTGGCAGCTCCCAGCTCTGGGGTGATGCTTTCAGGACCAGCTGCTCCTGGGGAGATGGGGCTGTCTTGTAGAAAAATTTTAAGTTTTCAAGCTGCAAAATAGACCTAAAAACTTTATGTTGTGAAGGGGTTGGTGGCATGGAGTCAGGCCAGCAGGAACCATCCCAGCAGGAAGGCTGGGGGTGTGGGGCTGCCTCTAAAAAGGTGAATTTTTCAGGGTGAAGTTGCAGGAGATGAAATGTGAGGTTTGCTGACCTGTCCAGGCTGCTCTGTGCTGGGGGTGGATATTCCCAGGGAGGTGTCCTGCCCCTCCTGTGCACCCCTCCCCATTCACTGAGCTTCTCCCAGCTTTTGTTTGTGGAACCCACTGGGGATTTAGGAGTGGGTATTGCTTGAGCACAAATAATTCTGCAGAAAAAAAAGTGGAGTTTTTGAAGGGCTTTCTGAAAGAATTAAAAGTTTCATCTGGGATCTTGCCAGATGTGAATCATCCCATTCCAGGTCAGAGGGCAGGCTCCTGGCTGGCATCACAGATCTGTTACCTCACTTTAACCCTTCCTCATCCATCAGTTCTGGGCTCTCCAGGGGTTGGGATGCTCACACTGATGGAGGGAGGACACCTCCAAGGGACTTCCCACCTTTAATTGCTGAAACTCCCTGCAGCTTTGGCCACTTGGAGCTGATGCAATCAGCGTCTCACCGGTGAGAACTTCACCTGGGATGCAGAAAACGTGGTCAGATAACCCTGAGCAGCCAAACCTGTTCCTTTGGTGGGAGGGTGAGAGGCCAGACAAACCTTTTGCTTCTCCCTTGCTGCATTTCCCACCCTCAGCGTGCCCAGGTGCACGTCACCAAGCCCTCCCCACATGGAGAACACCTAAAGATTTATTTTTTTCTTAGAGGTGACAAAGGTTAGAGGTGAATTTCCCTGGTATTGACAGCTGGGTTGTCTTGGGAAGGGTAATGAGGAGGCTTTAATGAAGCTACAGTATCTGCCTGAGAGTGGGGTTTTAGCCAGGTTGTTGCAAGAAGCATTTCTAATTAGGAGAGATTTAATTCCAGATTTTTGTCATCCCCCCCCCTTCCCTCTTAATTATATTTGCTAACGTGTTNTAATTATATTTGCTAGCGTGTTTAACAGCTTTCCCTTCAGAAAAGAACAATTTATTCAAAGGTCATAAATAGATTCTGGCATTAATTACTCCAGGAGTCACACTGGGCTGCTCTGGAGAAAGCAACTCCGTGGGGAATGCTAAACCTTTCACACTTGGATTTATCTGGGCTTGAAACGACTTTGTTTGCACACACCCCCCATCAAAACACCTCCAAAAAAACCCCAAATAGCTGATTGCATCCACATTTGTGTCCAGCTGAAAACCCACTGGGACCTTGTAGCTAATTTCCCTGAGTTTCTGGAGCAAGCCTGTAAATCACAGCGTCTCCCTTGATCTCTTCACATTTGTTTTATGAGGTTTGGGGGTGTTTTTGTGGAGTAGTTTGGGATCCCATCGTTGCTGTGGATGCTGAGCTGGAGCAGGGAGAGCAAAGCCTGGCTGGGGGCAGTGGCAGAAGGACAGGGCTGAGCTGTTCCTCCTCCTCAGCCCAGCTGAGGTTAATAGTTTTTGTAACCTCCAGATTTTTGGAGTGGCTGCAACATCTGTTCCAAGTGATAATAATGCAGTGCTGAGGGGGAATTAGCATACAGCTGCTGGGCTGGGGGAGAGCCTCTATAGAAAAATAAATGAATTTATTGATGGAAGATGAAGCCTCACTGCGTTTTCATAGTTCCTGGTAATTTTGGCAGCGTGGGCAAAATCTGTTCCTGTGCAGTGGGAAGGGATGGGGCTGGGATGTGGGACTCTGATGTGATTTAAGGCTCCAGTGTCCTTTGTTTTGTTGTTTCACCCAAAGCCAAGAGTACTTTTTGCTGGCTTTAGGTTCCTTTTGAAGGCTCAAGCTGCCAGATGAGCCCTATTGCCTGGGCTGGGCTGGCTGTGTGTGGGGAATATTGAATTTCTCTGGGAATAACTCTGCTGCCTCAGAGCCCTGATCCAGTGGGTGGCATCCCTGCACATTGTGCTCATCAAAGTCTCTTTTTCTTGCACTTTGGCTCTTGCTGTGGTCACCAGGAGCTGCAGGTTTGTGTTGGCACTTCCCAAATGTGTTGCCTGTGCTGGTCCCTCTCCATCCTTCATCACCCTCAGGGATCAGGATCCTGCTCACCCTGAGCTCACCCACAGCACCCAGCACTGAGGTTAAATATTTCTATGACTCTTCCTCCCCTGGTGTTTTTCCTGGCATCCTGTGATGTGACAGTTTAATTTTTCCTTGAGGGAAGGCAGACAAACGTTGCTTTTGTTGCTTTGGGGAAATGCAGAAGAAAGTTACTGAAGTGTTCTCTGAAGCCTCACAGACTTGAAAGCGAATTTAAAATGTCCAGCTTTTCAAATTTATAAACCCAGAATGATGATTGGTGAGATTCTGGATTCCCCTCCTTGGAGAATAATGAAAAAATTAAACTGAAGCCAACCCACGTTCAGCTTTGGGCTCCACCAGCAGGAACTGAGTGAACAGAATGACCTGTTTTATAAAAAAGTGGGGACAAAAACCATCTTAAACACCTGATTTAACTGGATGTGAATGAAAGGAGTGAGAGTAAAACTCCAAGGGGTGGAAAGCAGCCTCATAAATGCAGAGAGGAATTGCCAAAGATGGGGCTGTGTGTGTGTGCAGGGATGTTGAACCCCCTGAGCTGGGGCAGAGGGAAGGAATAACCTCCTGTAGCCACCAGGATTTGCAGGGTCTCTTCACAGGAAAATCTCTGAGCAGCCACAGAGATCAAATCTTGTTTTGGGTTGGTTTTTTTTTTTTTTTCCCACTGATTTAGAGGTTTATTTTTTGAGAGACAGCTCTTCTAATAGCAGTGTCAGGGTGTGAGGCTCCTGTGTGACACAGCCAGGGTGTCAGGAGTGTTCTGGCTCTATACAAAGCCATTATTCAGCTGAGCAGGGCTGGCATTACCTGCCTCTGGTGCTGCTGAGGCAGGAGGAGCTGCTCACAAAAAGAGATATTTAACTTGTCTGTGCTTAATAAATGCTTGGGTTTGTCTCTGGCACGTCAGCAGCCAGCCTTGGAGTGCTGAAGGATCAATGTGGAGCTTCTCCTCCCTCCACCCACTGAGGGTTTTACTCAAAAATTGGACAGAAATCCTCCTGGCTCTGCCTCCTCATCCCACCCAGGGCTGGCTCAGGTCTTTGGGGTTTGACATTTCCAGTGGAGCTGAAATGGATCTTCAGCCTCCCACCCTGCTCTCCTCAGCTCAGTTGTGCTCCCTGGAATCCCAGGATAACCAATAATCCCAGGGGCTGATGGGGTCATGCCCAGCCCAGGGCTCCACGTGCTGTCCCTGGGTGTTTTGGCATTGTTATTCCTGAAAAAACTTCTGCAGAACTTTTCTGGGGGGAAAAAAACCCCAAAAACCTGTTGGATTTTTACAGTTCTGTGGGTTTAAGGCAGCTGTGGGGATGGTGCTGTGGGCTGCTTCCACACCCTGGTTCTTTAGGAATCTCCCTTAGCAGTGGATGTGAGTGCCCAAAAAAGCCACTTTCCTGTTCCTATTTGCATTACTTTGGGTTATTTGCATTACTTTTTGGATTATTTTTGTGTTACTCATGGATTCCCAGGTCCAAGCTCCACTTGGTACCAGGCCCTTTGCAAACAGAGGCCCTGACCCTGGGCAAAGGTTTTCCAGATAACCTGGGGATGCAGAGCACCTAGATCTCATTGTGCCTGAGCAGAACCATTGGCCAGAGTGATTTGTTGTCCCTCTGCCTTCCTGGGGCCTGGGGAGAGACAGCTGGGCTGGATTTTGTGATCAAGTGTTTGTTTTTGTCAGAAAGGGCTCAGCTGCTGGGTTAGAGCTGTCCCTGCTGTGTGTGGCTGCCTGAAGGGAAGGGGACACAAGTGTGAGTTCTTCCTCTTCTCCTCCTCCTCCTCATCCTCCTGGGATGGTGCTGAGTCCCAAGCTCAGGACAGGGATCCTTCTGCAGCTCCAGGAAGCCTGGGAGAGCTGTGGGACAGCCCCAGTGCCGTGTCCTCCCCAGCATTGCCTGGATGCTGTCCCTTCTCCAGGCTTCCCAGGGGGCACTCCCAAACCTCCCAGCCTGGGGAGGAGGCTCTGGCTGCTGGGAGGGAGCTGGGCTGGATTTCCCAGCCCTCCAGAGGGTTTGGGAGGAGCAGGTTTGGGGGTCACACTGACCTGCTGTGAGACCTTGGAGCTCCTCGTGGAGGAAGTGGGGTAAGGAATGAAGGTTCCAAGGCAGAGGCAGAAGTTTGCAGGTGCTGTGTGACTGTCCCTCCTGCCTGGATGCTGGCCCAGGGCACCTGTTGGTCTCACACAAGTGTGAGTTCTTCCTCTTCGTGGTGCTGCTGTCAGGCTGTGGGCTGGGGAGGTGGGGAAGGAAGATTCCATCCTGGTGACTCTGTGGAGTCCCTCCCTGAGCGTTCAGAGCTGTGGTTAGCCAGACTCTGGCTGGGCACAGAGCAGCTGGGAGCTCGTTCCTTGTGCTGGAGGAGGGACAGAAGTTCAAAAGTTGAGTGTCTGAGTGAGAGCAGCAGCTCGGTACCAGGGAAGAGCTGACATGGCTGGAAACCAAAACTGGAGCTGCAGTTGCATTTCAGATGGTTGCATCACTTTTACAGGACGTTCCTTTTATTATTCAGTGCAATGCGAAGTTTCCTGGGGTGGAAGGAGGTATTTTGGGAGTGGAGGAGGATTAAAACCTCCATGAAATCCCTTTGGTCCCTCCTGCCAGGCTGGGGAATGATGGATCAGAAGTGTGAGCCCATCCTGGGGCGTGCAGGGCCGGGCTCACTGGGGGCTCAGTGTGCCCCTGAGCACACCCTCAGTGATTTGGGATCTGGGAAGAGCCACCAGCAAGGGCTGCCCTGAGGTGCTCTGCCTGAGCTGTTCCCAGGTGTCGGAACCCAAAATGTCCCTCAGACATTTCTGGATGTTCCGGGTCCAAGTCAGAAGCATTTGAGACCCTGGCAGGCAGCTGGAAACAGCTGTGATTTTGAATTTGAACCATGGAATGATTTACCAACCTTGCAGGAAGAACAAGAAACCACAAAAGTTTAGACATTATAGTAGAAGTAGTAGAAGTAGTCACAAAGTAGAGGGAAGAATTTTTGAGTATTGTACAGGGGGGTTTTTAGTTTTGTACATGGGGGTCAGAAGTTTTAAGATGGAGGAATTTGGGCCTGTCCTGTCTTTCCTCTGTCTTCTTCCTCACCTCCATGTTCTTGGTGATGTTGGCACTCACAGATTGGTTTAGAGTAGAAGAGCACCGTTCAATACAGACAATAGGTATTGGGGGAAAACTATAAGCATGTAACACGTAATAAAAGATATAAAAGATAGCACCAGCCCTGGGTGGGAGGGAGAAGAAGTTGAGAGACAGAGAGGGCTGTGTGCCTTTGCCTGAGCTGCTGAGCAGACCGCAGCACCCAAGAAGAAAATCTTTTAGATAACATGCAATAAACTACCTTGAGACCAGGCAACAGAAGACTACTGAGTCCTTCTTGAAAGTGTGGGTTGGAGGAGAGACTTTTCCACCACAAGGAGCCCCCCCTGACCCAGAGGTGTGTTCTGACACCCAGCCCAGAGGTGGAAGGGCTTTGTTCCCTGAGGGCTCCAACAACCATCCCCAGCAAGGGAGGCTGTGCAGTGCTTGGCCCCCTCAGCCTCTCCTCCCTGGAGCCCCTTGGCAGAGCTCCAGCAGACAGAAGTTGGTCACTGCCCCAGCCCTGGCCAGGGAATGCTGCTCCTGGTGCAGTGTGCTCCAGGAAAAGCCTCCATCTGCTCCCTGAGTGTAAGCAGAAGTGACGGGTCACGATGACTTTACATGACATGTTATTTTTGCTCCCCTCCCCGAGGCACTCAGCAGCTGGAGAGCCTTTCCCCAGCACTGCTTTGAATAAGAGCTTTTTGCATTGGAAGCTACACCTTAGGAGAGATGTTTTATTTCCCTGGCTGTTTATAGCCCTGTAAAATACTGTGGAGCCTTCATTTTCCCTCTTTGCATGGTCTCCATTGCATTATGCAGAGGAACAATTTATTCCTAACAGCTCAGCCTAATGTGTGCCACAGCCATTTCCACAGGAGCCAGACCTGCCTTAATGTTTGCTGGATGGCTTTTTAAATGCATCGTGCTGGCTCCTAAGCCAGGCTTTTTAATCACTCCTGCTCAGAGCTGAGTGTACATGAGTCTGACAAAAACCTTGGTGCTTGTTCTCACACCTTAATTCTGTGCTTAAAAAAATCCCTCCCTGAGTTCCACACTCTGTGTGTGTGTGTTGGTGGAGGCAGTTGCTAAGAGAAGGGATAATTTAAAGCAGAAGGAAGTCATACATGCAGCTGTACTAAAAATTAACTTCAGTTGGGTGGTACTTAGGAAATTAAAGCAGGGATGCTGCCAAAAAAAAAGGGGAAATGAAGAGTCTGCCTTTGACTGGGTGTTGATAGTGTCTTAACTGTGTCAATAAAGTCACTTTAATTCGTGGGTCAGTGAGCTTTTTTAGGGCTGCTGCCTGTTTAGGCTTATTGATCCTCTCCCATTAAGCTCCAAATGTTGTCCTTTCCTGTCCAGACAGTTCTCAGCCCAGTCCAGCAGAGTGGGTGGCTTTGGAAGGAGATGGAGTGGAGCTGCTGAGAAGGAATCAGATGCTGCTGCCAGTTCCCCTCTTCACCCCTCTGGCTGAAACACAGCATTAATGGTCCAGCCCAACATATCCCTGGGGCCTTATCTGCATCCTCAAATTGTACCAAATTAATTAGCCTGGCACAGCAAAAGCAACCCAACCTTCCCTAACGCTCTGCAAATGCAATTACCCTGCTACCAGAGCTTATTTGAGATATTCCAATTAACAGTCAGCTTTGTCTGGTGGAGCTGCTCCTGTCTGGCTGGTGAATACCTCATTAAATCCTGGTCCATGGGATCCCAGACTGGTTTGGGTTGGAAGGGACCTGGGTGCTCAGGCAGTGCCATCCCCCTGCCCTGGGCAGGGACACCTTGCACTGGAGCAGGTTGTTCCCAGGGGAAACAGCTGGGTTTGACAGGACCCAGCTCCATGCAGGAATGGAGGGGAGCTCCCAGGGAGCCAACCTGGATTTTCCCATTGTCTCACAGGGAGATTTTCCAGTGGAGTTTTCCTGCTTACCAGAGTGTAAATCAGTGCAGAATTACACAAGTGTTGTGCTTGTGATAATCCCCAACATGCAACTTCCCATGAAATAATTCACCAAAGCCTAGTTTGAAAAAATCCAGCCCCCCTCACAAAATACAAAATAATGTTCTTCCTTGTTTTTAATAAAGGAAAAAAAAGGATAAAAAATATAAAAATATTTCTCTGCTTGTGTGTGTTTAACCCCTTTTAGGCTGGCTCAGAAAGGAGGACTTGCCTTGCAGAAATATGAAGCCAGATCTAGAAACTGTTCAGTCAAAGCATCCAGGAGATTTTGGGAGGATTTCCAACCCCCTCCAGCCTCAGGTGCCAGCTTTGGGGGCACCCCTGATGTGTTTCTGTAATAAATGAGTGTTAGGAGCTGCCAGGAATGGGATGTGGGTGTTAAATTAGAGGGTCCTGCTAGCTTGTTATCCTCCCCAAGCATTAATTTGTATCAATATCCAGAGCCTTGTTTCCTGTAATCGCTGGGATCTGTTCTCACTGCTGTTTTTATGAGCTGGGGACCTGACCTTTTTAAGCAGCTTTACAAATGAAGTAGCCAGCAGATTAATTTTCTGTAGCCTGTTTTCATCGTGGGGAGCAGGAACTGTTCTGCATTGCTGGAGCAGTAAATTTTACCTCTGGAGCTTGGGAAGGGAGGGGAAAAAAAATCTTCCAGATAAGGTAAAATAGTCACATCCTCATGGAGAGATGGAAATAAATTGGGCAGAAATGAAGCTCCCCTTGTTCTGATTCAGGGGAGGTCAGGGACAGGGCTGTGCCCAAATCCAGGGAGGTCTGGAGTCTGTGGCCAAAATTTAAGCACTGCTCACTGCAGAAAGATCTTTAATTCATCGTGGTGACAAATCTCTTGATGCTTCAGGAAACTTCCCAGAACCAGCCTCAATTCTGGCTGGAGTCTCTCATGCAATTCCACCCTTGCAAAAAATAACTCGAAATGGGAAGTGATTTCCTTTTTGCTGCCTGTTTTCTTGCTGTGGTGTGGGTTGGGATGAGTGAGCTGTGCGGTGCAGGAGTGCAGAGCCACTGCTGGGGCTGCTCTGGGACAGCCCTGCCCCTGCTGGGGCTCAGAGCATCCTTCCCAGAGTTAGGGTTTCCTTCCAAACACGCTGCCAGGATCAAGGAGTGATGGCTCTTGTGCTTTTCACCTGGCTTTCACTGATGTCAGAGTGATTGCAATGATGCTTGATACTCTCTAGTAAGGAATTAAACCTCTCCCTTTCCTCCACGAGGGCTGAGAATGCTTAATTGAAATCTTACAGATAAAATACAGCTTCTAATCTTAAAATCTTAAAAAAAAAAAAAAAACCACCAATCAACATCACAGTAATGCCAGTGGCCTCTTTATCCTCCCCTTGATCAAAGTTCATTCTGATTTTTATCTCGTGCCTACATTAAATATGATGGTTAACCTTCAGATTTCCTGTCTTGGCCTCCCAAGCTTTGTGATACTTACAGTTACTCTTCAGTTAATTAATTTCCTTGCAGTGCTGCAAGGAGAGGAACTGATACCCTGAATGCAAATTGCCCAGGGCAGCACAAGTGCTTTAGGTGGTAAGAAAAATGGGTGTTTGTGCCTGTGCTGCTGGGTGGGTTTTTCTTCCCTGGGACACGGGGATGGATTTGGGGTTGGTATATTTGGGCAAGTAGGATTTTGGGATGTGCTCTGAAGCTTTCTGGAGTCTGGTAGAGACTCTTGGGGGGCTTCTCCTGCTGCCAGGGGAGCTCTGAGTACCCAACTGTGGGTTTAGCATTTACAACTCTGACAATTTCCTATTCCTGGGGGGAAGGTGCAGTGCAGGGGGTTTAAATGTGAGCATTACCAAAAGCCCTTCCTGTTCCCAGCACTGCTTCTTCCCTGTAATGAAATGCAACAAAAACATTCATTATTTAAAGCTGAGGAGAGCAAGAAGCCCTGAGTGACCCCGAGGGCCTCGGGGCTGCCTGTCCATCCTCGGTCCCCAGGCACAGGCAGCCTCCAGATGCTGGCACAGCCACCCCAGGCTGCTTTCCCCAGCTCTGCTTCAGCTCCTGCTGCTGCCCAGAGCTGGACATTCAGTGCTCAGCTCTTGCCCATCACCCAGGAGGCTCAGAGGAGCTGCTGGGCAGTGGCTGCTCCCTGTCCAAGCGTGGTCTGTAGGTCCTGTGGTCCAGGAGAGTTGTTCATGCTGGAGGAGCAATGCACAGCTTGGTTGGCCCAGGGGCACCCCATGACCCCATTTCTGCTGCTTTTTGGGGTGCTGAGCTGCTGGAGCCAGCCTCACCTCTGCCCTGAGGAGCTGATGGCAGCACAGAGCCCTGGTGTGCTGCCAGGAGCACCCAGGGAGCTGTTAAAAAGCACATTTGGGGCTCAGTCGTGTGAAAATGCAGCTTGATTTCGTGTGCAGGTCTGCATCAGTTCTCCAGAATGTGAGAAGTGTTGTGGTTTTAATTCCTTCTCTAGGCAGGAGCTGGGGGGTGTCTTTCAGCATCATTACCTGGTGCCATTAAGGGAAATGTTCTGAGAATTTGTTGTCTGCTTCTAAAAATGCCATCCCGGCCCCTGGGGTGACATTTCGGGGCTGTTTCTCTCCAGACCCATGGCCTGGTTTTCAGCAGGGCTCTGGGGGTGGCTGGCAGCCTGGCAGCAGCCCAGGAGGTGTCACCCAGCCCGGGTGTCACCGTGCCTGTCACAGGGCTGGGCTGTTTCCATCTCCTGGCATGCAGAACTCCTCTGGTGACCTGGGAGCTGAGCTCTCCCCTCCAGGACTGATCTGGTGGACAAGGCTCTGGAAATCTCACCACAACAGATATTTGCATTTTTTTTTTCCAGGCTTTTATTTCCTCTGTCACCCATTTCAAAGGTAAAAGCTGCGAGTTATAAATGTTTTCCTTGGCTGAGAGTTTGCTTTGCAGTGGTGATTTCCCTGTGGCTGATGCCCTGCTTGGGCACTGTGGGATGGATGTGGCAGGAGTTTGTTTGTTCTGCCTCCTGGCAGGTACCCTGGCAGAGGAAAACACCACATTTAGCTGTAATTTTGGAGGCTTTGTGAGACTGAAGTGAGGCTAATTGGAAAGGAGTCACCCCACAGCGTGACTGTGTGCAGAAAAATTGCATTTTACCCACGATGGATGAATAATGCCATGGCAGCCGTACAAGCTCTTCCCAGAAAAGCCTTTTGGATGTTGGAAGATTGCATGCTGTTGGTCTGATGGCAGAATTTCTAAAATCAGATTTCTTGAGATGCTTTAAGAAAGCAGAGGCTGCAGGGAGGCTGCTGTGTGCCCTGAAATGAGGATGTTCCCCTGGCTAACGTCAGCTCAGGGGTGTTTGGGGATCATAAAATCACAGATTTTATGGAAGGGGCCATAAAGCTCATTGGAGCCATGGGCAGGGACCTTCCAGATATCAAGGAATATTTAAAATCTACTCATATGGGACTCCTCTATAACTGATATATAAAGATTTTAAATTCAGCTTGNAATTAAATATTAATTATTTGTCTGTTTTGAGAATTTTGCATAAATGACCCTGCAGTCCCCTGCTGCAGACACCCTCCCATCCCAAAAGTTTCAGAGCTTGGCTCTTCACCATTTTTTCAGGGCAGCTTGGTTTTGAAGAGACAAAAATGAGTTGTGGGAATGTCTTGGATGAGCCCAGGCTTGCAGGCTGCTGCCTGCACCCAGAGCTTGACGTGACAAGGCTCCATTTGCTGACTGGGCTGCTATCGACTCATCTGAGAGCTGCACCAGAGCTTTTCTCATCCCTGTCCTGCCAAAAGTTCATCAGGGTTCCATTCCCTGGGCCAGCCTGAGGAGCAGGAGGACAATTCCTGCCTGGAAAGTTCCCTGGAAGAGCAGCATTGCAGTGTAACTCTAGCTGGCCTTACGCAATTCCTGCTTTTCCTCAAGAGCAGCTGAGTGCTCTGTTGTAATTTGATTGTCATGCTTCGGGTCAAGTCCTTTCTCAAAGCTTTGGGTTGGCCCAAATGTTTGGAGTTTTCTCTGCAGGAGCCTTCCCACGCATGGAGTTATCTCATCTCTTCATCAGCTCCCATCAGGGTTTATTTTTCACATGTCCCATCTCTTATCTGTGGTCGTGTTTTTGGAGTGGAGTGCGATCCTGGGTGAGGCAAACACGGGGTTAGGAATCACAGCAATACTGTCAGCTAAGACATCTCTTTTTATTCTTTTCTTTATTCTTTTTTCCTTTTTCCCTCTTTTTTTAACTGAGTTCCCCTGCTGGAGCTGTGTCTCTTCCAGCAAGAGGAGAAAAAGGCTGGGTTTGAGGAGTCCTCTTCATTCAGGATGGCAAATGTGGGCAGGTTGAGCAATGCCTCCAAGCTCTCCTGCTCCCAGGCTTTCTGCAGCCTCTGATTTAATTGCTCAGGAAAGCCCAGCCTGGATTTGTCAGTCTGCTGTGGAGACACCCAGATCTGGCATGCAGGAGTCTGAGATTCCTGGATTCTGGGAGAAAGCCCAAAAAAACCACCTTGGATGGATTTGCTGTGGCCCTGATGAACCTTGGAAGTTTCTGGGTTTCTCCTCTGGAGCAGGGTGATGATCCTTGGTGGCTTTCCCACACTCAGAGGTGCAAAGCCTCTGCTCCCTGTCCATCCCCCAGGAGCTGCTGGACACCAGGGCTGTCAGAGAGGAGCTGTTCCCACCTGGTTTTTCCAGAAACTCTTGTTACTCCTGGGATTGGCTCTTCAGGTCTCTTAGAGATGCCCTAAAAGTTCAATTTCTAGAGTACAATCAGCAACAGAGGGATTTGATTGGGGTTCTCCAGAGCCTCAGTGGGAAGGGTTTGGGTCACACAAACCTCCTGCCTGGGGCTGGTGGGGTTGCACCAGTGCTGGACCCACTGGATTGGGGGTGGTTGGGGGAATTTCAGCCCTTGTAAGCACCGTGGGTGAAACCCTCCCAGGCATTGCAATTAAAGCCTTAAAACCTTAATTATTCTGCCTTTCCCAGCGCCTGCAGGCCCGGGAGGGCTCCACAAAGGAGGGAAGTACTGTCAGCAGTGGCAGGTCCAGCGTTTTCTTCGGGAAGTTGCAGCTTCCTTCCTCTCATTTAGAGCCCCCGAGTGCCGTGGGGTGACCCTCGGATGGACAGACGGACGGAGCCCGGCGTTCCCCCGGGAATGTGGGATCTGCTGGCTCCTGCCACGGGCTCTCAGAGCCTCCCCTGTCACCAGGGAGAGGTTCTGGGGCTTTGGGGAGGCCATCACCTCTCAGCACACCAACATCTGGGCTCGGCTGTGACGTCTCTTCCCTCTGGGCTCAGGGATGTCACCGGATCCTCGTCCCCTCCTCCAGCCCTGAGTTATCCTGGACTCTCAGCTGCCTGGTGGATGGGGGGGGGGTTTAGCCACACTTACAGCCTTCTTTTTGTTTTTCCATTTTTTTTTCCATGTGTAACGGGGGAAATGAACCTGGCAGTCCTCAAGGGGAGTTCAGGAGTCAGGAGAACTTCTCTTGGATAAAATAGGATGAGCTCTTGGAGCCCTGGGCTTGGCAGGGTGACAGCAGCCCCCTCTGAGTGTCCTCTGAGGCTGAGGTTTGGGACCTCTGGGTATTTAACAGGTTACTCCAGAGTCTCTGTTTGTTATTGTTTTGCTTTTATTTTGTAGTTTTAAATTATTTTTTTCACAATTCCATGTATACTCTGGTTTCCAGTTCATGGGTTTTATGTTGTTAACTGAGAGACCTCTTCCCTTTGGGACACCATGATGGGAAGCTCCTGTGGGTTAACTGGGGGATCTTTGTCCCTTTGAGCCATGCCAGGGTGATGATCAGTGAAGGTTTGAGGATCAGCAGGACCAGAGCAGGGCTTGGCAGCCTGTCCTGCCCTTGGTGTGCTTCTCTTGGGCAAGGTGGAAGCTCCTGGTGGGTTTGTGCAGGAATTTTTCATCCCCCCTGAGCTCTGGCTGATTTTTCCTCCCTTTTCTTGCTGTAGGTTTGCTTTCCCCCAGTCCTCCCAGTGCCCTGCTGTGGGTTTTTGCTAAAACCCATGGTTGCTTTCTCTCAGGTGCTTTCCTAGGGATAAATGGTGCTTGTGAGGGGATGTGAGAAGGAGAAGCTGTGGAGAGGTCAGCCCTCATCAGTGTTTCAGGCTCATTAATCAGCCTCCCTAAGTGGAATTTGCCCAGCCCTGGAGCGCTCAGCAATGGGAATGGCTTTGAAAGGCAAGGGGGGGGAAATAATAGTGCTAAACTGTTTGAGAAATAATTTCATTCTCCACTTCTCAATAGATAAATCTGCTGTCCAACAACCTGAAATTTAATCTGTCCATCTGGAGTAATTGATGAGCTGCGACTTGAATCCAAATGCAGAGGGGAATTCTCTGCAGAGAGGTTTTGTGCTGCCTCTGCACCAGAGACAATGGGGGAAGCTGGGGAGGAGCAAAGCCAGGAGGAACAAAGCCATGGGAGATTTGGTGCTGCTGGGGGGGGAATCCAAGCTCCACTGGTGATTTTGAGTCATTGCTGGTCCCAAAAATGTCCTGTGGAGGCATTGGATGGGGCAGAGCAATTTGGAGAGGTCAGATACAGGTCGTGATTTTCAGTTTTAGATCAGCTTTAGAGAATGGTTTGGGTTTGAAGAGACCTTAAAGACCACCTAATCCCAACCCCTGCCATGTGATGGCTGCAGCCCTGCAGTTCCCACTGGATACCCTTGGACTTTCTCTCCATTCCTGATGCTGGAGGAAGCCAAGGGAGTTTTGGTGCAATATCAGAGTAGCACAGGGTGACTCGCCGTGGCTCAGAGATGCATCCTTTGGCTCTCTGCAGAGGTTTGTGCCACGGGACACCTGTTTTCCCCTCATAAATGATGTGTTTTCTCCAGGAGCCAGCCTTCCTTGCCCGTTTGCAGAGCCTGTGATAAGCAGATTCTCCCAGCTCCCCGCTGAGGACTCACTTCTCGCCCAGTGTTTCCAGCGGTGCCGGCAGTGAGATAAGAGGAAATCTGACATCAGGGCCAGGAAGTGCTAAAGAAAGTCCCTTTCGTCATTCATCAGAGGGGTTATCTCCCCCAGCAGAGCTCCAGCATTCCTTGCATGCTGCAGGACACATTTCAAGCCCACGGCTTTGGCCACGCTTGGCAGTGGCCGCGTGCCCGGACGCCCTGTGTGCCACTGTGTGCTCCCCCACAGCCCCAGCCCCTTTCCTGAAGGCCCTTTCCAAAGTGCTGTGAGCTGCTGGATGTTCCTGCCCTTCCAGGCAAAATCATCCTCCTCATTTCTTTCCTTTCCTTGTGTTTTATGGCATTTTTTACAAGTCTCTCAGAGGTTCCCAAGCTCTGCGTGTCCATCCCGAGTGTAAGGAGCAGGGGCTGCTTTGATGCTCCTCCTGGGATCCCTCTTTGGTTGTTGAGCAGGTGCTGCTGCATTCTCCAGCTTTGTCTGTCCCTGCCATCACCAGGCTGCACAAGAAGGCAACAGAGTCCCCATTCCTGGTGGGATTTAACGGGGTATGGACGTGGCATTTAGGGACACAGCATTTAGGACAAGCCATCCCCTTCGTGGAGGGCTCAGCAGTGCTGAGCTGCTGGTTGGACTCGATCTTAGAGGTATTTTCCAACAAAAATGATTGTGTTTTTCCATTAGCAAAGCAGTTTTGGTGGGTGCCAGAGGCATGTATGGCCTTCAAGCCTTGAGGGCTGCGATGTGTTTCCAGCCCACGCCGAGGTGCTCGAGTGGTGGCTCTTCTGTGATGAATTTGCATTGGAAATGGCTCCTGTCTTGTCAGTGCAGGTGCCACGGGTGCCCAGTCATTTGGGGACTGCAGGGAGGGGCCTGAAGTGGGGTGTGAGGAGCAGTCACCCACACCCTCCCAAAGAGTCCTCTGCCACCCCCAGGGCTGGAGTTTCCAGTTGCAGAAACATCTGCCCTGCACTGGGGTGGCTGGGCATGTCCCTGCTGAGATCCCAGTGCAAAGTGCAGTTATCCCAGGTGCCAAATTATCCCTTTTTGCACCTCCCCTGAAGGCACCTCCAGTGCATTTCTGAGTTTGAGTGGCACCAAAGCAGCACAACCCTTTGTATGCCCTGTGATCATCTGAGGAGTCTCTAAACTCACTGAATTCAGTGAAAGAGATAAAATCATGAAAACTTTCCTTTAAACAGAGCATCCCAGAAGCTGCTGAGGAGCTCCCAGTGTGTCCCAGGCGTTGGGGCTGTTGGCCACCCCATGTGCAGGAGGGTGGGAGGGCTCCCAGTGGGAGTTCAGAGCAGTTTATTCACTTTATGACTCTGCAGAGTGGTTAAAAATAAGCAGAGCTCTTCTGAAACTGGGCGAGTGCAGGTGATGGGGCTCTTCTGCTGCCTCTCTCCAGTGCTGGTTCTTTACAACCCTCAAGGCCTGGGGCAGAGCTCACCACGCTTTTCTCATCTATTATCAGGCTTCAAGGTGTTTTGTTTTACCAGATGAGTTTCTTGCTCTGTTTGTCACAATCTCATCCCTCTTCCAGTCTTCCCTCTGGCTTTAACTTCCCTCTCTGATGGGCTTTGCAGTGCCCAGCAGGATGTTCTCCCCAGCCAAGGATTTGCTCTGTGGCTGTTCCAGAGCCATGGAAATGTTGGGAGCCATGGAAATGTTGGGAGCCATGGAATTCTGTGTGCTCTCAGGGCTGTTTCCAGAGCTGAGCGTGGTGTCTGTGCCCAGGAGCCCTGGCTGGTGGCTCCCAAGGTTGTTTTGCATGCACAGGAGGGTGGTGGCAGGACTGGGAATTTGTGATGTTGGTGCTCCCTTGCACCAGGGGAGATCTCAGGACCCTGCTCAGCTCTGGTCTTGCCTGAAGCAGATAAATGACACCACTGATTTGGAGCCTGACAGGTGCTGAATGAGCCCCATGCAGAACATTGATTTCTCTCTCTCTTTTTTCTCCTGCTGAATGTTTGCTTGTCCAAAGGTGTGATTGACTGGTGAATAAAATGGCCTCGGCACAGCCCATGTTAAATTGGAGCTAATTTTAACATGTGGCTGCTGAGTCTTGAGCCAAGAATTCATCATCTTCCATCAGCAGCGACCTCGAAATGCCAAAAAAAATAAAAAGCACCAGATGACACTTTGCAGACTGGCTACAGAAAAAGGGCCAGGAGTGAATTGTGCCACCAACACCCACGCTGGGTGTCCCCACCTGGACTTCTGGTGCAGGAAGGGTGAGGGTGAAACCCACCTGCAGTTGTCATCCCCAGTGGTGGCTTTTCCTGTGGCCAGCGTGGTGGCCTTGCTCTGCTGCCAGCTCCTCGCAGGTGGGGCAGGGCCCTGGTTGATTGTGTTTGTTGTGGTTTACACCAGGCCTTTTTCAGCAGCTCTTTCAATAGGTGATGGGCTTTTTCCTCGATGTTTGTCACCTGCTGGCACTCAGGGCCTGGCTGGTGGCGTGGTGGCTCTTTGCTGATGTCCCCTGGAGCTGCAGGAGGGCACTGCCACTGTGGCAGGTGCCTCCTCCTCATTTACCAGCTGTGGTCAGGGGGTTTCCACATCTGAACTGGATGAGGAACATCACTTCTGGCCTTTGCTTCCTTCACTGGCACAGGGTGCCCAGAGCAGCAGTGGCTGCCCCTGGATCCCTGGCAGTGCCCAAGGTCAGGCTGGACAGGGCTTGGAGCAAACTGGGACAGTGGAAGGTGTCCCTGCCATGGCAGAGGGGTGGAAATGGACAATCCTGAATATCCCAAACCATTCTGTAACTCTGATGTGGGGTTGCCCAGCCTGGGATGAGCAGGAGCAGGGGAGGGAGTGCTGCAGAAGGGCAGGGTGGTTCTGCAGAGGAACTTTGCATCTTGCTGTGTGTAATTGTGGCTGTACCCTGTGCCATTAACTTTCAAAATTGGAGGCTTAAAAGGATTTAAAATAAGCACACGCTGGAACTTTGGAATCAATGGGACTGCAGTGCAGCAGCACACGCAGCCTGGGGTGCAAATTCTTGCAGAGACCCAGGAGATGAAGTTGTGAAATAACCAGTGTCAGCAAGAGAGCCTGTAAAGCAATTCCAGAGAAAAAGAAAAAAAAAAAAAAACCAAAAACCTCCCAGTCTAGACACTTCTATTTACTGCAGTGTTCATGTGAGATAGAGGAATGCCCTAGAAAACCAGATTTGTTTTCAATTTCTGCCTCTGGCACGTGCTTGTCTGATGAGAAGGCTCTGATGTGATGGGACTGTCCTGTGCCACCTCCCGTGCTGGGGTAGCTCTGCTGGCCCCATGGCATGGGCCAGAAGGGTGAAAGGTTATTTCTTGCTTTGTGTAGGTGAACCAGCCTGCTGTTAATGAGGTGGTTTTGCTAATCCAAGGCTGGAAACCCTCGTGTCTAATCCCCAAAGCAGCGCTAACGAGCTGCACCACGGCCCCAAAGACTGTGCTTTGATTCTTTTAATTAAAAGAAAATTAAGCTATTTTCTTTTGCTTTGAACCCTGGGTGAAGTTTGCAAGTGGTGTGTGTTTGATGACAGCTCGGGGAGCCGAGGTTGTGGCATGTGACAAAAGCAGGCTGAGGGAATCCACCCAGAGGCAGCTTGGCTGCTCTGCCTGTTGATCACACGGGGGTGATTCACCCCCTTAATGGATTGATTTCCTTAGGACTCTAACGTGTTTGTTAGGTGTTTGTAAGGAATTTGCTGAAAAAGTGAAGAGTTGCCTAAAGACACAGCGATGAATTGAAGGTATTTTGCAGTGAGGATGCAAAAAGAAGGGAAATTAATTGGCTGGCTCAGCAGATGAAGGATGTAGGTGATGCAGCTGGAAAAATGAAGCAGATTTTTGGTTTTCTCTTCTTTAGCCCCTGTGCTGCCACGAGCAAGACCCTTTGGAGTCCTCAGGCTTCAGAATCCCTGATAATTTTGGATAAACAACCTTTTATTGCTATAGTCAAAGACAAGATTTTTCTAAAGAGAAACTTGATGTTGGTCTGCCAGTCAACCAAAGGTTTGGGTTGGAAGGGATATTGTAGATCATCCAGTCTGACCCCTGGGTAGGGACACCTTCCTCTATCCCTCCTTGTTCCAAGCCCCATCCAAGCTGGCCTTGGACACTTCTAGGGATGGAGCAGCCACAGCTGCTCTGGGTAACCTGGGGCAGGGCCTCTCCACCCTCACAGGGAAGAATTCCTTCCCAATATCCCATCCAACCCTGCCCTCTGCCAATTTAAAGCCATTCCCCCTTGTCCTGTTGCTGTAATACCTGTCCCTTCTGTAGGGAGCCAAATGGGATCATGCTGGAAATGGTTAAAAGTTCAACACTGGGCTTCTGTGGAACATCAGCTGTAATTTATATTTGCCTCCGACCTTGAAAGGGAAACGTCCTGGCTTGAGTTTTGCAGCCCTTCTGCAGCGTTACCTTGGGGGAAAGTTGTTTTTCAAAGGGGTGTTGTGTTCCTGGTGTGCAGCTGAGAGCACAGGAGCCCTCACAGGGCACCCAGAGTCTGACATCCCCAGAAACAACAAATAAACAGCAAATAAACAACAAATAAACAACAAATAAACAACAAATAAACAGCAAATAAACAACAAATAAACAGCAAATAAACTCCTGCCTGGCCTTGCCTTGCGCGTTCCTCAGTCCCTGCTCGCTTGTCTTGCATTTAACTCAGGAAATCTCAGTTGTAATTTGTGCCTGTCTGGCTCACTTTTCCCCTCCTTTTCTCCTTTTTCTCCCCCAGTTTCTGTGTTTGAAGAACATCCGGACCTTCCTCAAAGTGTGCCACGACAAATTTGGGTTAAGGAACAGCGACCTCTTTGATCCCTTTGACCTCTTCGATGTGCGGGATTTCGGGAAGGTAAGAGTTAACTCCTGAGCTCCTGGGAAGGGATGGGTGGCACTGGGGCTGTGCCCTGGGTTTGTGCTGAAAATACAAAGGTTTGTGGTTTTCTGAGCAGCCTCTGAGATTGGGCACCAGTTCCTCTGTGCTTGTGGTGTATTTAGGATTCTGCTGTGCCCTCAGTGTATTTAGGGGTTCTTCTAGGTTGATTCTGCTGTGTCCTCAGTGAAGGGTGACCAAGCCTTCAAGTTTTCTTCTTAAGATGAAAAACTCTCTGGGATCAGTCTCTGAAGGATGTGACCCATGTGTTTTTGAGAGGAGCCAAACCTTGCACAGGGTCCACACCTCGCTCAGCCCTTCCCCACCTGCTGCCACCTGTGCAGGGCGAAATAACTTTGCTGAAATCACCACTGATTTTTGTCACGTGGCCAGTGAGGGTCTGTGGGCTCAGGGAGTTTCATGGCAGGGTGAAATGAGTGCCCTGAGCTTCTCAGAAATGTGTTGCTGTAAGTGATGGTTGGCAGCAAGTATCAAGCAAGGCAAACTCTGCCTGGTTTTGACGAGTGGCTCTTGTTCTGATCCCCTGCCTTTGACACCAACTGCATCAGGGCTGATGGATGCAGGGCTCAGGGAAGCCATTACCCAGGACAATTGCTATATTCTTCAGCAGAAAAGGTGATAAAAGATTTATTAAAGCTCTGTATTGTTTTACCTGTTTCAAGCTGCCAGACATAAGCTGCTGGAAGGCATCTTCCCTTCTGATTATCCAAGAAGTAGATTTTCACTGCTGATGGGGATATATTATTTGATATTTATTGCCTAATTTATTTCTGGACCATTATGTGGAATGTGCAATTGCAAGTGCCTTGTTTTATGAGGTTTTTTTTGATTTATGGAATACAAGAAGGCAGTTGTTGTTCTGGGAATATGAATGCACAGAAGGAACCTTTTGGGCTGGGGAAGGAACTGCTGCTAATTAAAATGCTGCTTTATCGTCACATTGTCTCTTGCTTTGTGCACTTTCAAATTGCCTCTGATGCCTGGTGTTAAACCCTGCTGGAACACATCAGCTGATGAGCACAGTTTGCTTTCCTTTCTCTGGTCTTCCCTCCCCCTGGTCACTTTTTGGAGGTGCATTCAGCTTTGTGACTCGGGGAGGTGATTTGCCACTCCCTCTTTCCTCAGGGCAATCTGATTTTTTAGGAGACTTGGGAAAGAAATGTGTTATAAACTTCCAAGAGATCCAAGTGTGCTTTACTGCCTGCATCGTGCTCGTTTTCACGTTGTTGTCATCCTCAACCAACTGTAGAAAATGTGGGAAGCACAGACTCTCTACACAAAAACCTAATTTTTTTTCCTTTTTTATCAGCTCGGTGGAGGTATCAGCTGTCCAGCTCTGCACCACCCTAAATCCCTCTGGAAGCCTGTCAAAACATTCCCATTGTCTTCACCACCTTTCATTCCCACATTGCCCTCAGATCTGTGTTCAACAGTGGCAAAGCAAATAAACAGGGAAAAATCTGCTGCTGACCAGAGCTCCCTTTCCGTTTTGAGTCACGGCGAGAGCAAAAGGAGTCTCTAATCCACGTCCCCACTGGCAAAACACAGACTTCACACACAAAAAATTCTTCCTGGAGCTATTCACTCCCCAGATCAATGGTGTTTTTTTGGTTACACCATGTAGGAGGCGTTTCTGATGGAACACAGTAACGGAGAGTTTAATTGCAGAAGGGCTTTGGTGGAGTGGCCTTGGGTGTTTCCTTTCTGGATGCCACTGGGAGAGTTATTCCTCTCCTCCAAACCAAAAGGCCACTGGGACAGCAATTACCAGCAGCTTTTGGGATTGCTGGAGTGTAATTACTGAGGAGAAAGGCGGGGATTTGGTGCCAACCTCTGCGTAGAGGGCTTTGAATCTTCGGGGTTTCTTAGTGTTAGAAAACCACTGGTGCTTTAAAAGAGGATGAAAAATCAGATCCCTCAGTCCTGCCTTGCCCAGCTGTTATTCTGAGAGAGGTTTCCATGTTTCCATCACTCCTTTTGGCTCCTGAGCCAGGGCTTCTGCAAGGAGGAGCTGCCATGGGAGCAGTGGAGCCCCTTCCAGCTCTGCCTGGGGGCTCCTCACGTCCAGCTTTGCTCCTGCTTTTGCTTCTTCCTTGACTTTTAAGCTTGGGGAGGTACTTCTTCCTGTCAGCAGGGTGACAGCTGGTGAAATGGGATCGTGAACTGTGTGGGCTTCTCCAGCCAAAGTCCCAGTGGAGCTGGAAACTCCATCTCTGCTCTGTGGGATGTCAGGGAATGGGCGCGCTCAGGCTCCTGCCAGGTGGATGCATCCCCTTCCCTGTGATCTGCAGTGTCTCCCACCTCCCCAAGGGAGCACAAAGGCCACTTCCAATAGCTCATGGCCAGGTGAAATTGCTGACAGCCAGCTCTTTTCCCCCATGTCCAGTTATTGAGCAATCCTGCTGTGGTGGGGGCTGTGCTGTGTTTCATGGCAGAGGTTTGCAGAAGTGACCTGAGGTGCTGGTGCCTGTATTTCTACCCATGCCCCTTAAAAATAAATACTTACATTAATTATTTTTGAATATTTGATCCCTTTAAAGTGGTTGAGAGCTCTCCATAAATCACCAGTGGCATCTGCAGAAGTGTTTTCTCCGTGGGTGCAGGAGTAAAACCCCAGTTAATATTGCCTCATCCCTAACTAGGGTCTGATTCTGCAGGCTTGCTCTGCCCAGTCTCTATTAGTTCAGCCTGGCTCTTGAAAAAGAAATAAAATAAAAAGCTGGTGCTCATGTAGTGTGTGTTGTTACACATTTAGTAGCAGTGATGGTATAAAATCAAACTCTTATTGGACTTGCTAATTTATTGGCACCAACTGTAATGACATAAAATGTACATAAATATGGATTAAACTCTTTATTACTCTATTAGTCAGCATGATGGTAGCCAGGTTCATTAAAAGGAGTTACTCATTTTAAATAACTTGCAGTAATGTACAATTTTTTTTAAAGAAATATAGTTCAAATATTCATAAACCTGTGGAGCGTGCCATTTATTAGCCTCCCGCTCCTCTCTGCCCTCCTGACGTGGATTTAATCCTCCTGAATTCCTTTTGAAGTTCTTGCTGTCTTTGAAAAAGGCTTTTTTTGGCACCATAAGGGTCTTCCCTCCCCTGCCCCAGAGATACAAAACACTGCTGTTCTAAAAATGAAAAAGGGAAGCGATTCACAGGTCAGCTGAAAGAGGAGGAGATGCTGGGACCGAGATTAAAGTCGTGTTTTCCACCCTGGTTCTGGTCCAGGGGCTGGGGAGAGAGAGCTGCACCCACCTCCCAGCTGGAGCAGGGTTTGGAGCAGGCTCTGGATCTTCCTCTCAGCTGAACCCACTGGGATTTTTGCTGGTGTGTGGCTGGGGCAGGGCTCAGACGAGGCTTATCTTGCGTGGCTGGAGTGCCAGGGGGAGGATGTGGCTGCTGGGGAGGTGGCCCCGAGCCTGGCACGCTCCAGTGGCTGTGCCAAGAGCTGCCTTGGAGGGGGAGTGAGATCAGAGTTAAAGCAAAAGGTGTCCTTTATAAATGTGGAGTAAAAAAAAAAAATATTCAGGGTATTTTTTAGTGTCAAGGTGGCTCCTTCCTGCTGCTGATGGGCTGGTGTGGATCCCTCCTGGAAAGCCCTGGGGGATCCAGGCTGTCCTCACTGGATGCTGTTCATCCCCAGCACCGTGGCTGGAGAAGCTTCCAAGTGAGGGATTCCCCTTTGCCATCCCTTTGGGTGGGTTGGGACAGCTCTGGAGGGGCTCAGCTGCCACAGTCCCTTTCTGCCACACCCCACCCTGCTGCCAGAGGGTCAGAAAACTCAGTTTTTCTGCTTGCTTTCAGACAGGAGGGTGGGGAGTGTTGTCAGAATTATTTAAGGGATTCATAACCGAGAGTTGGTGGTTGGTGTTTCTGTTTCTCTGCTGAGAATTCCCCTCCCTCCAGCATCTCTAACACCACAGAGGAGCCTCTAGCCCTGCAGCAGTATTTTTAAGGGTGCCTTTTTAACACAGTTTGGGCAGAGAAAGGGAGGGATTTATATGAATTAATATAGAAAGGCAGAAACTGCAGAGGTCCCAGATATATGGCTGCTGTAAACCCAGTGCCAGCTGTGACCTGCTGCTGCTGGGAGCAGCTCCTCTTCTCTCATTTTGACTTTTCAGGGTTTTTTCCTGACCTCCTGCAGCCAAGAGCATATTAAAAGCAGTGTGTTTTCCCTCTGCACCATGGAGTGCATGAAGCAATAGTGTCTGGGAGCAGAGCAGCTCTTGGCAGCCAAGCTGGGTGTCCCATCCCAGCCCTGCCCCTTATTTTTACAAACCCCCAGAGGTCCAGGCAGCCTGGATGGAGTTTCCCGTGTTGTGGTGGCTGTGCCAGCTCCTCAGATGGCTCTGTGGCATTGGCTGTGTGCCCAGGGGGATCCTGTGGCAGCTGGGAGCATCTCAGATGGCTGTGTCACCACGGTGGGTGGGGAGGGAAGTGAGGAGAGTTCTCCAAAAGAAGGGTGTGTTATGTTTTACGTTTTTTTTGTTTAAATTCCCAAGGGATCAGTAGAGTAACTGGCCTGCCACGAGATTTTTGTGTCACTGCATGGAAGAAACCCACTTAACTCCTTGCCTGCCCAGTGGTTGGTGACTTTATCCCCACTGAGGAAGGAGCCACTGTGCCCACACCAGGGTTTTCCCAGAACCTTTGGGACTGCAGTTCCTGCCTGGGGGAGAATGCCCAGCTCTGGGAAGTGTAGGAGAGCTTGGGGAAGGCAGCCCTGGCTGCCTGTGCAGGGCTGTGAGTGCCCACAGTTGATGATTAACTCCCACTGCAGGAGCTGTGGGTGATGTCTGGGCTCTGGGTGGGCTGTGTTAATGACCTTGTGGAGTTGTTCTGGAGGTTTGGACATTGGGATGAATGCTCCAAATGGCAAAAGCAGGCTGGAGCAGCAGGGGTTGGGTTTGTTCTCCCCTCCCTTTGCCAGCTGGAGGGTTCATTTGGGCTTGGGAGCTCAAGGTTGGGAATTGGGGTGCTGCAGGGACCCTCCTGGTCACCCTGAGGACGTTGGTGGGGCTGTGCCCAGAAACCCTGAGGCTGAACTTCCCCAACACACAAGCACAGAATTACAGAGTTTTTGGGCCAGTCCAGCCTGGACCAGACAGTGCCTTTGGCTGTGCCCTGCCAGGACCATTCCAGGGGTGGTGTTTGCCCTGAGGGATGTGCTGGTGCAGCCCCTCCTCCAGTAATTGACATTTTTAGGCTCCAAATCCTGATAATTCCTCCCTGCTCTGGATGTTGCCCTGGATCTTCCCAGTTGCTTGGGGCAGTTGGGGCTGGAAGGGCTGAGCTGGGATATTTTGGGGTGTTCAGGGCTTNAATAATAATAAATAAAAACTGCTGATTGCAGTTAATCTTTCACTGCACCCTCAGGGCAGAACCTCTGGGACATGCCACCAGCCTGTGGCCCCGGTGTCACCTCCAGGGCCCAAGGAAATGCCACAATCCAGCAGCTGGTGGCCCTCTGGTGTTCCCTGCAGGAGCAGCTTTTAGCTGTGGCAAATTCTCTGCTTTTCCCCCTTCCTTTCTCCCCTCCTCAAAACTCCAGGCTGTTCATAGATGTGCAGCAACTGAAAGAGCCAGAAATGTTCACTCTGGGTACTTTTGCCTATTTTTTTTTTTATTTTTTCCCTTTCTTGGCTGCTTTCCCCAGTATTTTTCCAAGGGGTCACACTAAGGGGTGTTGTGTTTCAGATCAAGCAAGTGTGGGCAGGATCTTTTGTAATTCTCACAGTGCTGGTGGGAGAATTCTGCAGTCAGGCCTGGAGCAGTGATGGAAGTGCTTTGGAATCCAGAGTATTGATCAGGACATGGGTAAATGCATATCCTTAATGTGCCTGAAATTGATTTCCTTGTACCTTCTTGATCTGTCTGAGTTCTCCTTTTGTTAATTTTAGACAAGATCAGGGAGAGAAGGATCTTTATTTACTTTGGAAGAAAAACCTGTGAGTGTTAAAACACCTACAAGTGTGGGGAGGGGAGATTCCAGGCTTTTTTTTTTTTTTTTTTTGGGTGATCCAACAATTTCTGTCTGTTGTGTGGTTTCATTGGAGCCTCCTTGATGATGTCATGGGATTTTTGAGGCTTGGTGCAGTGAGCATCATTGTGGGTGTAAGATGCCAGCAGGCAAAGCCAGGCTTTGTGTGCCTTGGTGCTGTGAGTGTGTCTCTCATCACTTGAGCTTAAATGTTGAGCATCATGTGCTCTGGGAAAGGAAGGAAATCCATCCTGCCTAATATCACTTCAGGGACTCTTGGAATAAAAGGAATTTTTTATTCTGTAACGAGCTCTTCTGTTTCTTCATTAAAACCCTCAGCATCTGATGATGGGACTGTCCCAAGGCCAAATAATACAAATAATAATTAACATTTCTAGAAACAGATTAACACGTGGGTTTAGTAAAAAGTGAAACTGCCAGGCTGAAAGTTCTGGCACTCCACAATCCCCAGTGCTCAGAGCACAGCATCTTACCTTTGAAACAAAAAAAACCAAAAAAAAACCCAAACAAAACCAAACCAAACAAACAAAAAACAAACAAACAAACAAACAAAAACCAAAACCAAAAAAAGAGGGGAAAGAAGCTAAGAAGCTTCTGTAGGAAACTGTGAATTTTCTTGTGGCAGAGGTGAGTGGGAACAAATGAATCCATTGAAATATCACACCTGAACACAAACATCCTGATGCCAGGAGGAGCCTGGCTGTCCCATGCCCTGTCCCCAGGGTGTCCCAGGATTTGGGGGAGTTGTGCTGTGCTTGGTGCTCCTGCCAGATCCATATTTTACATTGGGAAGTCACTCCCTGCAAGGGAAATGCTCATGTTCTGCAGTAAATAAACAGTGCAGACACAAATGTGTCGAAACCTGTGTCAGCAGAGTGGGGGTTTGGTGAGGTTTGCTGTTTCTGAATTCTCCTGGGCTTGGAGAGACTTGAGGGTGTTGAGGCTGTGCCAGGCAGGGACAGCTTTGGAAACCAGGGATGCTGGGGAGGCTCCTCAGCTCCCTCCCACACTTCTTCATGGGGCAAAGAAAAAACCATCTTGGACTATTTTGTTCCACTGGCTGTCAGAATGGGCTGCTTGTTTGTTCTTGGAGGGCTTCCAGATACAGGATTATTGTTTTTTCTCCCTCTTTTTCCTTCAGAAATTAAATATTTCTCCAAGAACTCCCTGTAGGTTTCGTGATCCCTCCCACCTGCCCACTGCAGGAGGGGTTGGACATTGGGGTGCACTCACAGGAGGGGTGGGGAGGATGGTGAGGGTAGAAAGGGTGGGAAATTCCAGGAGTATCCTGGAGCTGCAAGGTGTTGGGGTGGTCTTTGTGTGCAGGTGATAGCACAGCATCCCAGGGCTGCTCAGGAGCAATTTGCTGGGAGCAGGTTTTGAAAAGCTTCTCTCTAAACATCCCAAGGGAAGCTGGAATGAGCAAGACACCTGCAAGGGTACCTTAAATATAAATTTCCCCTTTTTTTTCAAGAAGCTCCTTGCCTGGTTCCACACCAGGGAGGTGATGGTTGGAGATGAGATGGTGATGAGATGAGTTAATGAGATGGTGCTGCTGCAGAAAATCCATTTACACCCTCAGTGTTAATGTGTGTGAGGCAGGGTCCCCCTCTTCCACATCATTCTCTTCCTGCTAATTAGGGGTTAGAGCCTAATCATGGTGGCAGGACAGCAGCCATAGGTGAAGCTAATGATGGGCACTGCACTTTGTGGTGTTTGTCAGGGATTTATTTCTTCTTCCAGGCCTCTCTTGGTTGTAATTTCAGGAATTTCTGAGCCAGCGTGGGCTTGACTGATGTTTGCAGTCACTCCTTGGAATGAGTGAGGCTGGTGTGGGAGAGGCTGAGGGAGCTGTGCTGGGGATTTCACCTCCCTGCTGACAGATGGTGGGGATTTCACAGCCTGGAACAAAAGATTTGGGGGAAAAAAAAGTGGTTAAAAATACCTCAGCAAACAGGCTGGAAGTGATGTGGAGTTTCCCATCCTAATCCTGGGGCAAGAATTCATTTTTTGGGCACAATTTTGATGCCAGGCAGGGCAGTGTCAGGTGCTGTCCCACCTCTCATGGGACACAGCTGCAGAGCTGCTGGTGTGTGCATCCCTTGGGGCTGTGGTGGGTGTCACCCCTGCAGGTGAGCTCTCCTGGTTTTCTGATTTAAAACGTGCACATCTCTGCAGAGGAAGGGGGCAGAAGTGGAGCTTGGTGGAGTTTTCTCAAGGAAAAAAAAAAAAAAAGGATTGTTCCCTTTATAGAGACTTTACCCAGACCTTTCAGAGTGCAGTGGGAGTAAAAGTGGGAGGATTTTGAGTGCAGGGTGTGATCTCCTGTGACAAACTCTGCTCAGGGCACACACCAGAGACAAAACAAGTGGAGATTGTGCTGGGGGACTGATAGAAATAAATGCTTGGAGAGCCAGGGTGTGAGGCACAGCTCCCCTGCCTGTACCTGAGCCTGATGGAGTGCAGCAGGGAGGAACTCGCTCTTCCAAGCCAGTGGACTGCAAAGATTATTGGAAAAAAAAAAAGAATTTATTTCTTTCATGCGGAAATAGTGCTGCAGTCCCTGTACAGAGGGATTTATCAAAGGGAGCTCTGTGCTCCAGCAGCAGGGCTGAGATCACAGCTCGCTGCAGATGTGAGTGGGACTGACTGAGCCCCACTCTCAGCAGCTCTGAGTAACCATTGTGCAGTGTCCTGAACCCCCCACACCAGCCCTGCTCCCAGGCTGGCCTCACACGAGCCAGGCTTGCACAGCAAAGGAGTTTTTATTTAAAAAATGAATTTTCTGGGCCCTGGAAATCCCCTAGGGGAGCTGGCTGTGTGGGCCCTGCACTGGCAAATCCAGAGGATTCTCCAGTGGCCAGGGAGGTGTTAGAGATGGATCCACCAGCATCTGGGTTTGTCTGCTTTTGTTTCCTTTTTCAGCTGGGATGCTCCATGCTGTTCTAATAGAGATGATTTTATGTGTGTTCAGATGATGCAACAGTTTGGGGTGTTCTGATTTTTCTGGATGTAGATGACAGCTCTTCTGTGAAAATCTGATTTTCTGGGACTGAGTGCTCAATGGGATTAGACATCAGTGTCTGTTTCTTCATTAAAAGAATAGAGATTTATTCTTCATAAAAGAACAGAGATTTATTACTCACTGGGAGTGTCTGAAGCAGGACCTTGAATTGAATGTGCTTGCCTGGAAGCAGAAAACCCCCATGACCTTGGGGAGGGACTGAAGGAGCTGGGTCTGACTCACCAGCCCCATATTTGATCTCCAAATTAGAAATTTCATTTAAAAACACTCCTGCATAGGAAAATGGAGAAGGTTTTGGTTGAAGTCCAGCCTGCAGGGATCCTGTGGAGGACTCTTGCCTTGGGGCCTCACTTGACTCTGGGTGTTTGCTCAGCCCTTTTCCTCATCCAGCCAAGTCCCCCTGGGAGCTCTGCTGCTTGCCCTCCCCCTCACCTTTTTTTTTTTTTTTTTTCCCCATAATATTGTTCTAATTACTGGAGTGTGAAGAATTGACTCTTAAAATGCCTCTTGGCAAATTCCATTTGTGCACTGATGAAATGTCCAGCCCATCCTGGGACCAGACTTCCCCATCCTGGCCCAACTGGGCCATGGTGGTTGTTCCTCTGCCTGGGGATCCTAAAAGCCAACAAGAGATGGAAAAGGGAAGAGAAAAGGAGGGATTTGGGGAGGGAAAAGGGTTAACTCGTGTTTGCTGGCATCCTGCTGGGCTGTGTTTTCACAGGGCTGTTTCTCCTGGGCAGCTGCCAGATGTGATTTTTTGGGGCTAAACAGGGACAGGCTGGGGCAGCTGTGGGAGCTCTGAGGAGGAGCTCAGGAAAGGCTTTGCAGGAAATTCTGGGGCTGAGGGTGTTGGGGATGTCCAGCCCTGAGCCCTGCAGGGAGCAGGGGTTTCTGTGGTGGTTCTTTGTGGCTGTGTCTCTGCCTTCTCACCATGGCTGTCCCTTAAGGAAGGGCTTTCCTGGCTCTTCTGGACCTTCTGCTCCCTGGCTGGAGCATGGACTTGCAGAGAATTCAGGGGCTGTGGTTTAGGTACTTTCAAAGTGAATTATTTTAAAACCAGCACTACTGTAAGGCTGGAGGTTTTGTTTTTGGTTTTTTTTTTTTTTTCAAGTGAGAAAGGAGCATTTGTGCAATGCTTCAGGCTTTTTCTGCATTTCCAAGGGCGTAAAAACCTGAAAAATGAAGCTGAAAACTCAGTTAATGAGTAATTGTGAGGTTTGCAGGACTGAGGCTTCAAGAAAAATGCCAGGGAGGAGGTTTTGTTCATAATGCTGGAGACTGGGCAGCTCTGGACCAGGTCCTGATTCCAGAGCACTTGTGGTGGATCCACTGAGCAGATTTGTGCAGGAAAATGACAGATTGCTCCTGCCTGGGTTCCCCTGAGCCCTGAGCTTGCAGCCTGGGAGCAGGGCTGGCATGGAGAGGGGTTTTCCCTCTGTGTGCACAAAGGGAAGCACAGTGCCTTTGGCTGCCCTGAAATCTCCTCCTTTAGGGTGAACCCCTGCAGGAATCCTCCTGGAAGGGTGGGTTGTGGGCTGCAGAGGCATTTGGCTGGATCCCAGCTGGTTTTGCTGGATCACTTGCTCTGACAGGGAGCCCAAATCCATCCCCATGACTCTGCTGTGTGTGGGACAGGGGCTGGTGGCCAGGGAGGGGACAACTGTGGTGTGATGGCATCCGTGTCCTCTGTGCCCCTCACTGGGGGGCCTGGCAGAGGGGTGCCCCAGCCTCCACCTCCCACTGGGGATGTGCTGGGGGCACCTCTCCCACCTCCCCAGCAGCTTTGGGGGCATAAAGGGCTCTCAGTGTCCCTTGGAGGAGTGCTGGGCACACCCCTTGCCTTGTTCTTTTTGGCAGGGCTGAGTGAATATTGGATAACACAGGGGACTCCCGTGGGATCAGNTTTTCTCTCTCTGCAGCTCTTTCATGCCCGTCCCAGCAGATCTTCATGAAAAGTTTGTGTCCCGTTCCCCTCTCAGAGGGGAGAAATGCAACAAGTGAGTGCTCGGGCTGGATGATCTTGGAGGACTTCTCCCAGCTCAGGGATTCCATGGAGCTGTGATTTTAATGTTCCTCTCCTCGCTCAATGGCTCACAGAAGAGCAGTTATCCTTCAGAGGGGCAGCAGAGCCTGAGCCTTCCCCACCTCATCCCTTTGCACCTTGCTGAGGAGGAGAGTTTAAAAAGCAAGGGAAGGTTCAGAGCCCTGGATGGAGGAAAGGAGAGACTGACCAGGGCAGGGATGTGCCCAGGGATGCTCAGCTTTGGGATCTGTGTTTTCACAGTGCCAGGGACCTTCAAAATGCAGGGGAAGGGCAGTGCTGGAAAACCTGGAAGCAGCTAAAATGGGAAGCAGCCACTTGGGCTGGCAGGGAAAGCTTTGTGGAAGCAGGGTTCTGTGCTGGGAGCTGTTCATTCTGTGAAGTCTCAGCATGAGCTGCAGCAGACACTTCTAACAGGTCTAAAAGGTGTAAAATGGCCCAAAACCCGTTTGACTTCAGGCACTTCACTCTTCCCAGATGCTTTCCCAGCTCTGCCTTGCCACAGAAAGGCTTGTAAAGAGGGAAGAATCAATGAAAATGAAGTTCCTGGTGGTGAGAGCTGTCTGGAGAACAAGCAGATCTTTAGATTCTTGTGTCTCTTTTGTGATTTTCCTCCCTTCTATTTCTAGGTCCATTAAATTCATTTTTTTTACCCTGTTCTCCTCTGAAACATAAATGAGTAAATGAGGTAACAAGGGCACACTTAAGGAAAAATGAAGCATGACCATAAATAGGAGTGACCCAGCTGAAAGGAAGGTCAGATAAGAGACATTACCCAGTTGTGTTCATTAAGGGTGCCAGGCTGGAATTTAGAATCCTGCTCTAGGATTTAGGAAATTAGTTGGAGGACCCGTGGAGAGAGATAAGAGCTGCAAGAAATGGAGAGGGAAACATCTTCTTTCCTGTTGTTTGAAGTGAAAGAGGGTTTTTGATACTGATGATTATCTGTGATGTGTGATTGTCTTGGAATTTTGGGGGAAAAAGCCACATTTGGGAGGGGACAAAAGGAGCTGAACGATGTCTCTGACCCTCGATGTCTCTGACCCTCGTGGTGCTTCTGTCTGGGGGAGGGCAGGGCTGTTTGATTTCCTGCCCCATGGTGTGTGAAAAGTGCACAAAGGTGTAGTTTCCATCCTGAAATTTGGATTTGGCGTGCCAAGGTTGGGGCAGAAGCTGCCAGCCATCCCTGGTGGCTTCTGCTGGAGGAATACTGAAGGGAAAGGCATGGAGGAGCTTCAGAAAACAGAAATAAGAGACAAACTCCCTGCTCTGGGGGCTGAGAAGGTTTTGCAGGGCTGTTGGATGTGGTGGTTTTTCCCAGGGCTTTGCTGCCCAGCCCCTGTCACTGTCCCTGTCCCTGTCCCCCTGCCTGGAGCTCCCCAGGTGTTCCTGCCAGGGGGAAAAGGCAGGACAGAGAAATTCCTCTTCATGGCAGCAAGCAAGAGAATGGGGATTTATCTTGGAGATTAACTGGGCTGCTCTTCTCAGTTTGCTTTTCCTGCCAGGGAATCCAGTCCTGTGAGCTCAGAGGCTGCTCCACAGATCTGCTGAAGGTGAAGTGATATAAAGCTGTTTAAATCCCCTTTTGAGATTTGAGAGGGACAGTGGTAATTCCCCTGGTGATGAGGTTTATTTTTCTCCGTTAGTACCTGGTTTTGAAGAGTTTCTTTTCTTCCCCTTGCTCAAGGCTGGGCTTTCAGAAAAGCCTCTTCTCCAGGAGGCTCAGTGTGTGCACTCACCACGTGAAGTCAACAAGGGCTCAACTTCAAAGGGAAGCATGTGGATAAATATTATCCTGACTTGAGGCTGCTATTTATTCTTTTCCTTCCAAAACAAAACACATTCACACATGCCTCCTCAAGACTTGGGATTAATTATTTTTATTTTTTTTTAACCACTGTCTATTCACTCTGCTTTGCTCAGGTGATCCCACCTCATCTGCCTCTCTCGGGTGAGTGGGGTTTACAAAAATTTCAGCAATTTTTGAATATTGGGGGGAAGATAGTGTAGCCAGGGCCAAAATCTTCCACTTTTAGGCTCAAAATCCTCTGCTCCTGTTTGTGTGGTTTCCATGGGTCAGCAAGGTGGGATGGGAGAGCCCGGGGAGATGGAAAACTGAAATTTGGAGGACTGGGGAGGGTGTTTGGTTCAGGGTTCAGCTGAACATGAGTTGTGCCAGTCCTGAGTAGGATTTACTCCCTAGAAATGCCTGCAACAGGCAAATCCCTGCATCCCAGGTGTCCAAAGAAACCACTTTCCCTGAAAATCAGCCTGGTTAATTCTGCCTCAAGCCTCAGGCCCAATTCCTGACGTTCCAGACAATTCCTGGCTGCGGGATCACCATCCCAGCTGTGCCTGCTCCGACCCCCGTGCAGGGCAGAGCCTCCCTGCATAGGAAATAATCAAATAAAACCATGCCATCAGATGTTTTATGTATGAGGAGGCACGGGGCTGTCAATAATCTTCCATGTTTTTTAATGCCAGCTCTCTGGGCGTCTCTGCTCGTGGCTGATGACACCAATTAATTTTATTGTTTGGAAATAATCTCGCGCGCCGTGCGATTCGCACGGCCTCAGCCTCGTGCTTTCTAATGATTTCTCTATTAATTCCACTGCTGCCAATAAGCTGGGGATGCCTTTCAAGTGGAAAGGGAAACATGACCTAATAGCATGGATAAAATATTAGTGAGGCTGAGTTAAATCCCTGTTAGCAGTGGTGGGACCCCAGCCCCTAAAGACACAGGAGCTGCTGGAGCGTGGCAGAGAGAAAAGAGCTGCACATGCTGCGTGTGGATGCACCAGTGTGGAGCAATAAAGTTTCTGAACAGCTTTAAAATTAATGGAGAACCAGTGGTTTTTTTGTCCCCTCCTGCTCCAGCTGGCTTTTCCCTGGTTAAAAAAGAGCTGACACGGAGAAATTCAATGGCTGGGCCTCCCCGTGGGATGGGAACACAGGGGCTGGGCTTCTCCCTCTGGAGCTGGGGTTGTGCTTTGCCTTGATTCCTGTTTTTTGGGCTGAATTTGGGTGTGGGGAACTCCTTGGCAGTGCTGCCTTGGTCACCTCTGACACCTGGAAGGATGAAGCTCCGTGGAGGCTCTCCCTATCCTGCAGGACAGTGCCAATAATTTTCCTGGTTTTCAGCATCACAAGCCTCAAAGTGTCCTCAAGCCTTGCCTTTCTGTCCACCCATCTGGCAGAAATCCCCAAAAATAAGGCTTATACACGAGATTTCCAGCACAAACTGCAGCTGATGACTTTGGTACTGCTTATCTGTGAGTCCTTTGCATCACCTGAGCCCTGAGAAGTGACCTGGAGCAACCTGGAGCACCAGAAACTGTCCCTGCCCAGGGAAGTGGAATGAGATGGGCTTTAGGATCCCTCCCAACCCAAACCATTCCATGATTCCGTGGTGAAATTACCCTCTTTGAGCCTTTGGAAAAACTCTGTATTCATGGTGTGGCTGGGGCTGAATTTCTTCATCCATTTCCTTGTGAGAGGAAAAAAATATTCCTGTAATGCAGAAAAACATCACCCCATCAATATTGCCTAAGCAGGGGGAAAAAAAAATCAATTCAATTTGCGGCCAAAATATTTATGTGATGATTTATATAAACACCCAGGTATTTATTGCTTTAATGTTTTAGTCTCTGTGCTGGGGAGTTTTTTTTTGTTCCTGCATAAATGAGTTGGTAATCAAGGATATGGAGCTGGGGGGTGGGGAGAGATGAGGGGTGAGAACTTTGGGAAGAGCTGGAGGTTTGCAGAGGGGAGGATGGAGCCAGGGCAGCAGGACCAGAGCTTTTCCTTCACAAATTTCTCATTAGGTGCAAATCATGAGGCTTTGGGGTTCTGTGCTCCCACCTTGGTAACCTCTGGGGCATTTCAGTAATTCCATATTCNTTTCCTTCACAAATTTCTCATTAGATGCAAATCATGAGGCTTTGGGATTCTGTGCTCCCACCTTGGTATTTCAATGTAATTCCATATTTCCTCCCCCCCCAGTATTTTTAATTGTTCAAACAGAATAAACATCAGGTTTTTACATGAGTGGATGGTGACAGTGTGGGCAGGAAGAAAATAATACACTGAATTCTCTATAAAATAGAAAATTCTGTTTTCTAGAATAGAAACTCTATTCTAGAGAATAGAGGTGGGCAGAGTCTGTGGTGCTGCTGCTGCTCAGGAAGGATTTTAGGTAATTTCATATTTCCCCCCGATATTTTTAATTGTTCAAATGGAATAGAATCAGTTTTTTACACGAGTGGATGGTGACAGCGTGGGCAGGAAGAAAATAATCCAGTGAATTCTGTATAAAATAGTGCCAAGAGCTGAGGTGGGCAGAGTCTGTGGTGCTGCTGCTGCTCAGGGAGGATTTTGGGTAATTTCATATTTCCCCTCTGATATTTTTAATTGTGCAAACATAAATGAGCACCCAAGTTTTTACACCAGTGGATGGTGACAGTGTGGGCAGGAAGAAGGTGATAAAATGAATTCTGTATAAAATAGAGCCAGGAGCTGAGGTGAGCAGGAAGAAAATAATCCAGAAAATTCTGTATAAAATAGAGCCAGGAGCTGAGGTGAGCAGGAAGAAAATAATCCAGAAAATTCTGTATAAAATAGAGACAGGAGCTGAGGTGGGCAGGAAGAAAATAATCCAGAGAATTCTGTATAAAACAGTGCCAGGAGCTGAGGTGGGCAGGAAGAAAAGAATCCAATGAATTCTGTATAAAATAGAGCCAGGAGCTGAGGTGGGCAGGAAGAAAATAATCCAGAGAATTCTGTATAAAATGGTGCCAGGAGCTGAGGTGGGCAGGAAGAAAATAATCCAGAGAATTCTGTATAAAATAGAGCCAGGAGCTGAGGTGGGCAGGGTCGGTGCTGCTGCTGCTCAGGAGGATTTTTGGCTCTGCTGGTTTTGCATTCCCAGTGCCCAGCATTCTCCTGCCCCACAGCCACTTCCAAGGGCTGGACTCCATTCCAGAGGAGTCCTCCAGGCCCATCCTGCTCTGGGACATCCCCAGGAGGCTGCTCCATCCCCCAGGAGCTGATAAAATGCTCCTGGTGGGATCAAAGTCTGAGTGTGGGATTTGTGCAGGCTCTGGGCTCAGGGTGAGAGGGGGAGGTTGAGCCCTCCTGGAGGGTAACTATGAGCACAAAGCCATTACAGCTCTGCCTTCATGGGGGAACTTACTGAAACTCAGTGCCTGGCCTTCTGAGTCACAAATTAACTGAAAATTCTTTTTTTTTCCCCCCTNAATGGAGCTCTTGGCCTTTTTAAATATGTATGAACTTCTGGGGGAGTGCAGAGTGATGGAGACAGATGTGAGCAGTGTCATTAACCAGGCGTGGGTGTCTCTTTTCCCCCTGTCCCAAGTCATTACTCACAGGCAAACCATAATGTTTCTGTTCCTCTGCTTATGGATTATTATTATTTTTCAGGAGAAGGCTGCAGCTCTGCTGGTGCAGTTCCTACCTCTGAGTGTTTTCTGCTGCTTGCCACGGTCAGGCTGGCTGGTGGCTCAGGAAAATGAGTTTTAATCTTCTAATTTTGGTGATGAACCTGCAGATTTTTGTTTGTTGTGCTGGGGAGTTTGGTTTCTGAGAGTTGGGTTTGTTGGTCCCATGTTCTCACTCAGGTTTATCCCTCCAGGTGAACGTGGTGGGATTTCTCTGGGGTGAATGACTTTGTGTGTTATTCCTGAATATTGATATAACCCATGGGTCTGTTCCTCATGCACTCACAGCACAGCAAAGCATCTTCCTTACTGTGACAGCAATGCTTACAGCAGGGCAAGGGGATTTCTCATCTTAATTCTCCAGACAAACTCTTAATTTAAAAAGCCTCCTAATTTTGGCTNCTCTGGGACATCCCCAGGAGGCTGCTCCATCCCCCAGGAGCTGATAAAATGCTCCTGGTGGGATCAAAGTCTGAGTGTGGGATTTGTGCAGGCTCTGGGCTCAGGGTGAGAGGGGGAGGTTGAGCCCTCCTGGAGGGTAACTATGAGCACAAAGCCATTACAGCTCTGCCTTCATGGGGGAACTTACTGAAACTCAGTGCCTGGCCTTCTGAGTCACAAATTAACTGAAAATTCTTTTTTTTTCCCCCCTTTTGCTCTTAAAAAAAAAAGGAAAACTGCTCAAAGAATTTGGTTGTCAGCAAAAGCAAAAAGGAAAAAAACCCCAAAGTGCCACCCACCATCTCTACTGCCAGGGCAGAACGAGCTGGGGTGGCTTTTGCTCACTGTTGGAGGGAGCTCTGGTTCATAATTAATAGTTTTCCAGGCTGATTCTGCTGGGAGAACAACGAGGACATTGAGAGCAGAGAGCCTGAGCCCCGTGCCTGCTCCAATCCCTGCTCCTCACACACACACCCCATCCCATCCCCTCCCATCCCATCCCATCCCATCCCATCCCATCCCATCCCATCCCATCCCANTGCTGGGGAGTTTGGTTTCTGAGAGTTGGGTTTGTTTGTCCCATGTTCTCACTCAGGTTTATCCCTCCAGGTGAACGTGGTGGGATTTCTCTGGGGTGAATGACTTTGTGTGTTATTCCTGAATATTGATATAACCCATGGGTCTGTTCCTCATGCACTCACAGCACAGCAAAGCATCTTCCTTACTGTGACAGCAATGCTTACAGCAGGGCAAGGGGATTTCTCATCTTAATTCTCCAGACAAACTCTTAATTTAAAAAGCCTCCTAATTTTGGCTGAAATGCAGCTGATAGTTTTGTTTAAAATTATTTGAGATTATTGTTTTTTTAATTCTTACACAGTGTGTTTTGTCTTCATTGAAAATTCTATTTAATCTGGTGACTATTTTATTCTGAGAGCTGGGAACTGTACAGAGATACAGCAGGAGCAAACCTTGCTCATTTCCCAGCAGCATCCCCCAAAATGAATAACTCAGCCACTGGGATATCTGAGAAGGTCACATAAATGAGGTGACACCCACTTTTTATCAGCCCTGAAGGTCACATGGAGGGGGTGGCACCCACTTTTTTAGCAGCCCTTTGCAGTCACAGCTGGAAAGGTTATTCCTGAGGGGAAGAGTTAAACCTTGGGATGAGTTTCTTGCATGGGATTTCTTCTCCATGCGAGTGTTTGCAGGGTCAGGGCTTCTGGAGTTTGTGGAGTTTGGGATGTGCAGCACATCCAGCAACGTGAATTTGTCACCATAACACTCATGGCATGAGCTGATTTCTGGTTTTTTGCTGGACAAGGGAAGCTGAGGGTGGGAGAAGGAGGAGAACAGGCAGGGATGGGTAGGATTTGCTTTCAGGGAAGGCTCTCCTCACCCACAGGGTGATGGGGTGAGGTGTTCTGTTTGCACAGGGGTTGTGTGTGTTACAGGAACGGGGGTGGCTCTCAAATAATCGATTTTCTTGAGTTCTTCAAGCTCTGGACCATGGAAAATGTGGTAGTCATTGGCTTTCAGCCTCCTCCCCAGGGCAGGGGATCAATACAGCTCAATATGGGGTTCAGCCTGTGGTTTGTGCTTTTTCCAGAAGGACCTGGGGAGAAAAGATGCCGTTTAAAGAAAATTACTGCATTGCCTATCAAGTGAAAACAAAAGTCTTTTGTCCTGTCAATCATGGGGAGGCTTTATCTTGTCAATCACGGGGAAAATGCTTCCCTTGCACTTCTGCCAGGCTTTGCACAGAGTGGGTTTCTCCTTCAGACACACAAGCCAGTGTTGGGCATCGTAGCTTTTAATAAAAATATATAAAAATTACAAAATGAAAAGAAAATTAAAGACAATCTTAAATTAACAAGCCAAAACCACTGCACAAAATTAGTGCTTCAGCCCAGTTTCAAACTGAAACCATAACACAGGGCCAGCTCTCTGTAGCAGGGGAGCTGAACCACCCCTCTTGAGCTTTTACCTGCAAACTTGATTCTTTTTACAGCTCAGCTTTGTTCCCACAGCTCCTGGTGGTGCTTTTCCAGGAGTGGAAAAATTACATAAAAATAAATATCCATGTTTTATCAGTATTTAGACTTGAGAGAAGGAGGGAGATCAGTGGGGAGGGCTCAGGGTGCTCCATCAGTGTCAGAGGGAGGTGATGGAGCTGGTGGATCCAGAGCCAGGGATGCAGTTCATCCTCTGGGAAACACAGCATGCTCTGCATCCTGAGGTCATGCTCACGCTCTGCTCCATTTGATTTCTCTGCTGGGAGGCTCTCTGGGATCTTACATCAGCTCTGAGTGTTTCACCCTTCTTCTGTCGCTAAAAATGTTGATTTTCAGAGCATGGAGTAATCAGGGCTGGCTCCTGGGTGTGCTGGAGCAGAGAGCAGGGAGCAGTGCTGCTGATAACTTCCCACCTTCTTTTAACAAACCTGGCTCATTCCCAGAAATTCTCCAAATTCTTGACACATCAGTGCTTTATAAACCCCAGGGCTGCAGTGTGAGGAATCTCTGGGTGGTTTGGAGAGTCCTGCCCTGGCACCCACCTCCTCCCCGCCAGCATCCCCCCATCCCTGCCCATGCCAGACAAGGACAGATGGGACCTGGCACTGCCTTTCACTCCCCTGAATGCAGGAGATCTGTCTCAGCCAGGCTTTTTCTTCATGGAAGACAAATACAAGTCACCCTGGTGGTTTTTCATACCAGCCTTTTGTTTCTTTCCCTTCTGAGCTGCAACAAAAGCCTCAGTGCTGTGGGAGCAGTAATTAGTTTCGCTCTTGTTTTCCACAGAACTCACCTCTGGAGCACGTGTGTGCCAGCAGCCACATCCAGGAGAATGGCCCCGGGGCTGAATTTGCATTTCTGATACAGAAATTCAAATGAGCCCCATACATCAAGCGATTCCAGTGGTCAGAGGATCACTCCTTATCAGGGGCTGCTGGGATCCTTGGCTGCAGCTGCCAAATTCTTTGGGAACTTGACAGAAATAACCCCAAATAATCCCCACGTGGGATGTGTGCCTCTGGAAGGGGCACAGAGGGCTTTGATCCCCACGTGTGTGAAGTCTCACCTGGGCACTGCTTTCATCCATGACTGCACCTCCTCTTGAGTTTATTCAATTATTACCTTGGGGTGGAACAATGGCTGGCTGTTCCTGAGCTGATTGCTGTCAGCCAGACTTTGTGTTTGGCTTTTAATCTTTGGAAACAGTAAAAGGGGATGATTTTACATCCCTCTCTCTTCATCCTCGAGCATCCCAAACCTCTTTGTGAGTGGAAATCTCTGAGAAGGAGGCTTGGCACAACCAGGAGCCACCCAAGCACCAGGAGATGCCTTGAGGAGCACAGGTTTGATAAACAAAGAGTTTTGTCTCTGCCTGTGGAGCTGAGGCTTCCAAAGAAGAGCAGATGGCATTGAAAGCATCTTCTTGGTGACAGCCAGGCCTTCTGCAGGGCTGCTTGCACCCAGGAGGTCACACTTGGATGATTTTCAGGTTTTTGGGCAAGGTTTGCAAGTTGTGCTTCTCAGATACAGATACAGAGCACCACAAAACTCCTTATCCACCTTTTATATTGAAAAAGGAGATTTTTTTTGGTGACATTTCCAGTGCTGCTGTGTGAGGAGGTGGCTCTGGTGCTGCTGTGGTGTTTCTCCAGCTGGATTTGGCTGTGAAATGACATTTGCCACCCCCAAAGCCCAAACCTTGATGAGGAGAATCCTCAAACTGCAGCAACACAGGGCAGAAACAACCAGAGGGAAGAGGTGTCCTGCAGGAAATTGCAGTTTGCTGAGTGACCCCACGATGTGTTTGTGAGTGCTGGCTGCCTCAGGGGTGGCTCTTTGCAGCTGCTGTTCCCTTCTGTGTCCAGCCCTTCCCTGCTCAGCCCCCTCCTGCTTCCCAAGAGCTTTCCCTGCCTCAAATCTCTGGGACACTCATTACCCACATCCCAAATTGCTGCTCCCCCTCCAGCAGTGATGAGCTCCTGTGGAGCATTTGCTGAGGAGGAGAGGACTGAGCATCTGCCGTGGCTTTGTTTGGAGGAGGAAGGTAAAACAGACAAAAAAAAGACAGAAAAATCAACTCCTTGTTCAAATTCCCCATCTCCTCTGCCTCATCACTTGGGCTTTGGTAATTGCTTTAATCTGCACTTGGGGTTTCCTGGCAGGAGAAGGATTTTTCAGTGGCTGTCATTTCTTTGTTGCTGGTTGTTTCCAAACTCATTACTCCTGGCATTTATTCACCCAGGCTGGAAGCAGCTTGCACCAGGGGCACAAAATGGAAATTGATTTACAGCGACGGTGTGTGATCTAGAAGACATCAGGGTTTTTTTTTTTTTCCCCTCCTGAGTCTATAAATTAGTTTTGATTCCAATAAGGTTTTCTGCTATAGTTATAAATCAGATCCCAAGGAGCTGTGTGAGCTGGGATATTAAAGCAGTGAAGCAGCAGCTCTGTATCCCAATATTGCTGATGCCCAGAGGTTTTGTGGGATAAACTTGGGAAAGGGGCTTTCATCTGGGGAGAAGAACCAGCTGCTGAAATACAGGTGTATCCATAATAAATCAATTAAAAAATTGTATAGGTCTAAATTTTCAGGAAGGTAAGGGCCTGGAGTTGTTTGTGATTTAAGGAAACAAGCCCCACGCTGAGTTTTTTTGGAGAATTTTGATGCTTGAGCAGTTCTGAGCCAGCAGAGCCTCAGGCTGTGAAACCACTGATGGTTTGGCAAATTTGGGCTTGTTTGGATTTGCAGTCTCAGCACTGGGAGGGTTCTCAGTGTGTGAGCAGCAAATGCAGGGCAGCACTCCCGGGGTGCAGCTGAGGGGCTGGAGGGAGGTGTGGAAATAGGGAAATCCACCCTGGAGCTGCTGTTTGCCAGGATTGGTTTGACCTGGGATGAAATCAGAGCAAACTCTGTGGGCAAACACCATGGTGGCTCCTCACCAGGGGCTCCCTGGGCTGGTTCTGCTTCCAGGGGTGTTCCTGGGGGAACCCCAAGCTCCCCAATTTTCCTGGATGAGCTGCCAGCCCTGCAGTGCTGTGGCAGCCAGCGAGTCTCCTTTCTGCTCGAGAGCTCACTGGAAAAAAATATCTCTGCCCTGACACCAGACCTCACAGGAGGTGACAACGTGATGTGATGTCAACCTCATTGGATTTTCCATTTGCACAGCCATAAGAAGGCCACTCAGCCCCCAGTGCAGCTGGGGCTGTGCTGTGCCTGGTCTCTGCTGTGGCACCCAGGGCTGGGTGCTCACCTCCCAAACCAGCAGGTTGTCACTGTGCCCCTTCCTGTGCCATCCCACCCTGCTGGTTTTGATGACCTTTAATAACTCTTTTCAGCTTCCCATGCCAATGTTTTGAGCATTTTGTGCATGTGTGGGGATGTTTGCTTCGCTTTGGGTTCATTCAGCAAATGCTGGTGGGTTTTTTTATCTCTCTTTTCTTTTTTTTTTTTTTTTTTTTTTTTTTTTTTTTTGGGGG